>JAGFMF010012163.1:538492-715517 GCA_019455555.1 Galemys pyrenaicus | reverse complement strand
GCAGCTAGATCCTGCATGCAGCTAGATCCTTGGGCAGCTAGATCCTCGGGCAGCTAGATCCTCGGGCAGCTAGATCCTGCAGGCAGCTAGATCCTTGGGCATCTAGATCCTTGGGCAGCTAGATCCTGCATGCAGCTAGATCCTGCGGGCAGCTAGATCCTCGGGCAGCTAGATCCTCGGGCATCTAGATCCTCGGGCAGCTAAATACTGCGGGCAGCTAGATCCTTGGGCAGCTAGATCCTGTGGACAGCTAGATCCTCGGGCATCTAGATCCTCGGGCAGCTAGATCCTGTGGGCAGCTAGATCCTTGGGCAGCTAGATCCTCGGGCATCTAGATCCTCGGGCAGCTAGATCCTGTGGGCAGCTAGATCCTTGGGCAGCTAGATCCTTGGGCAGCTAGATTCTCGGGCAGCTAGATCCTCGGGCAGCTAGATCCTGTGGGCAGCTAGATCCTGCGGGCAGCTAGATCCTGCAGGCAGCTAGATCCTGCGGGCAGCCCACCCAAGCGGCTTCTGCCTCCGACTGTCAGAGCTGACCGACACGGGGGCCGGCACTGCAGGCGGCAGATGCTGCGGATGGTGAGGGATTCGTTATCAGGCCTGGGTGGGCGGGAGGCGGGGAGGCTTCAAGCGGGGTGTGTCGCCCAGGCCGCAGAGATAGCGGGCCTTGAGATGCCGGATGCCAGGGGCCTCTGACCACCATGCCCCGCGCAGACACGCGTGAGCCTGAGGGCCAGGGCGACAGTGCCGACCAGCTGCTCCGGCCTCCGGGAGACGGCAGCTCCAGCGCTGGCTCTCAACTCCAGCCTGGCCAGGGCCCGGGGCCCCCGAGGGTCCGCGACCCCCTGCTTGTGCAGCCGATCTCAGAGCAGGAAGTGGCCGGCCGGTGCTGCGGCATAGCTGAGCTGGTGCCTGCGCTCCCCCAGCCTGGGCGGGCGCCAGAGGCACACGGGGTGTCAGGTCCCCGCTGTCCGAAGGAGGTGTTCCCCTGGGTGGGCTATGGGGCACCGAGCGTGTGTCTGCATCGATGAGCAGCAGCATTCCCAGACCAGCACAGTCACTTGCCGAGTCGTGCCCAAGCGACGCCCCCTTTCGGGTAGCGGGGCCCTGTAAGCTGCCCGTTCGGCCTCGGCTGTGGCGTCGCGACCCCCGGAGTGCCCTCCGCCCTGGTAGCTGAAGGTGCTTGACGCAGGGCTCGGGACGCGGGGCCGGGCGGGAAGGACGGCCAGGGCAATAGGGCTGCTTTTAAAGGAAGACCCTCCTCGTTGGGCTGGGAAGGCCCCTCACGCCGCACCCACCTTCTCCGCGCGGGCCGTGCACAGCTGCCTGACTGGGCAGCGCAGGCGCGCCGAGGCCTGGCCCAGGGAGGCTGCCAGAGGCCCCGCGGTCCTGCGGCTGGGCGCCGAGCGCTGGAGCCTTGGGTCCCCATCCTTCACCAGCAGGACCGTCCTCGGGGCGCGAGGGCCCCAGCAGGGAGAGGCTGCTCCTGGGGCCTCCCCGGGGCCCGGTGCGCGGGGGGTCCCAACGGGGTTCCTGTCGGAGCAGATGTAGCAGCCCCCGTCCTCCAGCTGCTCCAGGGCCCCGAGGGCGTGCAGGCCTCGGGGTGCGGTGACGCAGCGCACCCCGAAGGACAGCGGCACCCGCTGCGAGAGCTCATCCATCAGGGCGCCGAGGCTCTTGAAGGCCCGCTGGTGAACAGCCAGGCGAACCCCGGCAAACCCGGGGTCCCCCCGCTTGAGGAAGGTGATCTTCTTGGCTGCCGGGACCTGGGTGATGGAGGGGGTCTGGGCCGCAGAAGGCCGGAGGCTCCCACGGTGGCTCAGAGCCTGGGCGTCCCTCGGGACGGTGTTCATCGTGTGGCGGTGCTCACGGCGTGGCGGTGTGCGGGGCGTGGCGGTGTGCGGGGCGTGGCGGTGTGCGGGGTGTGCAGGTGTGCAGGGCGTGGAGGTGTTCGAGGCATGGCGGTGCTCAGGGTGTGCAGGTGTTCGCAGGGTGGAGGTGTTCACGGTGTGCAGGTGTTCAGGGCGTGGAGGTGTTCATGGTGTGGAGGCGTTGGGGCGTGGCGGTGTTCAGGGTGTGGCAGTGTTCAGGGTGTGCAGGTGTTCACAGGGTGGCGGTGTTCATGGTGTGGCAGAGTTCACGGCGTGGCGGTGTCCGCACGGTGTCCAGGCGGCAGGAGGAGTGGAAGGACGAGGGAGTCAGAGCGGTCCCTGGGGTTTTGCATTTCCTGTGTCCCTCAGAGGCACTTCCTGCCCCCAGCGAGCCCACTCAAGCCCCCAGAGGCAGGTGCGTCTGGCTGGAAGAGGAGGAAGGTGAAAATGTGAGCGCCCCGGTGAGTTAAGTCCCATCTTAGACTGGTTCAAAACCCAAGATCACCAAGGATGGGCGATTTCTACGTTCTGGTGAACTGCTGCGGGGACCCACCATGATCCTGAGTGTGGCCAGCAAAGGCGGCTGTGCCCGCGTGGGGAGCCCTCTCCTGAGCAACACCCCCCTTTTCTGCACGGACCCCAGCTTCCCGCACCCTAGGCCTGTGTCTCCCGGCCTACTCTGGGCAGGATGAATGAAGCCTGGTGCAGATCCCCGTCTCGGCCCAGAGCAGGCCGGGGAGCACACCCCGCAGATACACTGGTTCTTGGGGCACGGCGGCGAGCCCCCCAGGGTCACGGAGCCTCGCCGTGTTCTTGCTGTGGCACCCGGCCCCGCCCGTGGGCCCTGCTTCCTCTCCCGTCCTCGCCGGGGAGGACCCTTCTCTCTTCGTCCCTGCTGCCCAGGCAGCCACAACCCCCACCCCCGGCCTCTGGCCAAAGTCCAAATGGGCTTCTTAACCCCTCGCCTCCCCGCGCCCCGCTGTGGCCCATGGCCGCCTGGCTGCAGCTCCATGGCCCTTCTGGACGGGCTAACGTCCTTCCTCCCTGGTTTCACCATGCCTTGGACACTGAGCAGAGGGGAGGGGTCGTCCCCTGTGTCCCACGGAGTCACCATCCCATCATCACTTGTCCCCATGACATGTCCCCCATCACCGCACCCCCGTCCGCTGTCATCTCCATGGCCTCAGTGTCCCCATGCCCCTCCGTGTCCCCTGTCTCGCCATGTCCCCATGACCCTGCATCACCACGCCCCCATCACTCCATGCCCTCCACTGTCACTGTGTCCCCAGCACCCTGCCACTCCTGGGGCTTGCTCCTTGAGCTGTTCCTGAGCAGAGGGGTGCTCTGGAGACCCCGGACAGCAACTTCTCGGACAGACAGGAGCGCACTGGAAGAGAGGCTCTGGGCCACGGGGGCCGCCCCTGGGAGCAGCGCCGCCCCGAAGTGCAATTGTCAGCGTGGGCTGGGCCCGGGCGCTGGGCGGGGCATGAGCCGCAGCCCCAGGCAGCCCCACAGCTGCCCTGCCCCAGGCCCAGAAGCTTCTTCGCTCGTGCCCGAGAGCCCAGTGAGCAAAGACAGCACAGGGGCGCCCACCTGAGACCCAAGAACAGGGGAACGGAGAAAAGACAGCGACAGGCTGCCTCCAGGGTAGAGGAACACAGCGTCCTTGTTAGCCAGGACAGAGCCGGGACCATGAGGGCCTGCCGTGGGCGAAGCGGCCAGCGCCCAGCTCTCCAGGACTGCCCGGCTTGAGCCCTCACCCCTCCCTGCCTCCCCTCCTGCCCTGCGCCACCCCTTCAGAGCGGGGCTCAGGTTCAGGTGGCCTCTCTCTGGCCCCAGTCCAGTGGGCAGCAAGGCCGGGGTCAGCGGGCTCTGGCAGGGCCCATGCTGGACGGCCATGTCCCGCTAGCTGGCCTAGCCCTGGGCCCAGCAAGGTCTGAGCCCACACCCGGCCCAGAACCCGACGCAGCGACTGTGGCCCCCGCGCACGCCCAGCGGGTTTCTCTCTTCGAAGCAGACGGCCACGCACGAGCCCGCTGCGGCGTCCGTGGTGCCTGCCCTTCGGCCTCGAGGCGGTGTCTGGGCAAGGAAGGCTCCAGGAGGAGGTGTCACCAGGCGAGGCCCTCGCCGGCCCTCCCACTGTGTCCCTGCACGAGCTGTGTCCATCCCTGCGAGCAGGGGAGGGAGGAGAGGACAGTGGCCCAGGCCTGGGGGCGGCTCCTGCGTGTCCCTCCTGTGGGTGTTCCTCCTTCCCACATCGGGGGATGCAACCTCCTCCACGAGGCGACCCAACGGGGCCAGCCTGGAGCAGATGGGCCAGAGGCCGCGAGAGGCGAGAGCAGGCAGCCTCCCGGGCGCGGGGTGGGCCCAGGAGGGCTGTGGGAGCGGGGCTGGCCTCCCGGGCACGGGGTCGGGGAGCACCAGAGCCGGAGGGCAGCGCTGGCTCCCTTGCTGCTGTCCAGCTGCTCCCCGCCTGGGGCCGGTGGAGCCCCTGGGGACGGGGAGAACATCTAGTCGGGCGCAGACGCCCCCAGCAGAGGACCCCAGAGTGAGCCCCAAAGACCCCTCCGTCTGGACCCCCCCACCTCCCTCACCGAAGCACGCTGGGCAGAGCGGAGGGGGACTCCGGAGGTGGGTGCCGGGGTGCAGGTGGGGCAGCTCGGAGAGGGGCTCGCTGGGGGCTGGGGCAGCAGGTCTTGGTGAGCACAGGGACTGGGGCTGCATCACTCCTACCATGGGGGGCCTGCACCTCCAGGCAGAGCACTCACAGGACAGCCTGGCAGGTGCGGGGATTTCAGGAGGAAACAGGGAGCCCCTCCAGCTGCGTGTGGGCGGGGAGCCTAGCAAAGCAGATTAAGGGGCAGAAAGAGAAACAAATAGAAGTGGCAGGAAATGCCCCAGAAGGCGGCAGCCTGGAGGAGGGGGGCAGGGAGGGCCCCTGGGAGGAAGCGGTGAGTCCCAGGTCCGGGAAGTGCGCGGTGGGCGAGGGCCGCAGGAGAGACAGACTCAGGAAGGGCCGACCAGCTGGGCCTGCAGGCTGGAGGCTGCGCCTGCAGGAGAAACACCGAAGCGGCAGGGGCACCACAGGGACGTCCACACGGGGCACACACCGCAGCCGCAGAGCTGTGGGCTCCTGAGGCCTCGATGCCGCACGCATGGCTGGAGGGGCACAGGAATGCACCCGCAGCGTCCCCGAGGAGCCGTGGGCATGCAGCCGCCCTCCCGAGGCCTGGGTGTTGGGGCACCAGGCCCTCGGCAGCTCGGCACCCCCTCCACTCGCTGCGGCGGTCAGGAGCACTGTGGCTTTATGAGCCAAACAGCGGTGGAGCAGGACAGAGGCGCGCTGCTAATGCAGATGCATGCCGGCCCCAGAGATGCCAGCCTGGGAAACAACGTGTTAAGTAGCAAGACACAGGACAAGGCGCCGGCAGGGCGGGCGCGGGGCTCCGGGAAGCCCCAGGGCCACCGGCGGCAGCGCCAGGCCTGAGAGTCCCACAGTGACCATCAGATGGGCAAGAGGAAAGGAGGGACCGCGGAGATGTCCCTTCACCCCCACTAGGAGGCCACTCCCCAGGAGCCAGGACAGCGGCAGAGCCGGGGACCCAGGACCGGTGGGAGCTGGGGCTGGCGCGGTGGCGCGGGGGCCGGGGCAGCTGGAGCAGCCTCTCGGGGAGCCAGGCGCAGGGTGCTCACTGGCCGCCCGCTCCTGGGTGTGCACCCGGGGAGGCGAAGGCAGGACTTGCAGGACGTGCACCCGGGCTCAGAGCTGCGTGAGCCTGGGAACGCGCTGGATAGAGGATGAACAGAATGGCCCCTTCAGCTCAGAAGGGGGGACATTCGGACGCCCCACCCTAAGGGCCCCGAGGGCCTGGCACTCAGCAAGAGAGGCTACCCAGGGACGCCGACATGGAAGCCCCTTTCTCTGACACCTCCGAGAGAGCAGCCGGGGTGGGGGCAACTGTGGAGCTGGAGTGTCACTGCAGAAGGTCCAGGGGATGGGTGGAGAGCTGCTGCCCATGGCGGATGTTCCAGCGGCCCCGAACCCACACTGGAAAGTGGCTAAAATGGTAAAGTTTATGTACGTGTGTTTTATCACAGTTGGGACAAATAGGAACGTTAAGAAGGCAGGATAGAGGAGAGTTGCCTCTAAGAAAGGCAGCTTGTGGAATACTATTCAGCCATCAAAAATGATAAGCTAGGGTCATTTATAGAAACATGGACAGAGCTAGAAGGAATTATACTCGGTGAAATAAGTCAGAAGGCAAGAGAAAAATTTCAGACGGCTTCACTCTTAGGAGGAATGTAAAGGAACAACCACTACAAAAAATAATAACAAGAGAGCTCAAGGAAATGAATAATTATAGCCAAAACAAACAAACAAAAAGCACAACAAGAACAAAAAGACGAACCAAAGGGATTGTGGCGGGGGCAGGATAGAGATGGGGATGGGGCAGAGAGAGCACAGGGACGGAGGTGGCGGTGCAGGGGTGGAATGGTGGTGGGGACTCCTGGGGACTACAAATGATGTCAAATGTAATTAAATAAATCTTAAAAAAAGAAAGAAAGGAAGAAAGGCAGCTTGTGGACCGAGACTCCCAGGCCTCCGGTGTGGTGGGAGGGGCCGTGGCAGGCCCTGGCCCCAGCTCCCCGGTGAGTGGCGGAGAGGGGAGGAGGTGGCAGAACTTTGACTAACAGGAGCTGCTATTCAGGGCAAACACCGAGACCTGCTGTGTGCTGCCTCGGGTGGGGCGCAAAGACCGCACAACGGGGAGGCGGGCTCAGGGCCCCAGAGTTCACAGCCCAGAACCTCCATCCAGACGGGCCCACGCCGAGGGCGAGCCTGGCTTCCTGCACCTGTGTGTTCCCTCTGGGGCCTCTGAGGCTTTTGACACCTGAGTGTCCCCACTGAGTGTCCCCCAAGCCCCAGCTCATGAGCCCCTCTCTGCTCTGCCATACAGGCTGCCGGCACGGCCAGGGCTGAACGTCTCTGAGCTGCCGTCACTCGGACTGTGAAACAAAGGCGCTGACCTCCAGGGCCGCTGGGGTTCCAGCAGGAGTTTGCAGGAGACGCTGGCCCGTGCAGTTGCCGTGGACGTGATGAGCTGAGTCTGAGGCCTCTTCGGGAACCATCGGAGTCTTTGTTCTTATGTTACAGGTCACACGCTCCCCTCAAACTTACAGGGAAACGCACGACACCCCACACTGGGAAAATGAGCCCATTCCCACATGCACAGAGCACACGCAGACAGCTTCAGGGACACGCAGGCCTCTCTGAAGCCCACCCACGGGAGCCCTGGAGGGCCAGGGAGTCCAGGCTTAATGCTTCTTATCCGGGCCCGGGCGCTGGGCGTCACGCGGTCACTGCAGGCGGTAAGACTGTCGCGTCACTTGTGCTAGGTCAGGGAGCCCCGAGTGCCCGCCACACAGAAGCTTGGCTCTGGCCCTGGGCGCGAGGCGCCCAGAAGAGGGGTGCACAGAGAGGAAGAATGCAGAGCCAGGCTCCCCGGCTGAGACCAAAGGAGAGAAGCAGTGTTCGTGAACAGATACTCGGGTTCAACCTGCAGCTGCTGGGGAAAGTTTGCCCAAAGGTGGTTTCCTTTCTGTCTGCTAGTAGAGGAAGGCCCCAACCATGACAGCCCAGGAAAAGAGCCCAGGACCGGAAGAAACCTGATACTGCTGTCGGAAGTAAAACCCCTCACCCATCTGAAAAAACAAGCCAGCATTAAACTATCTCCCGACTTCCTCCACATGTGCTGATATTCTCCAGGCAGCGTCTCAGCAAGGGAAGCAGGTGACCGAGAGTGGCTGGATTTACAGGGCTTCGAATGCAGCATGGGAGTGCAGAGCGGGGTCTGGGCTGCCCAGAGAGGGAGCATCGTGGGCTGGCCCATCCCCGCCCACCCCATTCTGCTCAAGGCCGGCCAAGGGCTCGCAGCATGCATGGGCTGGGCCCCGCCGCACTGGGTACAGCCGGCGGGGAATGAGCTCGCAGAGCAGGGCAGGAAACCACGGGCAGAAAGCTCTCCGGCCGGAGCACACGCCAGGACGTGGAAAGACGAATCAATGGCCACGGAATCCAACTCCAGCCTTGGCTGGGGGGAGCTCAGAGGGTCTGAGAGGCGCAGGGGCTGGGCACACCCCCTAGGCTGCCCGGGACTCCAGCAGCTGTGAAAATGAAGGGGACCCGCGGTCCAAAAAACACAGCATTGCAGGCGAGGGAGTGGGGTGAAGGACAGGCAGGAAAGGCAAAGGGAGGGGACTGGGAAGAGGCTGGAGAGAAAGAAGGGACCGGACTCTGGGGTGACCCTAGAGGTAGACTGGAGGGCCAAGTGGCAGAGGCTCCCCCGAGACAGCCTCAGCGCAGCCAGGAAGCCCCTTCAAGCGCAGCAGTGAGTCCGAGGTGACCGCTGGCCAGGGGCTGCACTGGCTGCAGGCAGCAGACGCCCGCCTCCCGAAGGACTTACGCCAGGTAGAAACTTTGCTTCATCTCACGTAGCAACAGACACCCCTGAGCTGGCATGGAGACGCCACGATGCAATCGGTGTTTCTGGGCTCTTCCGTACTGCTGCCCCGCTATCTTCACTGCAGACTTCAGCTTTCCTCACAGTCACAACGTGGCTGCTGTGGCTCCTGCGGTCTGATTGGGATGCAGCCAGTGGTCCACCCCTCAGTCTCTGTGCTCACCAAGACTGCCCACCACGCCCCCAGCCAGCCCCCGGGCTCCTGCGTGGCTCTGTCCACACCCAAGGGGCACTGAGGTGGCCCCAAAGAACCATCACCAGAGCCTCTCAATTCAGCCTTTTCCACATTACTTGACGAAGTCCCCCCCAAGTAGGAATGGGTTGGGGGGCCCCACGGGAGGCTGCTTTCAAAGCCTTCTGCACCTGGTGCTTCCCCAGCATCCAGTGCACCCCACTTGGCCCCAGAGCAGGAACCAGACCCTCGTCCTGCTTTCTTCTCATTCTGCGCCTGCCTCCTCACCCCCCTCTGTTCCCGGGCAGCAGGAAGGGAGAGGCAGGGCCACTGCTGGTGGGGTCAGCCCCAAGAAAGCTGACCTGAACTCTCCCAGGTCTGCCTGCACCCCCAGGTCTGCCTGCAGGACTTGCCTCCATGTCCTGCTGTCTTGGGGGAGCTGGGAATGACTCAGCAGAGGGCGGGAGAGGGGGTGGTCCACTCTAGAGCGCCGCTGGCATGAAATAGGAGACTGGAAAGCGGGGTGAAGTTTGAGGCTAGAAAGGACAGGCCGAGAGAAAACTGGGGGACAAGTTCTGGAGAATGGGGGTTGCTGACTTGCAGGCCCACATCATTTCCCGAGTAGAGCTCAATCCCGGCAGCGGGGAAGCATGGGGCTCTGCGTGCCCCACCCCCCGCACCCCCGCACGCGGGCTCCTCTGTCTACGGAGGAGCACCTAACCACGCTGGCCACCGCGGAGCCCCCCGTGGGCTGAGACCCAGGCGTCTGCTCGAAGACCCCTCAGAAGCAGCCCCACTGCGGGCAGCAGGTGGGGGGAGGGGGCTCAGGTCCCTGGCCTCGATGACGCTAGTCACACCCACCCAGCACTCCCCCTCCCCGCCACTGACACCCGGTTACTTCAGCAGGAACAGCGCAGCTGCGGAAAGTCTTCTGCTGCCCTTTGGCAGAGTTCAGAAACTGCGTAAGCAAGGCCCCGCGGCTGGGCACCCGCACCGGGAGACGAGCCCCAGAAACAGAAGCGAAACAGGGAAAATGCATGAAGTCGGTCTGTGTGTGAAGCTTTTGCATTCAGTGAATGTGCAGGGCCTCCCTGGGGGCGCAGGGGGAGTCTCAGCACCGTGAAGCATCCACAGCACAACAGCGCGGGTTCAGCAGCGCGGGTTCGTTCCCCGGCCAGGGAGGGACCCCAGGGCGCAGCAGACCTCTCCTGCCTCCCGCTGCCCCATCAGCAGTGCGTTTCGGTCGATCTGCCTGTTCTGCTCCCAGCTCTGTCTCTGGTGACTGCTCTCACCCCCACACCTCTGACCTGGACCCCAGCTCTTGTGTGCATAAAAATTAATAAACCTTTAGAAAAATAATAAATAAAGTGAACGTGCGTTTTATGGACACGGCATTGTGCATGCCTTTTTACATGCAGCGCGCACATTGTATTCGCGCTATAAAATACAGGCTGTTCGCAGCGTATACTTAAGTCCATATTACGAACATATCTGCACATAAACACTTATTAATGCCACAGTACTCTGTGAGTGAGCGCGTCTAAGTCCTAACTGATAATAGCTACGTGAGGGGCACCACAAAACAGTGACTTTGCCGCAGGCCCCCTCGCCCTACACGAGCGGGTGTGGGGAAGCCCCTGACAGGGCCGGGAAGCGGCTTCGCTCCGGGCGTGCCTGTCCCGGCGCCCTGGCCGCGGCAACTGAGGGCGGCCTGAGTGCCCTTCACACCCAGGGGTCCCCGCTCCGCAGCCAGCGCAGCCCGAGGCCGGGCAGCGGCCTGTGTCCACGAGAGGAGAACAGCACGGACGAGGCTTGGGGAGCTCGGGCAGGGACCCGCCTGGCCGGGCAGGCCTGACCAGGGATAGGAGGGGGCGGGGGCTGGACTCGGGCCAGGGCGAGGACGCCGCCGCCCAGCCTGCTTTCTCCGACACCCTCGGCGCCCTCCTCAAGCCGGGAGGCTCATTTCCTTGAGAATGTTTTTGTCCTTTCAGCATCAGGCTCGCACAGTGAGAGGGCCGGGTGGGGCTGCGAGGGCCCCCGGATGGGAAAGGAGCAAAGGTGGGCACCGGCCTCGCCTGGGGAGGCACAGGTGCAGGCGGTGCACCCCGGCCGTGTATCAGACGCAGTCTCCGGGGAGCAGAGCCAGCGAGACAGACAGGCACGGGAGGAAGCTGGGAGACTGCACGGACCCTCGCGAGCCCCCTCCAACCCGGCGATACCATCCCCAGAGTGTGAAGCCCAGTGGGCCCGGGGACCCGGGCACGGGGTCACCTCTCCGGCCGGGCCCAAGCGACGCTGGCTCCCCGCAGCACGTACTCCGTCCGCGGCCTCTGGGCGGGAGTGGCCGCCCACCTTGGGGTACAACCTGCTCCACTCGGTCTGGGGATCCAAGTGGCACCCCTGCTCCCTTCCAGGACCCCCAACTCAGCACCCATCAGGTGGACTCCAACCAGCACTGGCTCCTGCCACACCCAGAGCCGCCGGAGGGGCCTTGGGCAGGGCGGCGGGAAAGCCCCTCTCCTGGGGGCTTGGTCCAGCACCTGCTGCCCGGGCCCCCGGCGGCTGCGGCGTGTGCCCCGGCCTGCCCTCTGCGCGGGGTCCGGTCCCTGACACCGCGGCACTGGGAGCGGCCTTGGCTGACCGCTGCGTGTGCTCTCCCACAGCGGACAGGACAGACACCCTGGCCTGCAGACAGGTGGGCACGTGTGAGGGACCAGCTCGCGCCCTGGAGCCCCCGCCCTCCATCGCCACCTGCAAGAAGGTTGTCGAGAGCCTGAGCACACCCAGATGCACCTGCCCCCGACGGCAGCCCCGTGCCTTGGCTCCGGAGGGCAGGCTGGACCACGCGCAGCCACCGCGGGAGGGCGGCTCAGCCCACAGCACCTGCTGGGGCGGCCACGGCCTGCCCCTCGCCCGCCCGGCAGCGGCCAACCACGGGCCCGGCCACCGCTGTGGGCAGCTCCAGCTCCTGCAGCCCACGGACTGGCCCGGCTATGTCCAGCCAGGGAGGTCAAGTCAAGGGACGAAGGTCAGCCAGGGCACACGGGGGTGTGGGGTCTGGGGCTGCCTGGGAGAGCTGGGCTTCTGCCACTGTCCGGGGCCATCCATGGCATCACTGGGGCACCTGTGGCGGGCGGAGGAGGCCAGGCCACGTGGAGGATGCTGCCCAGACTCGATGGCAGATGCAGGGACCCGGCTGAGGCCTGCCTCTCTGCCCACACAGGCCCAGGCCGGGGCCGCCCACCACGCAGCATACACACCCCTATACGGGGTCCCCCTCGCTGGTGGGCCACCCCACCCCGGCTGGGGAGCCCCTGCTCAAGGACACCCGCAGCGGCCCCCAGCCTCCCCGAGGCCCTCCTCGCAGGAGCTGGGGCCCTCGGGAGACAGCCAGCCCGGGACGCGCCGAGCCTCTCAGCCTTTCCCTGCAAATCTCGTGCAAGTGGATGGAGTGTCAGGGCTTGTCGACCCCACGCCTCCAGGCCAGCAAGGGCGCTGCCCGGCGCCGCTGTGCTGGGTGGAAGAGAGGGTCGCAGAAAACTGGTGTCCAGCCTGACCCGGCCACGGACAGGCTGGTTCTTGAGGAGGTGGCTTGGCCTCGCTGGGCAAAGGGGGAGAGGAGGTAGAGCCAGAGGCGTTTGGTCACCCCCAAGCCTCAGAGCCCCAGATGCGGTCACCCCTCCAAGCGTCCAGCAACCCCAGCGGCTCTCCCGGCCTGCTCTGCCCTGGGACACCGCGTCACCCCGCACCGCCCTGCACACCCAGCCCGGCACCCCTTCTCTCCCGGGGAACCGGGCAAGCTTGACGGCCGGCCCGAGCACAGCCAAGAGCAGCGCACCCACAGCGGCCTCCAAGCCCAGCTGTGGCCGGGCTGGGCCCAGGGAGGCTGACGGTGCACCAGGGCAGAGGGCACGCTTGGAGACCTGCCCGCTGGGCGCCCGTGGACAGCCTTGAGCTGAGGCCACCTGCCTCCCCTTCTCTCCCCTCCCTCTTGGCTGGGCCGAGGTTCTGGGTGCAGGTGTCAGTGTGGAGAGGGTGGGTACTTTCCGGACCTTGCAGGGGATTACTGGTTACTTTGGGAGCGGGAATGGTGGGGATCCGGGCTCAGCTCCGTGGGGACCATGGAATGCGTGGAGGCCGCGGGCAGAGGCAGGAGCATCGGTCCAGGCTGTCCTGGTGCAGGGAGCAAGCCTGGCGCTGGCGCTGGCTCGTGCCACCAGCTCCATCCCCCATGCCACAGCCCCCAGCCGACGCCATGGAGGGTGGAAAGTGCCGCGTGGGTGTGGATGAGACTCGGCGTCTCCACTGGCAAAGCCAGTTACTTGGATTCACCACGTTTCTGGGTCCTTCGCTACTCACACTCCCTGAGTCTACGACAAGGGTGCCACGGCTCCCCTGCTGGAGGAGGGTGCAGGGAGCGTTCGGGGCACCTTTGCCAGCCTGAAGACAGCCGCGTGAGGCAGAGGGTTGAGAAGCAGGCTCGGGGCCCGCCAGCGCCCTAGCTCCTCCAGCGGCTATCCCCTGGACCGGGGCCGGCGGCCACGCTGGGGCCCAGCTGTGCGCGGAGGAGACGCCACCTGCCCCTGGGCGTGGCCGCCTGGCCTTCCTGCTCGGCGCCCCTGCCCCCGCGTCCTCCTCTGGGGCCGCCACCCGAGAGCCCGCTCCGCACGCCTCCTCGGATGAAAGGCCGCAGACAACAGGAAGGACTGTCGTTGGAGCAGCGCTGCGCTTCCGCCCTTTGTCTCCGACACTATAAACAAGCCATTCCCCAAAGCCGCATCTGATAACCCAGCTGCAGGTCAGCGGTCAAGCAATCAGTGCCGCTCTTCGTGGGGTCAGGGAACTCAGAGCCGGGCCCACTGCCCACCGCAGGCCGGAGGCGCTGAGACTGCCCGGGCAGATGCCCAGTGCAGCGTGTGGCCAGGCCCGGGGCCCGTCCAGGGCTCCCCAGCGGCCCCACCGTGGGCCAGAAGCCGTCGGCCACACTCTAGAAACAGACAAACACTTGTGCCACCGCCCAGCCCATTGAAGGGACCACGAGGCCTGCGGCCTCCAGTCGGTCTGACCCAAACTCCGCATCATGGCAGTGAGCACCTGAGCTCGGGTCACCTCTCCAGCCCCCAGGCTGGGCACGGAATCCCAAGGGGCAGGCCCCTCTGCACCCAGGAGACACGGGCCCCTTCAGTGTTATCTGAAGTCGAACCAGCTTGGGGCCCGAGCTGACGTGTGCCTGCCGTGTGCGGTGAGACTGAGGGCAGGCCGAGGCAGACGCAGACGCCTGTGGGAGCTCCGTCGCGGGCCGATGCACCGGTCTTAACTCGGTGAGCCTCCTGCGAAGCCGGAGCTGACACAGCTGTTGTCAGGGGACTGTGCACCCACCGCCGCCCATGGGTGCTCGTTTCTGTAAGCCGGCAGAAACTGGTGCAGAAAGAGAGGGGGAAACAGGAAGCCAGAGGGGGAAAGTGGATTAATTTCGAGATCAAAAGCTGCTCTGGGAGCCAAAGGAAAAGCAAGCCGGGCGGGGGGCGTCGTCCAGACACTGCATCCTCCTGATAAGGAGCTGGTTCTCGGGCAAGCCCTCCCGGCCCCGCTCTGCAGCCCCAGAGGCCTGCAGCCGCTGCCCGGCAGCTGGTGGCCCCAGAGACTAGAGCAGCCTTGAAGACACAGGCACAGACCAGGACACCTGCCAGGTGCAGGCAGGAAAGGGCAGTGGGAAACACCGGCTTTGGGACACGTTAGTTTCAGGCGGGTTATGCCGACTACCTGTGTGCGCACCACAGGCTGGCCAAGCTGGCCCGGCAGATGCAACCGCTCATGGTTCCCTTTCTCCACAGGCACCGGCCCCTTGCCCACGTCCTACTGAACACGAAGCTGTCGGGTCAGCCTCGCTGATACAAGGATAGTGGATACAAGGATGGGTGCTGTGGACTTAAGCAGACAGAAGACAATTTCACATGGGAAAAAAATCATAGAATTACAATAACTCATCCCCTTGGTTTTCTTTTTCTTTCCCTTGCAAAATAAGGTGAAAATTTCTTTTCAAATTGTTTGGGAGTTATCGGGAGCAGAGTGGAGGACAGATAAATAGGCTCAGCTAGAAGGACATGGATAAACCCATCAGCTGCTCAGCAGATTAATAGTGAAGGTGCCCCAGCCGGGAAGATGCCCCCAGGAGTTCTGGCCTCCAGCCCTCCTTTGCTAAGGCTCTTTGCACATCCTCAGTCTGGTCCTTGTAATGTGGCTGCGGGGAGCGAGGCGGGGAGGGAGAGGAGAGACAGAGAGGGGGAGAGAAAGGGAGATGTGCAGAGAGGGGGCAAGGCGGGAGGGTTAGCCCAGTGCACGTGTAAGTGTGTTCACATGTCCCACTCCCTCTCCTTTGGTCCTGCTGACGTTTTCAACTGATCGAATAAGCCGTGTTATTTGAGCATCTTATCTGAGCTCTAAGGCTTCATGACCCCGGGAAACCTTGGCCAAACAGTCCTTAGACTACCAGTGCCTCAAAGTCC
This sequence comes from Galemys pyrenaicus, assembly GCA_019455555.1. Classification (NCBI taxonomy): domain Eukaryota; kingdom Metazoa; phylum Chordata; class Mammalia; order Eulipotyphla; family Talpidae; genus Galemys; species Galemys pyrenaicus. The sequence continues at coordinate 700,448 of JAGFMF010012163.1, read as the reverse complement.
CGCCACGGCAAATCTGAACTCTGGATAGCATTTGACTTGGCAAAGATGGAGGAAAGAGCCTTTGAGTAGAAGCAGCATGGGCAAAGGCCCTGGGGCACTTCACTCACTTAGGGCATGGTGCCGGTAGTGTGTTGCCTGGGGTGGAATTACCGCTGGGTTTTGGATGCTCAGAGGTTTTTGCTGCTGTTTAGTTCTGCCTTATGCCAGTTAAACAAACAGGCAAAGCTGCCTGGCGATGACACATGGGGTGTAGGCCGCGTTCTGCCCCTGGCACATCATGTTTGTGTCTTGGTGGGGAGGTTGTTGTACGGTTTTATGAGCTGGAAGCTGGAAGAACCGAGAGGCTGGCAGGTGCCTCGGGCCCAGGAAGCAGCACACGCCTTGCCCTGTTCCCCATCTCGGCGATGACCCGATTCTGACAGCAAGGCCTCTGGACCTCACATCGCTGGAGAATGAGTCATTTTTCTTCCCAGGTAACAGATGTTCTAACTCATAAAATACCAGGATCTTTTTCTATGCTATAAATCAGTCTAAATTTTTGGGGGAGAATTTGTAAGAAGCCAGAAGGGAATATGTTAAGTAACCTAAAAATTTACAGTATTTTTCATTCCACTTGCCACGGGCTCACCGGGTCCCGGTCGCATTCCCCCTCCCAGGGAAGTGGCCACATTCTGCCCTTGTCTCAGTGGGTCACGTGACCAGCTCTTGCTGGTGAGATGGGGCAGGTGTGGTGAGGGCGGACGGCTTGGGTTGCACCAGTGGGGGACCCCCGGATGCCCACCTGAAGGACAGTAGTTCCAGGGGGTGGTTTGAACTGACCAAGATCCTGTGTAAATGAGACATGAACTCCTGCTGGATTCTGTCACTGACATGTGGGGTTATTTGTCACTGCAGCCTAACCTAGCCCATCCACACCCATAAGCGTTATACGCGTGAAGCAACAAAAATACACACTGTTGCAAGATGCATGGAAAAAGTAGTCCAGCAGGTTTATAGCTGTTTTTAGATACTGGTATCTATAGATGATTTAAAAAAAATTTTGATATATTTTCAATAGTCTATAATATACATTACTTTAAGTGGAAAAAAAATCCATTTTCTTTTAAAATCCTCCAAAGTTATTGGTGAAAACAGACACACATAGATGAATGGCACAAAAGAGGAAACCCCAAAATAGACCTACACAAAAAATACGTCAAACTGACTTTTGACAGATGTAAAATGAGAAATAATACCTTTCGACAAACGGTGTCGGGATAATTAGACATGTAAAAAAATAATTAACTTCAGCCTAAATTTCATATCTCACATGAAAAGTATCTAGAAATGAATCACAGACTTTAATGAAAAACACAAAACAACAATCCCCGGCCAGGGAGGGACCCCCAGGGCGCAGCAGACCTCTCCTGGCTCCCCACTGCTCCCCGCTCTGTCTCTGGGGAGTCCTCTCACACGTGCACCTCTGGCCTGCACCCCTGTATGCATAAATAAATGAGTCTTTTTTAAAAAAGACTACTAGCTATCGATGCACACAACAAATTTGATGCAAAACGTGACATACTCGATGTTTCCATCCATGTAATGACCTTGAAAGGACAACATCATGGAAATGGAGGATGGGCAAATGGCTGCTGGGATGAGGAAGGAGTGGCTGGAAGGGAGTAAGTGGGGTGCTGACGGGGCCTCGGGGCGTCCTGGCCGCTGCCACAGACACGTCTGCATCTTGACTGTTGTGCTGGGGATGATGTTCTGTGGTTCTGTGAGAGGCTCTCACGAGGGAAACTGGGTAACAACTTCGAGGAGATGCCACCATATTACATCTTACATCTGCATATACACCTACATTTATCTGAACATGAAAACTTAAAATTTTTTATCATTCAAAAAAAAGTTCCAAGAGAGACAGGTATAAAAAATGCCACCTGTGGCAAAGACAGTTGAAATCCATCCATTCTCCCTTGTTTGCCTCCTCTCAGAATCTTATCTTTTAGGGGGGTTACAATTTAATCAGTTAATTAAAACGATATTTTCCAGACTCCTTCCCAAAGGGGGACGGTCAGTGAGTTTTAAGCAGAAGTCATTTAGAGGGTCGTCTCGGAAACTTTTTCAAAGTTGCTGAAATTCTCTCCCCTTGCTCCTTTCTTCTTCCTGGAATAAGTGCGTGATGGCTGGAGCTGCAGGCACCACTTTGCCACCACCACGGAGTCCAGGACTACAGGTAAAGGGTAGAAGTGCTTACATACCAGTGGCCACAGAGCCCCCGCACCACCCTGGCTGCTCTGAGTTTCTCATTTAGCCTCTGATGCTGACTTTCCTTTACAGCAGTCCAACCTAACCCTAACATGTACCACCTAATTCGCCACATCTCCCTGTGCTTCCTCTCCCCCTGCCCCACCCCAACCAGCCGTGCCCTCTACAGAGGCACCAGAGGGCACCAGCCCTGCCCTCTACAGACAACTCACCAGAGGGCCGGTGAGTTGATGGCCTGGAGTTTTGTCTCCTTAAAGCACAATGAGTAAGAGGCTGAGAGGACCTGTATGTATTTACATTAGAAAACTCTAAGAAACTTAGAACAAAAATAATTAAAAAGTTGAACGTAAGGAAGAGTGTGGAGCATAATGAACAGCACCAGCAACATGCAGAGAGGAAGCTGTCTTGAGTAGCTTTAGGAAAACCTCTGGGGCAAAGACAGGTAAGTTTGTTGGGTGTTTTGCTGTGAGGTTATTCCCCTGGGGCCTTTTAGGACATTTTAGTAAAGATTTGACTTCTGAAAAAAAGTGTGCATTATCAGAAGAAGGTTCTCTGAGTCCAGCAACGTGCTGAGAAGAGCCACGAGGCAGCCCGGGAGCAGGGGGTACACGAGGCTCCCTGTGGCCCAGGGAGGCCCCCAGTGACGTAAGAGAAAGGTGAGGAAACAGGTGACCACAGGCACAGAGCACCTGTCTCCAAAACGACATTCAACTTTTTTTTTTTAAAGATTTTATTTATGGGCCTCCCTGGTGGCGCAGTGGGTTGAGCAACGCACTATGAGGCAAACCACAGCCACTGCAGCACGAATTCGATCCCTGCTGCCGGCCAGGGAGGGGACCCACATGGCTCAGCAGACCTCTCCTGCTGTGCCCGCTGCTCCCCTCAGCAGTGTACTTCAGTTGATCTGCCTGTTCTGCTCCCTGCTCTGTCTCTGGTGAATCCTCACCCCCCCCCCCACACCTCTGGCCTGTACCCCAGTGCTTGTATGCATAAATAAATAAATCTTTAAAAAAATTTAAAAAAAAGATTTTATTTATGCACACAAGAGTGCTGGGGTGCAGGCCAGAGGTGCGGGGTGAAAGGACTCACCAGAGACAGAGTGGGGAGCAGAACAGACAGAGCCACTGCTGAGGGGAGCAGCGGGGAGACAGGAGAGGTCTGCTGTGCTCTGGCCGGGGATCGAACTCATGCTGCAGTGGCTGCTGATAGTTTCACAGTGCTGTGCTTGACCCCTTGCACCCCCAGGGAGGCCCCTATGTTCAACTTTTGAACTGTGCAGAGGATGGTCTGCACCTAATTTTTTAGGAGGAAGTTCAGAGTGGTTCATTTTCTCCCTTTCTAAACTCAGAACAGTGGGGTGTAGCTGGTGCAGACTCAGTCAGAGTTGGTTGTTTTGTTTTTGTTTTTCACTAGATGTATAATTTTAGGTAAATGAACCAGTCACCCAAGCTTCAGTTTCCTCATCTGAAAAAGAAAATATTCATTCCCCCAAGTCTGCATGAGAGCACGTGTCTGAAAATGCCGGCCAGCCTGGGGGCTCCGTGTGGGGTGCCCTCCATCCCCTCCGAGGCCCAGCTGCTGAGAGACACAGTCCCAGAAGGCGTTGTTGCTCACGTCCTGGAAAGCAAACCAGGCTGCCTTCCACCTGCCTCCCCTGCCAGAAGCAGAGCCTGAGCTAGCTGGAATGCCGTCTTTCCTGCCGGGGGAGGACAGTGACCCTCAGCAGGAGATCCCGGTTCAGCCAACCACCTCGTGTGGGCGCTGGAGAACCTCCTTCCTCCCCGGGCGCTTGCTGGATACCTCTCGCCTGGGCAGGTGGAGGTGTGTGGCAAAGGACCCAGTTCCAGGACACGCTGAGAGATCGATGGAAATTTCAGAGTGGAAGCGACTGGAACGCTATAAGAAGCAAGAGGAGCACTAAAACTGGGTCCTGGCGGTGTCGCTCGGGCAACCATGGCCAGCCAGCAGTGGACGGAAGGCACTGGGAGGGCCGGGGAGGGCAGCGGCACCGTCCAGCATCTGCCAAGCCGGGGCTGCTGTCGAGGGCTGAGCTGGCCTGTGAGGCGGCCACGCTGGGCCCCGGGCGCCGAGCCCCGTCCTGCCCAGGGGCTGCTCTCGGCTCCCCGGCGCTCTTGCTCCATCCCAGGACCTCACAGCGGCATCACAGGGAGTGGCTGGGCCGGGCAGGTGGCCCTGACGCCGCCTCCCTTGCCAATGAGGGCTGCAGACCTGATCCCACATCTCTGGTGTCCTCTCCGAAAGGCGAGGCGGCGGGACAAGGGCCCCGCGGAGCTGCCTGTCCTGATTCTGAGATTCTGCAGGAGCCCGTGCTGTCCGAGCTGCAGTGCCAGAGCTGTTGTCTGCACGGCCCTGCCTGCACCACCTCTGCTGTGCATGGAGCGCACCGGCCGCGGGGCCGGGTCCACCTCTGCTCTCAGCCGTGCCGGGGGTTGTGCCTGCGGAGGCGCCACTAGGTCAAGGTGAAGTTACAACATCGGTGGCACGGCCTGTCCATTCACCTCTCTGGCCCTCGGCGCTACGTCCTCTTCAGCCATAAAATAAAAGGCGTCTGCCTGCCTCACAGGTCGGCGGGGCCTGGGGGCCCGTCAGTCCCGCAGCAGGTGTTCTCACATTCCACGGGCCCCAGGCCCCGCAGCCCAGCGGAGCAGCTCTCTGCCCACCCCCTGCAAGGTTCTCAGGCACAGTGAGGGGGACCACGCGCCCCAACTCCGCACAGGTGCAGGCCGCTGCCACCGAGACCGTGACAGCCCAGCCAGCGGTTTAGTTCCATGGTGCCGACGGCCAGTCTGGCCGAGCGTGTGTGAGGTCACTTATCCACACGCCGCTGGACACAGCCTCGGGTGGCCCGGCGGGAGGTCTTGGAATCTGCGACGCTCACATTCTTCGGGAACAAGGAAATAAGTAGAGAGGATGTTCGCTCAGGTGTGGCGCAACTCCCGTCCCAGCTGGCCCCGGGCACCCTCGTCAATGCCCACAGTGCCCACAGACCCCGAGCACGTGGCCGGTGGGCTGACCACAGAACTGGGCCATCCTTGGGGGAGTCGGGGGGAAGGTGCGTTCCCCACAGGTGGTTCTGCAGGATGGCCCTGGGATGGACGTGCTGCCGTGGAGGGGCCCGAGGGGTGCCTGGAGCTTCCGTGACGCCTGGGGTGCTGGGATCTGGTGGGCGCAGGGTACTCCCCGCCTTGTGGAGGCGGGGGCCACCCCATCGCCAGGCCAGGCAGTGACCCCTCAGGCTGGGGACAGCTTGTCCGCTGGCCACCTGCCAACCTGGAGTCCAGCGCGGGCACTGGGTGCGCTGACGCAGCCCTGACCTCCCGGTCACACCTGGACGCCTGACTCCTCCCACGCTCACAGGCCGCCCGGTCGTGGTCATTCCTCTGGCCAGCGGCACACTGAGCCGGCCTGGCCCCGGCATCACGGAGACCACGGCCGCTGCGCCCTGTGGCTCCCATGGGGTGGCCTACGCGCCATCGAGCCCCCACTGTGATCACCCAACTTCCTTTTTTTATAAAGAGTGTTTTAATTATTTATTGATGCACACAAGAGCTGGGGTACAGACCAGAGGTGCAGGGGTGAGAGGACTCCCCAGAGACAGAGCGGGGAGCAGAACAGGCAGACTGACTGAAACGCACTGCTGAGGGAGCAGCGGGAGGTAGAAGAGGTCTGCTGCGCCCTGTGGGTCCCCTCCCTGGCTGGGGATCAAATTCACGCTGCTGTGCAGTGGATGCTTCCCAGTGCGGCGCTCACCCCACTGCACCCCAGGGAGGCCCCACCACCCCCACTTCCGGCAGCCGGGCGTAGTGAATGAGGGTGCGTGGGGCCGGCACCCAGAGCCAGAGCTGCTCCTCAGAATGCCGGGTCTCAGGCTGCATCAGCCCTGGCCCTTCATCTGTGACCTGCTGAAGGGATTGACGACCTTGCCAGGTCCTTTGGAGGATGGCTCAGGGAAGGGGTGGTGCAGACCCTAGAAATCTGCCCCCCACTTTCTGCCCTCCCCCATTCAGGGGCTGGATGGGTGCGCTGGCTCTGGGAGCTCAGTCTCTCCCATGAGGACTCCCGAGAGTTCGCGGGCGCTTTCTGGCGGTGCCCACTAAGGGCCGCCCCGGGCCGCGTGGGCACATACAGGAAGCCTTTCCGGCGCGGTTCTCGATGCTGAGAGATGCCGGAGAACGAGGGCAACGCAGGCGGTCCCCGTCGGCCACCCCCGCACGCGTTCCCCAGGCAGACAGCCCTGGCGGGTGGCCGCAAACCTCACGCATCTCTGCCAGCCGCAGGGCGGACGAAGACCAGGCTGAGCGCCCCGCACGCGTTCCCCAGGCAGACAGCCCTGGCGGGTGGCCGCAAACCTCACGCATCTCTGCCAGCCGCAGGGCGGACGAAGACCAGGCTGAGCGCCCCGCACGCGTTCCCCAGGCAGACAGCCCTGGCGGGTGGCCGCAAACCTCACGCATCTCTGCCAGCCGCAGGGCGGACGAAGACCAGGCTGAGCCCAACGGGCACCACCACGTCCCCTCTTCTCGGGCCTGTGCACCAGCCCCGGCCTGCTCGAGCAGCTGACGGGAGCATTCTCTCAGCAGCAGAAGGGGTGCAGCCAGGGCTCGCCCTTCCCACTCAGGATTGCTGGGCTTGCACGGCACCACTGAGCCGCCACGGCAAGACCAGCAGACAGTCAGAGGCTCAACCTGGCCACGTCCTGGCGCTCGCTGGCCCTGAACTCCTTTGTTCAGCCCTCTTTTTGGGGTCAGACAACAAGCCCCGGATCTTACAGCAACCTTTGGCGGGAGTTCTGTTTCTTGCAGCCCTAAGCCTCCTGCGTGATAACTCAGCATGCAGCTCTGCCCACAGGGTCAAGAGAGCCGGGGCAGCCAGCAGCGCGGCGAGTGCAGCCCTGCAGCCCCATCTAAAACAACGGCCGCATGAGGCACTGCAGCCACCGCACGGGCCGCCACCGGCCCGGCCCAGCCCGGCGATGAGGAAGGACATCGAGGCCCAGGGAAGGAATCAGACTGCAGAGTTGTTTGTATCACACAAAGTGTTTTTATATAGATCGTCTCACTTAACCTTTGTAAAAATTACTGTTATTATCCCCATTTTATAGGCGAGTAAGCCAGAGCTGATGGGGAATATGAAGCTATTAGGAGGCATATTGTGTTTTACAGCACACAAAGCTCTTGGCCCATAATCTGTCTAATTGACACCTTGGAGTCTAGCCTGTAAGGAAAACGTCCACGGGCGAGGAGCAGGCTGAGAAGGCGCACGGTGCAGACACTGGGCCAGCGCAGCCTCCTGGGCAGCTCCTTAGATGCCACTCACCGGCCTCCACCCAGACTCACTGAGTCAGAACGTCCAGGTGGGGCTGGGAGCCTGTGCCCCGCCAGCACCACGCACGGCCGACAAGACAAGCCCAGCGGCCTGCACGGTGTCGCCAGCGCCAAGTCAGCGCGGTCTTGGCCAAGGACCGAGCGCTCATCCCAGTCCAGCAACCGGAGGCTGAGCAAATGGACCACGGACGCCCACGCACAAAGGTCACGCACAAGGTAGCAGCTGTCACCCCAAGACCACGCCGCGAGGCGCAGCTCTACCGCAGACAGAATACCGCCCTTCGCCTCCACGAAAACTGCTTTAGGAGCAACGAGCGCGAGATGACAAACCGCACGCCCCACAGTCGCCCAAAGGGGCGTAGCGCCCCAAAGACGGGGCCCGGCCATAGCTGCCCAGCGGGTGAAGGCGCAGGTGCTGCCGGCCGCGCGGTGGGCGCAACGGAGGCTGCGTGGCCGGAGCCAGCAGCGGACGCCAGCACCAGCCGGCAAGCAGGCGCCGGCCACACACACCCCCTGGTCGGGAGGACCCGATGCCCTGCAAGATGAGGCTCGGGACAGCCGAGTGCGCGGGCTCGTGCGGTGACGGCACTGTTCAAAGAGAACTCAGGTTTTCTCCAAATTCTGAATTCTTGGGCCGTTTCACCTGCTCATGGCTCACACGCCCTTGGGAGAAACCTTTGCAAGCAGCTTACCCATGTGCCGCCGTGGGGTGGCCGGGAGCACCTAGCCCCCCGCGGGCGGGCCCCCCCAACCCTGAACAGAGGCGGTGCTGGCCCGAGGTCACGCAAAACACCTCCGACCTCCATGGGAGGGGAGGCCCCGATCTTTGGGGGTGATGGGCTTTGAGGCGCAGTGTCCTCCCTAGGCCTCTGGCCGCGGCTGGACCGATGACCCCGCCATCTGAGGCAGCGGGCAAACCCCTTTTTTCCCAGGTGGGGCCGGGGCAGCCCCGCTCCGCCCGCCAGCCCCGTTGCTCAAGAGAGGCTGTTGACAGACTGATTTACTGGCTAATTTATACGACATACTTGTCCCGTGACACGGGCGCTTGGAGGGAGTTCAGAGGAGACTCACCAAGGTGATTAAAGGGTTGGAACATGTGCTTTGTGGGGAAAGGTGAAGGGGCAGGGTTGCTGCGCTGGAGCCGAGAAGCCTCCTGGGGCCGCCTGCGAGGCCTGCAGCTGGACTGCAGCACCAGCACCTGCAGGGTTGTGGCCACGCCGGCCGCGGCCCCTCCTCACCGAGGCTCCTCGCCACCGGCACTCAGGCAAGCCCACGACTCCACGCATGCACGTGCCCACGACCCCACGCACGCACGTGCCTACGACCCCATGCACGCACGTGCCCACGACCCCACGCATGCACAGAGGCACCAGGAGCCTAAGATTAGACCAGGAAACTGGCTCAGGGGAGGCCAGGACTTGTAAGAGGATTTCGGATGAGCAGAGCGCTCTGGGGGTCACCAGGAGCCAGCAGGGTCACGCCTCCCAGAAGCAGACTCAGCAGGGCGTCTCAGGCTGCGGCCCTTCGAGGAGAGGGGCTGGATGCACCCCCAGGGCCTCCCTGTGGGACGCACCCCCTCCTCTGCGGAGGCGCGTCCAGTGAGGCCCCGCCAGGCACAGGCCGGTCAGCGGCAGGGCTGCACAGTGGGGCGGCACAGCCTCGAAAGGGGTGGCCTTCATCAGAGCACCCGAACTCCCAGTGCCACCTTTCCTCCTGCAGCCAGAGCCCCAGGGATGCCGGTCCAGGGGTTCAGGGGACACCCACACACACACACGCCCCGTCCAGGTCATGCCCTACAGGCCCTGGCTCTGCGCCCCATGTCTCAGAGGCTTGACCCCTGAGAAGCAGACGTGCCTCCAAGCTGGGCTGTGGTCTCCTTGCGGGAGGAGGGTGGACCCCTCCCCTGCCCTGCCAGGCCGGCTCCCGGGCCCCCTCCCCTGCCCTGCCAGGCCGGCTCCCGGGCCCCGTCTGCCGCCCACTTTCCTCCAGGCCCAGCCGGGAGAACCAGGCCGGCGCTAAACTCACAGCCCGGAAACAAGAAGCAGGAGCCCGGCCCGGCCGCCATGTGTCTGGACGTGACCTAGAGAGCAGGGCAGGCTGGGGGCCCCACTCGCCATGAATCGCCCTGAAGCCCCCGTCCAGTCCCCCCAGGGTCTGGCTGGACGCCTCCCGGTGCTCTGCTGCTCCCAGCACCAGGCACTGCCACAGGGGCTGACCCCGGGGCCACGGACAGCTGCCCGCTCACCGTGCTCTTCTGGAGACCTCAGACTTGGCTGGGTCCTGGGCCGCTTGGGAGCGCCTCTCACCCGCTGGCCGTGCCTTCGGGACGCAGGGCTGCTGGCCGTCCTCGTGGCCACTTTCCTGGCCCAGCCTGGCGGCCCCTCAGAGGGGGCGCCTGGCCTCCTCTGCCCCCGCCGTCCAGCTGTCCATTGCCCTGGGGCCAGCTAACCTGCTGCTTTCCCCAGAGCAGGGCCAGATTAGATGAAGCCAGAGAGGATTAGCGGGGCCACGTGGAGGGCAGCGGCTCAGTGGGCGCCACAGCGGCACTGGGCCTGCCCTCGGTGCTCCAGGGCCCCACCCGACCGGCAGCCTGCGGCGGGGGCCCCACAGAGGCACTCACCCTGAAAAGAGCAGAGGGGACTGTTCCCCAACGCCGGAGACGGACTGAGGTGTGGGGAGGCCGAGGCCCGGCAGCCCCGTGCCCGCTCGCACGCGGCCAGCTCCCACGCCGAGGCGCTCGTGGGTTTTGCGTCGCCGACACCTCCGGAAAACCGCGCAAGCCGGAGAGTGCAGGAGAAATTTCAGAAGGGGTGTGGGCCGTTCCCTGAGCATCTGCTGAGTGCCGACTGCACCCGGACGCAAGCATAGGAAGGCATCGTGCTCTTCTCTTCCCAGAGGGTGGGGGACTCGTCGCGGGTGAGGGGAAGACTGAGCGGTCCAAGCCGCACTCCTGGCCGAGCAGCCGCAGCGCACCAGCCACACGGAGGCCCTTTGGGCGTGAGCAGGTCTTTGCCAATCACATCGACGGGGGAGTGGTCTGGGCCCAGTGCCCCCCAGAACAGCCTGAGCCCTGGGAAGAGGGCCTGGCCCCACAGAGAAGTGTCCAATGACCCGAGGCTCCGGAGAGCAACCCCGACAGCTGAGTCTGACACCCGCCGGGGCCTTGGCATCCGTCAGCAGGCTCAGGGCTCAGCGGATCTTCTCGCAGGCCCCGGCTGTGCTCCAGCTGCCTCCTTGGGCACCCGGGGCCATGCCGAGAGAGCGAGGACCGGTCAGCTCAGCTCCTGGGCCCGAGCGGAACGTGCCCCCCATGGTCAGGGCCACACAGTGCCCAAGTGCACGCATGAGGGGGACACGTGCCGGCCTCGGTGTCAGAGGAGCCGTGCCCTGGACCCGGGAGGGAGAGGAGCACACAGGGACGGAGCGTCTGCGCCCAGCCAGGCCGTGGGTAAAGAAACGGGAAGGTGACCTAAAAGATGCAAGTGGGAAGGACAAGAAACAAGTAATGACCCTTTTATTTATGTTCATTTAGTCCCATTGAGATCACATGGTTTACAGCTCAGTACATGATTCAGGGGCGCAGGTGGACGTCACCGCACCATGCCCCACGCCCCACCATCACAGTCCATGGGGCCTCCCACTTTGCTCCCCAGCCTCCCTCCCGCCTGGGAGCCTCAGCTCTGCAGATGTCAAGGGCTTGGTCTTTGTTCTGATATTCCACATATGCGTGGAATCACACAGCGTTTGTCTTTCCCTGGCTCAGTGCACTTTTAGCCTCGTGCCCGCCAGTCCATCCACATGGTCACTCTGGCAGGATCTCACCTGTTCTTTTTAACAGCTGAGTAGTATTCCGCGGGTGAGCAGGCCCCATCTGCTTTATCACGCCCCTCTGTGCTTGGGCTGCTCCCACATCTTGACTCCTGCAGCTCGTGTGGCAGTGAGCAGAGGTGTGCAGCTGCCCCCTCAAATCGGTGTTTTGTATCCCGGGTAGAGACCCAGGAGAGGAACCCTGGGCCACAGACATTTTTACTGCCAAAAACGAGAAGGAAAACAGGAAGCAGCAAGTGGAGTGACATCACAGGTTGGCAGCCTCCCCACTCCTCTCAGAAGCAGAAGCCCAAGAGGTGACGCTGACCGCGTGCATCCCCACAGGGAGGCAGGGGGCTCCCGGGGGACCCGTGAAGGGCCCCTCGATGCCCAGGGCACAACTCGACCTTCCTCCTCACTCCCAAGGGCTGCAGTTCCCTCAAACCCATCAAGCGAAACTCCAGGCAGCCCAGTCCTTCCGGGCCCCTGGCGCCCAGTGCTCTCCAGGGCTGTTCTGGATAGCCCCTCCCGCGCAGGACCTCTGGCAGGATAACTGCTGGGCTCTTGTCCAGAGGGTTAAAATTATCTCTGCTCCACTGTGCCTGCCCTGCCTCTGACTGCCCTGCCCCAGCCGGGAGAGCTTTCCACCGCGGCCCCCTCACAGCCAGCTTCATAGCGGAGATTATTTCAGCGGACAGTCCTCGCTGCTTTCAGCTGAGCACCCTCCCGATGGTCTTTGCCCTCAGACACCACCTCCCTCCATTCTTCCCCAGCCTCCTCCCTGGAGCCCCCGGCCCCTCGCCTCTCCCATCCCGCCAGGACCCGCTTCTCTCCACGACCCCTGCATCACTGCCTGGTCCATGGCAAAAGGGCTGTGGCAGCGAGCTGATTGGCTACCCAACGGCCACGATCACGTCCTTCATAGCCAATGGAAACCCACAGAGGGTGCACATCTCCAAGCCACGCCCACCGCGCGGGCCACCCTTCAGCATCTCTGCTGGTTGCTCCCGCTCCCATCGCCCCAGCGCCATCTCTCCACGACCCAAAGGCCCTCGAGCCGCTGGAGGGTCTGCAAGAGGACTTGTCCACAGCTCTCAAGCCACATCCACGTGGCTCTCCCACTCCGCAGTCAGGGCCGCGTTGCGCCGGGCCCTTCTCAAACTTCCCCAGGCCGCACCTTGCCATCCGTGTCTCATCACCCACACACTGACTTCGAGGGGAAAGGGGTGCAGGCTGCCCCTCTCCTCCTCACACCCCGAGCGCAGCCATTTCAGCAGGACTTCGCTGCTGGCAGCCGAGTTCCTGCCTGCCCTGTACCGGGGCGGAGGGCACAGCCTCCCCTCAGTGCTCCGACAGAACACCCAGGCGTGTCTGCACCAGGCAGGCCCCGCAGGCAGCAGAGCAGAGATGCCCTGAGGGGCGGGGGTGACAGGAATAGATAAACATCAGCTGGGAGAAGGGCAGCAGCAGAGGGGTGGAGAGTGGGGGAGCAGGGCCAGCAGGGGCCTGTGACCAGAAAAGTGAGCCCCCAGCCGGCACCTGGGTGAAGAGACTCAGGACAGAGCAAGAACACGGACGAGAGCCCTAGAAGGAGATGCCGAGGCGTAAAAAATCCAGGTGGAGGGCAGGTAAAGGAGGACAGGTGAGGGCTGCACCCCGTGAGCGGGGCAGGAACACAGGCACGCCTATGCCGCATGCTCGCGGCAGAACGGCGGCTGGGCGGCTCCCCAGTGCCCTCTGAGTGGGTGAATGCATGCTTGGAAACGTGCTGCGTTCTACTGGCCCAAAGCCTGACCTTTCTCGGCTGTGCGTCTCCTCCTCCCTCCTCGGGGGCCTTCCCCGGGGGCCCTATGGTCCCCTCCTGTCCGGCAGGCTGCCGCCCGCAGAGCTCAGAACCCTCTTGAGAAGCGTCCCCGGTGGGGTGGGCTCGTGCCATCAGGATGTTTGTCCTTGCCGGGCGTCTTTTATGTTAACGAGCCGCTTCCCACCCTCCCCGGCCCTGGAAAACTCTCCCCAGACGACTTACTGTCCCTTTCTCAGGGCCTGGACAGGAAGTGGGACGTGCACGGACATGGGTGACCAGGGGGAGGGGGGTATCCTGAAACCTGACGGCCCCACTTCCTGGTTCTGGCAGATCACTTTACTTCTGGACAGAGCCCCTTGTTGCCTGGGTCATCTCATGGCCTGACATGACCCAACCAGAGCCTCAGAAAGGAGTCTCTGTCGACCCGAGGATGTGAGTGGAGCCCCAAGCAACAGTGGCCTGTCCAAGACGTGGTGCTTGTCCTTGCACATCACAAGATGCCTGAGCCCAGCAGTCAGCGGCGAGTGTAGGCCTGGGTCACGCAGGGGCCTCGCTCAGGTGCTGGCAACACAGCTGCTGGCGCTCCAGCAATCACCTCTGTATTCCCAGCTGAAAGGAAGGGCCAACAAGTTCTCTGGAGTCCAGAAGACCTGACCAGAAACTATGTCTTAGACCACTCTAGTCTGCAAGGGAGGAGGAAACGTTGTTACCCCTGGGAAAATGGGGGTTCTGTTGGTGAGACAAAGGGACAATAAATATCACTCAGACCACAAATAGTATCTGCCGAAATCTACCCTCTTCAATGACCCACCGGTCGTGAACACCCTTCTCCACGTTCCTGCCCGCATGCAGAGGGTGGGGCTCTCTGCCATGTCTGCGTATGGCACATGGCCCTGTGGCCCAAAACTAAAAATGAAACCTCCAAGAGCCAGTCCCACTCCACATGCAATGGCCAAAAGGAAGGCGTGGCCGTAAAACTCCCATCAAGCACAGGGAATAATAGGACACACACAGCAGCCGTGTCCCACAGCTATGACAAGTGCAGGCTCCTGGCCTTGGCCACGGACAACATTCCTGCCAAACAGCCCAGCCAGTGGCTCTCTCCTCTGCAGAAGCCACCCAAGTGTCCACCTGCAGATGAGTGGATAAACAGGTGTGGCCCCTCCATACAGGGAACATTCTTCAGCCTTCAAAAGGATGTTTTGGCACCTGCCACCATGTGGCTGAAACTTGAGGAGGTTGTGCTAGTGAAACAAACCAGTCACAGAAGACAGATTCTGTGTGATTCCACCACATGAGGTCTCGACGACGGCCAAACTCATAGGACCGGAGCACACCACGGGGACTTGGGGGCGCGGCAAGGGGGCCAGCTGGTCAGCGCTCCGTGGTGCAGGATGGGCACGCTCTGGCGGCGGACAGCACTGTGCTCGGCCAGCGGCTGCATGTTCTGCCCACTTGCAGTCAGGCCCAAACCCCAGGAGGCAAGGGCCTGCCTGGCCACCGACCCAGCCAGCACTGACCTCCCTCCCTGAGGCCCCGGGCACGCGGCAGGAGCTGACAGGCAGGGCATGCCCTCAGGAAACAGGTGGGCGCTGCGGCTTCCCGGACAGAGAGGGCAAAGCTCCCGCAAGAGGGAGTCGGTGGGTCCCTATGAATCTAGCTGATGGGCCCTTGGGTGCTGGCTTGGGAACATCCTCATGGAGCTGGTTTCTGCACCCCCAAAGCAAAGTCAGGACACAGGAAACAGGGTCGCAGACACCACTGCAGTGGGGCGGTCAGGAGGGCTCAAAGGAGGCCAGTTCCCCGCCGGGACGCAGCCTGGCTGTGTGCGGACGGCAGGAGAGACGGGCAGGCAGGAGGGCGTGGGCGTCGGGAAAGTGTGGGGCATGCCCTGACAGAGCCAGGAGGGAGAGGGCAGCAGGAAGGGACGAGGGTCTGAAACGGTCGCTGGAGAGAGGCCTGAGGGCCCGGGTCACCCCAGGGTCCTCATGACCTCACAAAGCCAGCCTCTCCCCGGCTCAGGGGCACCGGGTCAGTCCCCGCTAGGTCTCCTAGCAGCTGCACACCGGCCATGGCTCTCCTAGCGCCCCAAGGAGTGAGGGAGGTCTTCCAGCTGCAGGTGAAGAGAGCAGCCAGCTTTCCCCTTAAGGGCGTTACTTCACACCGAGGATGGGCTGTGAAGGGGGGCCCTGGAGGGTGTCTCCTCAGACAGCCCCCCTTGTTGTGGAATAGGGGGCACCCAGGAAGGCCACATGAAGGTCCCCCAGCCCCAGGGCCAGCTCGGAAGCAAGGAGGCCAGAGGCCCTGGGGCTGGCCATGGCAGTGACGCCCTGTCCAGGAGGCGCCCTGGGCTGTGTGGACTGCCTGGGCACGTGGGGCTGTCTGAGGAGCGGGAAGGGCCCTGCTGCTTTGGGGGGGCGGGTCAAGGTCGCTGCTTTCTCAGAACCAGTCCCAAGGCTGAAAGTGGGCACGCGGGAGCAAGGGCCGTGGGGCTGCAGGACAGGGTCCTCCTGCGAGCCCCCAGAACTGGCCATCAGGGCAGACGCAGCCCTCAGGCAAGAGGACCCCAGGCCACTGCGAGCCGGTCGGCTTCTGGCCTGCATCCACTGGTGGGCTGGCACCAGGCGAGGCTGCCCCGTGGCCCCTCCCCGGCCTGGACACCAGCGTCCCCTCTGGCGAGCTCTGCCGCCGCTGTGCTGTCGAGAGGGTTGCCTGGATCCGACGGGGCGTGGAGGGACAGGGAGCCGAGGGGCAGAGGACGGGGCTCGTGGCCTCCTGCACCAAAGCTGTCCCCGGCCACCCACACGTGCGCCGTTCCTCCAGCAGAACCTCCCTTCGCCCTGGGAGTGCAGCGCGGCTACACTTGTGGGGTCTCACTACACGCCACAAGTCTTCTTACCCCTGCTCTGAGGGGCCCTTGCTTCTCCTACATCTGTTGATGATCCCGAGGCTCTTCCAAGAAGGGCCAGTCAAGCTCTCAAGTGAAATGAGCTCTGACGTGCACACAGGGTAAAAGGGAGCCCCTCTCTGTCTCTATGCCCGGGCCTGCCAGAGGGCCAGGCATAAAGCAAGATACACACAAAGCAAGATGCATTTCTTCTGCTAGAGCATTGCCTCCCCACACCGCCTCTGGTCAGTCATTCACACTTTAGTCTAAGTCTCTCTGTCCCATCTGGGGCAGCCTGTTGGGAGAAGGCGCCGAAGTCAAACTGCATTGTGGGGAAGCTGCAGGAGGACTTGTGGCCTACTGAGCTGTATGAAGCCAGGGCGCAGAGCCAGGCAGGGCTAGAGAAGCACTCTTTCCTAGAAAGGGTGGGAAGTCTGTCCAAAAAGAAAAGCACAGCTCCGTCCAGGCGTTCCCACTCACCTGCCCACCCCTCAAGGCTGTGGGGCACCTCCACAGGATGCCAGGAGTGTTTTGCGAGGAAGACGGCATTTGATTCCTGTCTCATGTATGTCTGCAGAAACCAGAAGGACGGGAGCATCTGCGCAGACTGCTGGGCTGGGAGGAGTTTGACGAGCTGAGGGACACCCGCAGAGGCATCCTGCTGGACACCTTGTACGAAAGCATCGTCTTTGCTGCTGGCAAAGGCTTCCCATGGGTGGGGGTGGCCCAGGTGGTCAAGTTCACGGAAGAGCTGCTCAAGGAAACCAAAGGTACGGGGCTTCCAGGGAGGGAGCTGGTGAGGCTTAATAAGGCAGAAGGGTGCACTGGACTCCGCTGTGTCCATGGCCCCAGGGGCCTCCTCATATGCTCCTAAATATGGCCAGTTCCTTCTGGACAGTGGAGCAAGCACAATATCCTCGCCAAGTCTTCCCATGAGTGTCCCTGGATGAAAATCTTGCACCATTCCAAACTTTTCAATATAGCAGCAAGAGTGTTTGCTTCTCGGTTAGTCATTCACACTTTAGTATGAATTTCATTCTGAGATCAACACCTCAGGGGCAGGTAGTTGAAAACGGGCTCGGAGAGAAATCAAATTTGTTTTAGGGAAGTGAGGAGAAGGGATCATAATTCAGAACCTTTGTTTTATCTAGCTTGGTTTTTAGTGAACAGAAATCAGATTGTCAATTTTTAAAGCCTATCATTGACTCCCCGTCACTCCCCTGAAGAGCACACCTTGCTCCCGGTATCGGGTTTTCTTGCTGAATATCTGGTAGGGGTCCCCGGCAGGTGTCAGCTTGCTGGCAGGCATGGGGGAATAGCAGCCAGGTGAGTTTATAGAGAGGGTGTCTCTCCCACCCCTCCACTGCATGGGGCCTTCTAATGAGGGTGGGCATCTCCCCATCACTGCACGGCACAAGGACATGTCATACACATCTGCTCTTGGGCTGTGAGAGGCACATTGTTCATGAAGCAGATACAGGGAGTGGTCCCTGTTGGTGCCACCTGGTACACACCTCAGCCAGGGGCCTGGACCAGGGCCAGACCAGCGGGCAAGCCTCGTGAGAAACGGGACATTTGCACGCTCGTGGAGGGCCTCCCACAACACCCTCACTGGCCATAAAGGGGCAAAGAAGACTCTGACCATGGAGGGGCCTGGCAGGTGCCTCCTTGGCCAGAGGGCGCAGGAGTCATCGGCCGCAGGAGGAAACGCGCTGCTTGGCAGGCTCAGAAGGGGCCCCGGTGTCCTCCTGAGATGCTTCCAGCAAACTCGGGGCCTGGTCTCACCACAGGAAAGCATCAGACCAGGGCCGTGCACGCAGTCCTCCTCCAGGGAGCTTCTAAGGCGCTAAGGCCACAAGAGCCCGAGAGAGACAGAGCAACTGCCCAGCTGGGGAGACGCCGGGGAGACGGGACATGCGGCCCTGGGCAGGGGGTCCTTTGGCTACAAAAGACACTACTGGGGCACCTGAGAGATGCGGTGAGGGCTGGGGATGGCCGCAGCACTGTGTCCAGGGCTGGCCCGAACGGCCGAGGTCGTGAGTGCCCGGGAGGGACGTGGAAGGACTTGACATGCTAGTGCCTCCAGGTTTTTGAGCTACAACTGGCCTAAAGCACCACGTGAGCTGAGCGTGACGGCGCTGGGGTCTGCAGCGGGAGGCCGTTCACCACAATCCATCAGTGAGCGTCCAGCCAGCGCCGCATCTAGTTCCACCCTCCCCTTGCTCTGATGAGACCGTCCTAGCAGCTTTTAGGTAGAAAACACAGGCGCGCCAGGTGGAGCGACCGCAGGCTGACCCCAGGCCAGAGATGTCACGGCTGGGCGTGCGCACCAGTGCACCCACCTTGGGCGCCCCTCTCTGTGCCTCTCTCTGCGTGTCCGGGTTTACGAGACCACATGGGCCAGTCTCTGCCTATGGCGTCAACCTGGTGCCCGGGCCACCCCGTGCTGGGAGGGGCCACCCCGTGCTGGGAGGGGCCACCCCGTGCTGGGAGGGGCCACCCCGTGCTGGGAGGGGCCACCCCGTGCTGGGAGGGGCCACCCCGTGCTGGGAGGGGCCGCCCCGTGCTGGGAGGGGCCGCCCCGTGCTGGGAGGGGCCACCCCGTGCTGGGAGGGGCCCGCCTCGAGCGTCCTGCGTGTGCGGAGGGTGTGCACTCAAGCCACTCGGTGCGTCTCTTCTTCGCCCGCTCCCTCTCGTCCCTTGGGGGCTGGTCGCTGTAACTAGGGCTGCGTGAAGCGGCGTGCGGGCGCGTGGCTGTCTGGCTCATTCCCCTGGGGCCATGTGTGGAAGCGCGCCTGGGGTCGTTTGGTGCCACTGTTTTCAGTTTCTTGAGGAACCTCCTTTCTGCTTCCCGCCTGGATGCGCCTTGCAGCAACGGTACAGGAGAGGCGGGGTCCTCAGCACCTGTTAGCGCTTATCACCTTGATGAGCGTCATCAGCAGGTGAGAGCTGTTATCTCTTGTGGTTTTGACTCGCGGCTCCCTGATGACTAAGGCGCGGCGCCCTTCACGCACCTGTCGGGCACGGCGTGTCGTCTGCCCGCGCTTCAGCCACTTTCCGGCTGGATTATTTGGGTGTCAGCTCTTGAGCCGCGTGGCCCTTATACTCCGGCGGCGTGCCCCGCGCAGACGCTGCACCTGCCGCTTCTGCTCCCCGGCGGGCTTCTGTCTTGCTGATTTTCTTCTCCGTGCAGCTTTGAGTGTGCCGTGTCCCCGCTTGCTGACTTTTCAGTTTTCCCTCGTGCTTAGGTATCATATCCAGGGGGTTTTCCCTGCTTTCTTCTAGAAGTCTTATGGATTCGAGTTGTACTGTTTTTTAAGATTTGTTTATTTGTGCATACAAGAACTGGGGTATAGGTCAGAGGCGTGGGGGGGTGAGAGGACTCACCAGAGACAGAGCGGGGAGCAGAGCACGTGGATCCACTGAAACACACTGCTGAGGGGCGCAGCGGGGAGACAGGAGAGGTCTGCCGCGCCCTGTGGGTCCCCTCCCTGGCAGGAGATGGAACTCGAGCTGCAGGGGCTGCAGATGCTCACAGTGCGGTGCTCAACCCCTTGCTCAACCCCTGTACTGTTTTTTAATAGACTACTTTTTTGAGCACGTTTAGGCTGGCAGCAAAATAGACTGAGGGTACAGAGATTTCCCCCGAGAAGGTCCATCCCCCACTGTCCACACCCCACCTTCAGAATGTACATTTTTGTAGTCGATGAGCCCGATGACACTTCATCACCACTCAGAGTGCACAGCTCACGTTAGGGGTCCCCCTCGGGGTGTCCATGCTGTGGTACGGACAGGTGGGCAGTGGCGCACCCCCCTTACAGGATCCTGCAGGAGCGCTGCACTGCCCTAGAAGCAGGAGCCTCCGTGCTCTGCTCAGCCGCCCTCCCACCGCACCTCGCAGTCACTGGTCCCTGCACCGTCCCAACCTTTTGCATTTCCAGAAGGCCGGGCACTCCAACGCTCACCGTACGTGACCTTTCTGTGCCGGCTCCGGTCACAGGTCACACGCCGCTCGATTCCTCCGTGTCCTTGAGGCGAGGCACATGTCCACTCTCGGGGTGGACAGCTTAGGTCCACGCATGGCTGGACGGCATCTCGGCTGCTTGCGAGGTTTGCCAGCGTTGGCCAGAACCACGCTAAATCTGTGTGTGCCACCTCTGGAGGCTCAAGTTTCCAGTCCTTTGAGGAAAGGACAAGCAATGCACCCATGGTCACGTGCTTCCTGGTAGGCGTGTGCTTTAGGGTTTCGCTGGAAACAAACCACGTCCCGGAGATGCGGCTCTTCGCAGTCCCACCAGCCACGGAGGGGTTGCCAGCGCTCTGTTTCCTTGCCTGCGCTTGCTGGCGTCGAGGCTCCTGGTTCAGCCTCTCCAGCGGGTCCGGTGCAGTCGCGTCTCATTCCTCTTTCTGCGTGGGTTTCCCTGGCGACCCACGGTTGGCGAGTCTTCCCAGAGGCCCATTTGCCATCCAAACGTCTTCTTGGGGGAGGTGTCTGTTACGGCCTTTACACGTTCTCCAGGTAGGGTGTTTTCTTATTGTCAAGGTTTGAAAGTTCTTTGTTTGTCTTGGGTCACAGTCCTTTGCAAGCATGCCCTCTGCCAATACCCTTCCAGTCCTGACTTGTCTCCTCGCTCTCTTGACATGGTCTCTTGCCCAGGAAAGATGTCAGCTTTTCATGAAGTTCGGGCTGTCAAGTCTCCTTGCATGGGCCATGTCTTTGGTGGTGCTGGAAGGTCACCGCCAAGCCCAAGGTCACCCAGGTTTCCCCTTCAGCGTCTTGTGTGAGGGCCACAGTCTTGCAGTTTCCCTTACGTGTGAGGCCCAGTTTGAGCTCGTCCTCGGGAAGGGCGGCTGGTCCATTCTAGGTTCGTTTTGGACACTGCCGCTGCTCGTGGGGGCTGCTTCTGGCCCCACTGCCCAGCTTGCGCGCTCTGCAGGAGACCTGCCTGTGTTTGGCATCTGCATTATGGGACTGCGTTCTCAAACACTGCACCGTTCTCAGAGTGTGGCACGTGTGAGGTCCTCCTCTGGCCTTCGGACCAAGACCCCCGACTGTCCCAAAGAGGACGCTGCGTCCTGTCCCCACTGACGGGTGTCCCCGCCCCCATGTGCCACGCCCCACCCCAGTCCCAGATGCCTGATGCTGAGGTTCTCAGCGCTGCCCCACCAGACCCGCCGACGGCCAGCCGCAGCCCTTCCCTTCTCCGCACTGCCCGCCTCCTCCCCCCCAGCCCCCACCTTCCTCTCCTCCCAGCTCTGCTGCTCTCTAGGCTTGCGCCTGCATCCATTCCCAGCTACCCAGGGAGTTTTTCAGACACATACACTTCGCTTCACACTGCTCGGTGCCCCGCTGCACACCGACGTGCGCAAATCAACCCACTTCATGGGGTGCCCGGAGCCTCCTTGCTCTCCGAAGGCCCATATCGCTCCCATGATCCCATCTGAAGAGTTCGGCAAGAAGGACAAGGTGCGGCTCAGACGCTGTTTTCACAACTTCTTAGGAAATTCCGGCCCGCCCCAGCCCGCCTCAGCCACCCCCAGGCCAGCCCTGGCACCCCTGGGCGCTGCTGCCCCTGCTCACAGCAGGCGGGCACCAGGGTTCAGTCCTGCGCCCGCTGCGGTGGCTCCAGGCCAGAACAAACACTGACGAGTGGGAAGAGGAATGTCAGCCCCGAGCAGGTGGGAACTTGGGCTCTTTCAAGTTTCCATCAGAGCCTTCCATGGCCCAGCCCTTGAAAACCGGTCGGTGATGATGCAAACCCACTTCAGACCGCGCGATCAGATGGCACCGGGCTTTTGGCGGTCCTGGCTGCGGGAGGGGCGCCTTGCCGACACAGGCTGGCGGGCTCTGGAAACCCCCGAAGTGGAAGGAGACTCAGGGATCAGGAACTTAATTCCCTTCGCTGCAGGGAGCTGCCTCAACCAGCCGAGGAAGCTCTTCCAGCCCCTGCTGGCAGTCTCCAAACAACGGGGCGCTCCCTCCGTCTCAATCACTGCGCCCCTTTGCAGGACCGCCATATATCTCTTCCTTATGGCCAGTTCCACCTGCCCTCAACACCTTTACCTGCCCACAGTCTGTCTTCTGGAAGCAGATGCTGAATGAGCTTCATATATGTGACTATCACGTCCTCTCATTTAGACACCCACAGTGCCTTTCATCATTCTTCTGTGGCATCATACCATAGATCTCTCCACCCCACTTACCCCATCACAGCCCACTCTTTCAGCCTTCTCCAGGCATTCTTGTGTTTGTCGATATCATTCTTAAAAAATGTCATCCAGGTCCAAACACAATACAACCTGCATTTAGATCAGTGACGTGATCAGGAAGGGATTTTATCACCTCCCCTTTTCTGGTGGTGATGCTCCTGTTAATATAGCCTGTGGGTACATTTATGATATTTGTTGGCATCACAGTCACATTGATTCACACTAAGCGGGCAGACCACTAAAATTCATAATCATTTTTCCCATCTTGCCTTTGTGCAATAGCTAGACCTCAACATTTCTGGAGGCCTAGTTCAAGTTCCAGCTCTGTCATTTCCTCTCTCTGTGACTCTGTGATTCCCTTAAGCTTCCTGTGCTTCCGAGCACTGGGCTGCAAAATTGGACAAGCATGGCATTGGCCTGTGGGGTCATTAGGGACGTTAGATGAGTTCCGTGTGCAAAGCCCTGGGACCGGACACTGGCATGCAGGGGCCCTGTAACCTTGGTGGGGCTGACCAAGACCATTGCCCCACTCCTCAGGGGTCCTGAAGGTTCAGGGTGCTCAGGCATCCCCCAGGCTCTGGTGTCACAGAGCTCTGTGCGCAGAGGCTGTCCCCCAGCTCTGTCTGTCTGTAACAGCACCTGCCTCTGCTCGGTTAGTTGGCTCTGATTCTTCCCAGCTCCAGCCCAAATCTTGATCTTTCTCTCCCGTAGGTCAAAACTGGAACCACATCTCCCAGGCTTGCACCACGGTCTCTAAAGGGCTGGCACCCACGGGCCCTTTATTCGACCTGTGCCCACTAGCACTTACTAATCCAACCCCTACTGAACCCCAGGGCCTGGGACCTGGGCACCTCCCCCAGCCCTGCCTGCTGGTAGATGCTTCCAAATCTTCCGCCAATCGCCTCCCTCCCTCGCCCGGCCCTGGCACCTGCAGGCCATGCTGACTCAGAGCCCCAGCCTCCGCCCCGCACCCCGTCCGCTCCCGCCTCCAGCTCTCCAGCTCCGCTCGGGCCAGTCTCAGGCCTCCAGCATCAGGCCCAGTTGCCCCACTGTCTCCCCAGCACACCCCCTCGCCCCTGATTTCTATAAGCCGTGTCCTCTCCGTGGCCTGCCGGAGTGCCGCATTCACCCGTCCCAAACCCGGTGTCCACCTGCTTTTCCTCTCTCTCCTCAAGTCTGGCCCCAACTCCCCCCAGAGCCCCAACTGGACCCTTGAAGGGAAGACCAGGGGAGGCAGAGGTCCAAGAGGGTATTTGCCCTGTCCACTTTGGGGCCCTCTGTCTGTCCCCCAGTGCCAGTCAGGGCCCAGGGCCCGTGGTGCTTTGCTGAAGAAGTGAGTGAATGAATGAGTGAGTAGGCTCTTGAAAGCCACATGTTCAGAACGCAGAGGGGCCAGGGTCCAACTCGCCCCCTGGCTGCTTCACTGAGGGTGACGTCCAGGCCATGTCAGAGAGAGCAAAGCAGGGTGATTAGGCCCCAAACTCTGCAGCCAGAGACCTGGGTTCAAATCCCCCTCCACCACATAGTACCTGCACATCCACTTGGCCTCGCTGTGCCTCTCATCCTAAAAAACAAGAGCCACAGTCATTCCAACTCACTGGGCAGCTGGAGGGGACCCATGGAGCAGGGCAGACAAGACGACGCAGTGAGGGGACTTAGTAAGTGCCCCACAGCCACCAGCTGAGAGACAGTCCAGGACAGGACGCTGCCATCGGCTGCCCTCAGGGCTCTCTGTCTGTGCCGTGGCCTCCTCCTCACCTGCAGGTGGAATCAAAGCAGGTACCGCCAGAACGGAGGCCTGGACAGCCCCTGGCCCTTGGGGCAGGGCGAGCCGGGAGGTCACACCCACACCCGTGTCCCTGTGTCCGTCCTGCCGCATTGTGAGCGAGGGCACAGGCAGCTGGGGCCCCACCACCTGGCGAGCTCACGCTCTGGGATCCTCTCCAGGTGTCGCTTTCTTGGAAGTCCCTCGCTGAGTGTGCGGCTGCTCTGGCTGGGACCGCCGGCCTGCGACGCGCTCCAGATAAGCAACTTGCCAGACAGCACCCGAGGAGGCGGCACTTGCCCAACAGCTGGGGCCTGCCAGGGCCGCGGCCCAGCAGCTCCCGGTCGGCACCCGCGGGGAGGGGCCTTTATTCAAAAGCATAAGCTGACGGCCGGCCACCGGCGCGGGCACTCCGGTGCCTGCTCCGGGCCAGAACGCAGAGCTCGGCGCCGCCCCACCGCCTCTGAGAAGCCCTGGGCAGACCCGTCCTGCACCCTGGGCCAAGGTGGAGTCGCCGACAGATAGGGACACAGGGACAGGGGCTGACGGCCCGCCCGGGGAGGGTGGGTGTGTGTAAAGACCCAGGCCGGAGGCGGAGGGACAGCAGGGGGCGCAGGGCCTACGGCTCTGTCCTCGCCTCGGGAGGCGGGACCCAGACCCAGCTGCCCAGGGCGGGGGCCCACGCGCCTACCCTCCGGCTGCAAACCCAGCTGGGCCGAGCTCCGGGCGGGTGAGCCACAGCCACAGGCGGGGCCTCCCGGAGCACGCTCTGGCCGCCCTCTCTCCACTGGTGGGCGCCCCACTCCCCCTGGGCATTCACGAAGGGGGGACCCTGGCGCTGTAGACCTGGCCCCCCAAGCTGGGCCAGGAGGAAGTGGGCCTTGATGGCCGGTGGAGGAGGCCCAGCAGCCGGGGGACTCCAGGAAGCGCATCACGCACTGGCTGCTGGTGTTCCCCGGGCACCCCCTGCATCCACGGGGAATGCACCCGGGGCAGGGCCAGGAGCCGCCGCCCGCCTCCCCTCGGCCTGCCGGCACTGCTTCCCCGGCACGGCCACGGCCAGACCCGGAGCCACGCCACCGGCCCTGGGCCTCCTGCCCCGCGAGGGCCGGCAACGGCAGAACCCCACGCCCCCAGTACGCCCCAGGCTGGGCCAGGAAGGGGGGGAGGCATCTGTGTAGCGGAGGGTGGGTTTCCAGAGTCCACAGAGTGAGCTCTTGGGGCAAACGGGCAGTCACCGTGACCTCAGGACCGCCCCCGCGTCCATGTGCCTGCTTGGGCCTCTCCAGCAAACCGCAAGGCCAAATGACATCCACAGAAACGGACTCAGGGGTGGGCGTCTGAGCCAGGGGCAGGGCTGCTGTCCTGCCTGCCTGCCCCCTCGTGCCTCGGGCGGCCTCCCCGGCCGAGTCCCGGCTGCCTCTTTTTACGAAGGCTCTGCCGGGCCAGATGAGGCCTCGCCGGTTTGTCCTGTTGTTTGCTTTTAATAAAATTGATTGACTCGCCGAACTACATAAATCAGGTGAAGGGCCGTGCTCACCCCACCTACCGCCAGAGTTCCGTGTCCTTTCCACCATCAGGCTCCACTCTCACGCCCACCCCTCCGCCTCCCTCTCTGTTTTCTTTCGTTATTTATATTCTGCATGTGAGAAGAATCATTTGGAAATTGCCTTCACTGACTGAGTTCTCTGCTTAGCATCGCCATCTTAGGTGCCAGCCCTGTGGTCTCAAGAGGCATGATGTCGTCTTTTTAACAGCTGAGTAGTATTCCACTGCGCACACATTTATCCAGCCATCGGCGGATGGGCGTGTGGGCAGAGTCCGTGTCTGGGCACGGAATAGCCCCCCTGTGAATACAGGGGCATGTGAGCCTTCTCAGATCCTGCAGATAAATACTTAAGAAAGGTACGGTCCCTCCTGGGGTTTCGCCTCTCGTTTCCCCGACGGCAGGTGAGGCTGAGTGTTTTTCTCCGGAGAGGAATGTCCCTGCAGACTGCCCTGCCCTCTGCTGGGTCCTGGGGCTGTGGCGCTGTGTGAGCGCTTTGCATTTTGGGTATTAAACCCTTGACGTGGCCTCACTTCACCTTCAGCGCGTCTCTGACGACCCTCTTCTGGCGTAGTCACATCCCATGTCCTGGCTGTCAAGGCGTCGACGTGAATTGGGGGCACGCTGTTAATTTGGTCCAGGAACAAGCGGGTCCTAGCTCAGCAGGGGAGACTGTGCCGTGGAGAGTCCCAGCTCCCTGAGGGCCGCCTGTGGCGGGGGCGGAGAGCCCGGCAGAAGAGCCCCCGGCACCTCCAGGGCACGGCACAGCACAGCCACGGCTCGGAAGGTGCGGGAACTGGGGTTCAGTAACTTGGCCGGGGTGCGCCCTGATGAGTGCAGCGGGGTCCGAACCCCGGCCTGGTGCAGACCACGCACCATGGACCTTCCCTCCTGCTGGGGAGCCGCACAGGTTCGTGAGGGACTGAGAAACGAGAGCCGGCAGCACCCTGCGCCCCACTGCTGGTGCTGGACAGCGGGCGCCTGCCCGGGCGGCGGAGCGCCGGGGCTAGTTCCTAGCTGGGTTGCTGGGACTCTCAGCTGGGCCAGGGTGCCAGGTGGCTCGGGCCCAAGTGTGCCAGGGAGCTGCGCGCTGGCCGGGACCGGCACCGCGTGTGGGCAGCTGGTGCTCTTGACCCCGGGCCACTGGCCTCAGGAGCGACCCCGTGCCCTGCCTGTACCTCCTGTGTCCTCCCTCAGACAGCTGGACGTGCTGCTGGCCTGTAGCCTCCGGCGTCCGAGACCAGGCTGCATCACACCCTCAGGCTGGCGCCGGGCCGGCGGGAGAGGGCGGGAGGTGCCTGGCCGTTTCCACGGCGGACAGGGAATGGTGACAAGGGCCAAGGCCAGTCTCCCAGCACCAAGTCTGAGAGGCTGCAGAGCCGGCCAGGTGTGGTCATGGGGCTGTCCGCCTCGTGGAGGCCACCAGAGCTGCTTAGGGCCAAAGGGACCCAAGAGGCCACCTCTCCATCACCCGCCGCCAGGCGCACGTTACCCTCCTCGGCCGCGTGCCTCCACGGGCCTCAGCCAGCCCGCCCACACGACGCTGGCTCCTAGAGAGCTGCCCCTGCACCGCCCAGGACTCTGTCTCCTTGAGGCTTCAGCTGACAACCTCGGTTCTGCCCTCCAGGCCTCCCCAGCCAGCCCCCCTGCACCTCCAAGCCAGCCCCAGACAGCGGCACTGCACGCGGTGCTCTGGCTTTCACTGAGGTCACCCCAGCTTGCTCTGGGCGCCGGTGGCCCTCCCACATGGCGCCGCTGAGATGCAGAGGGGGCTGCCACCTGCCAGTGGTCACTCGGCGCAGAACCAGCACCGACCGTGAGGCCCCGGCCCGGGTCATCCTCCGGCGTGAATCCTGGGGCGGGGTGGGTGCGTGGGGAACGTGTTTGCCAGCATACAAGGCGGGGAGACCCCCGTGGGCAAAGGGGGACCTTGGCAAGCCGAGGCCCTGGCCGTCCGGAAAGGCGTGCTCTTTGTGCCGCTTGAGAGCGAGCCGGAGCGTCCAGGGACGGGAGATTTTCAAAAAACAACAGAAGCCATCACTAGGGTTTTTGTTTTTAAGACAAAGTCACAAAAAAACAGCAAACTTAGCGGGAAATCTGAACTGATCCCCCCCAAAATGAAACGCAGATTCCACACGACCTAGCAAGCACCCCAGGGTGCAGGCCCGGAGACCCCAGCCTGGCCATGAGCATCTCTGAGCACTGGGGTGTCCGCCAACGTGGCTGGCCTTGTGTCGGAGCCCAGCTGCGGTGGGCAGGTCGAGGGGAGGCGCTGCGTGGACCCGGAATGAAGAAACAGACACAAGACAGCTCAAGAGAGCGGCCTAGGGGCCCCCAGGCTCTCCCTCGGGGCCCAGCGTGCCGGGTGCGGGTGCAGTCATACTGACGGAGGAGAACCACTCCCCTAGTGAGTTACAAGACAATGGCTTGTTATTTTATTTCTTGGTATTCAGCATTATTTCGGCCACATTCACTGTCAAGGTTCTGTGCATCGGGCTGTGCTGTCTCCCTTCTAATTCAGTTTGCACCCCAGGCCGTGGCTTCACTGCACTAGAAAGAGTCCTGGTCTGTGCATGGGCCTTCTGGCCACGCTGATCTTTTAGCCGTGACATTGTCCTTGTCTCGACTCTCCATGCCTTGGGGGTCTTCACCCCTGCACCCCTGTCCATCGCAGCTCTGCTCACAAAAACCAGGTGGTGGAAGCAACCTCGGGACCCCAGCAGATGAACAGAAAAACAAAATGTAGCCCATGCGGTGGAATATTACTCAGCCATGAAGAGGAAGGCCGTTCTCGCACCTGCGACCACGTGGTGGCCCTTGAGGACATGCTACTGCGTGACAGGCCCCGCTGCTGCCAGCGTCCTGGTGTGGTCCAACTGCAGGCAGGGAGACCCTAGGGACCAACCGGAGGGAAGAACGAGGCGCTGGTGATTCCTGGGAGTAGAGTTTCAGTTTTGCCAGATGAAAAACATCCCCAGGACGGTGGTGGTGGCAGGGGCTGCATCACACTGTGAACGGACCAGCACCTTGAACTCTGCACTCTGTATATTTTACCACGATAAAATGAAATAAAAAGGGACAAGCCGGGTGGAAAAACCACTGCTCTGGGCGCCCCGTGTTTCCCATTTGATCCCGTAGAACGCTGGGGTGGCTATGACGGGCTCCCCTTGGTTGGGAGACGGGCTGAGTCTGGTTTTGTGTGACTTGTCTAAGCCTCTCCATTGTTAAGTGGCGGCCGCAGCCAAGTAGACAAACCGGCCGAGGACACGGACCGTGGGGCAGCAGCAGGCGTGGGTGGGTGGGTGGGGCGGTTAGCACCGACATCTGGGCCGCAGCCCTACGTCCAGCGCTTCTGGAAGGAATCTCAGAGGCTAGGAAGTCTGGTCCGTTCCAGCAAGCTCCTGCTGCTGGGGTCCTCGCTGCAGGGGGAGAGGAGGATGCACAGGAGACTTCAGGGACAACTACCTGCTACAGGGTCACTCACTACCGGCGGTGAGACCCCCAGGGCTCCCCAGAGGGGCCCAGCCAGGCCACAGCCACCCTTCACCCAGCACTGGGTGGTTGGGGGGGAAGGGCACCTGCACCCCGGCTCCACCCCAAGGCCAGGAGGGAACGCACAGCAGATGCCAGCTTGGGGGGCACCCGGGAAGGGCCCCGCCCTGGGCAGAGGCAGGTGGATCCAGGAGAGTTCCTGGGTTCAGTGCAGGCTTCGGGGTGCTCCTGCGACCCCGTCATGCCTGGGATGCTTCCTGGGTGCCAGGGCTGCAAAGAAGCAGACACTGGCCTTTGTCTGCCCTGACGAGGTGGCCATTTTTCCTGCCACTGTTTTGCAGCCGGGAACACTAGCCCCAGAGGAGCCGATGGCGTGCTCAAGTGACCGAGGGTGCAGGGAGACGTGCGTCGTCGCCTGAACCTCATCTGTGCTGCCTCCTGCGCACCTGCCACCCCAGAGGGGCTGACCACAGGCTACAGCCCCAGGGTCAAGGCCAGCTCAGGCCAGGAGCCACAGGAGCCGCATCCAGGGGAGGCGGAGCCCAGGCCCAGCTCTCCCCAAGACTCCTGGGGTCGGGGCTGGGTGGCCACGGGGCGAGCCCCCAGGCAGAACCAGACCCTGCCCCCCAGGCCCTGCTGAGATGGCACTGCCCCCCAACCTGGCACTGGGGCCTCGCCTCGAGCACGCTGCGAGGTGACAGGGCTCGGGCCTGAAGCAGACCCCAGACTGCGCGGAGCCTGGGTCCTGGCCTTGCCGCGGCGACAGGCAAACCGGCCCTTCCCAGGCCAGTCTCCCACGAGAACGGGCCCACCTGGCCCAGGCCCTGCAGACCTGCTCCTCAGTCGGAGACGGCCACAAGTGACCGAAGCCGGCACCGCCCGAGGCCCTGACCGCTGAGCTGTCCACGTAGCAAGGACCCGGCCGCGGGGCAGCCACTCCTGAGGATGCCTTTTGCAGAACAGGCTTTGAAAGCCAATGGAGAGGGCGGGTCCCCGTCCAGCATCCACCGCCAGGGACCCCGAAGCTGCTGGGAGGCGGGGTGACTCGGGGCTCCCCGGGCACATGAGGGCGCCCTCCAGCAGCTCCTGGCCTGAGTCTTGCAGGAAAGTGTGGCTGGTGCCGCCACCGGCCTCCCGCCCAGGCGGGGCTGGGCGAGGCCTCTCCATGGAGTGCGGGTGCAGCCAGAGTCCTGCAGCACGTCCCGGGAAGCGCCCCGTTCTCCTCCGAGCTGCGCTGCGCCGGCATCGGCCCCACGGGCCGCACAGCAGGCAGGGTGGGGAGGGCGGGGGTCTGGGGCTGCACTGGCTCCCGTGGGCCCAGCCCTGGCCCAGCATGGGGCTGCTTCCTGCTGGGAGTCAAGGCGGGGGCGACCAAACTGGTTTGTCGGGGCCCTGGGCGCGCCTGGGTCCTCCCTGTGCCCACCCAGGAGGCAGAGCCCCTCTCGCCCTTCTCACCCTTCCCAGCCCACAGGAGGTGGCAGCAGCCAGCGCCCCAGCCTGGCCCTGGAGGGCACGGGGTGGGGGGGGGAGGAGGAAGGGGGGAGGCCGGGGAATGGCGGGCGCCAGCCCAGTGCCTTTTCGCCCTGATTCTGGAAGCCGATGTTGTCATCCCTCGCAGCTCTTCCCTCCTCCTTGCTTCCCTCCTCCTCCTCCGAGTCCACCAGGTGCTGGCCTCCAGGGCCTTGGGGACCAGCTTCAGGAAGTTTCCAGCAGCCAATGCAAATGAAGACCGCTCCCTGTTGTTGGAGAGCAGCAGGAGCAGGTACAGATCTGCCCACCTGCAGCCAGAGGCTTCTCCCTGAGACTTAATCCTGACTTCTGAGTCAGCCGACTCCTCAACCTTTGGCAGCGGAGAGCGGCCTGGGGTCCAGGAAGGGCTGTCTCCTGTGCCCGCTTGGGGAGAATGAGCCGGAGACCAGAGCTGGACGCAAGAGCACCTGGGGCCAGGAGCCAGGACCAGCCCGCGGGAGGGCTGAGCGCTCGGCTCAGCCGGGGTAACCTGCCCCGGCAGGGCCGGGCGTCAGATGCACAAGACCAGGCCGGCGGTGGTGGCAGCGGGCCTGGCTCCACATCTGGAGGGACAGCTGGCCGGGCCCTATTTGCTCCAAGCAGGCTGGAGGAGGCCAGGCCTCCTTCCTGCTCGGCCGAAGGGCGTGACTCACCGCGCCGGAGCACACCCCACACTGTCGCCTCCACGCAGGCCTGGGTGCCGCCAGAGAGCCAGCCCGTGACCTCCTCCCACTCCCCTCCGGAGCCCTGGCCGCCCTGAGCAGGCTGTCACCTCCCGCCGAGATCCCCGCGGACCCTGGACTCCAGCCTAACCCCGGGGCCTGCAGCTCTCTCTGTCTGGGCTTTTCAGTGGCCTTTCAGGAATCCGGTGACTCTCTGTTCACACTCCAGAAACACATGCATGCAAGACTGTGGGGGTCAGTCGGGGTGCAGCTGGCTGTCTCTGGGTTCCAGGAGTTCTGGTGGAAGGTATCAGCAGGGCTCCCTGGCGGCCCAAAGGGTTGGGCGCTGCACTGTGGGGCTTCTGCAGCCACTGCAGCGCAAGTTCGAGCCCCGGCCAGGGAGGGGAACACAGGGTGCAGCAGACCTCTCCTGCCTCCCCACTGCCCCCTCAGCAGTGTGTTTCAGTGACTCCACCTGTTCTGCTCCCCACTGTCTCTGGGGGATCCTCTCACCCCCCCACACCTCTGGCCTGCACCCCAGTTCTTATGTGCATAAATAAATAAATCTTTAAAAAAATGAAATTAAATTAAAAAAGCGCATCCACAAGGAAGCCCATCCTCTCACGAAGGCACTTGTGCTGCGAACGGAAGCTCCCAGGCCTGGCCGGTCTACAGACCCCAGCTGGGCCTCAGACCCCCAGCCAGGGAATCCAAGGCCCCTGCCCCTCCCGCTCCAGCCCTGTGCCCCAGCCCCTCCGCTAGGGCGCTCTCAACCCTGCCCCGCCTGTCTCCCAACAATGTGCGTGTGTGTGTGCGCGTGCGTGCATGTGCATGTGTGTGTCGGCGGGGGGGTCTGTATTTTCAGAGTTCTGGGTGATTCTGCCCCGGTCCCGCCCCCATTTCCCGGGGCCCAGCCCTGGAAGGGGTCCTGGCGGTCGGCCTCCAGCCCAGCAGGCAGGCGAGGTCACTGTCCCAGCGCCCCCAGGGCGGGGACAAGGGAGGGGCACATCGAATGAGAAAACAGGGAGAGCATCGTACACTCCCACATGAAGCAGCCGCCGACCCGTCACCCTCAGACATCTGATGTCCGTGGTGACGTCCCGCTTTGTCGCGGTGCGAATGATGCCAGAGCTTGTGATGAGCCCGTGCTCAGATGCAGGCGCACGCGGGGCCGGCCCCCACAGCACGCAGCCCCCCTGCGCCGCAGCGAGAGCACCTGGGGCTGCCGGCACAGCGGGCGTCACGCGCAAGAGGCTGCTGGCAGGTGGGCCACGGCACCGGTACCGGCCCCCGGAACTCACGGACCCGCACAGCTCGAACAAGGGTCCCCCGGCCCGCGTCTGCCCTCCCCAATCTCCCTTTGCAGCATGTACCGGCCTTTCTGTGCTGCGCCCGCCCTGGCAGCCTACCGCCCTCGGGCCGACCGGGTCGACCACGACGGGTCGCCTTCTTTTTCAGGCCGGGGTCGTATTCTAGAGCGTAGACAGTGTTAGTGGTGGAGTGTTCTGAGAAATGTGTCGTTCCAGGATTTCGTCTTTGCTCACCCGCCGTGCAGCCAGTGACGCAGCCCCGGGCCACTCAAAGGCGCCGTGGCCAGCACAACCTCTCCGTGCCAAGCCAACCTCCCCGCCCGTGGCGCACGACCCGAGCCCCATCCTCTTGGCCCGGCCACCCGTTCACGAGCCAGGCAGGGCGGCGTCCGCTGCGAAGTGCCCACGCTGCGTCAAGTGCTGCCCAGAAGTGGGACTGCAGATACCACTGAAGAGGCTTCTAGGTATTCTCCTTAACCGCCCACCTACCTAGTTCCGACGCCAGAGCCGTCCCTGTGTCTCACCATCGCTGCGTGTCTTCTCGGGCCCACACGACCACCACGCCACCAGCCCAAGGCAAGCGGGCTGCTCCACCGGCCTGCACCCTGCCTGGCCGACCACCTTTGCCACTTTCTGCCCCCCGTAGGTGCCAAGAGCATGGTTCCAGGGTGGGCTCAGGGACGCTGTCTGGTCTCCGTCCGCGCCACACGGCCTCTCTCCCTCTGCCCTCACTCAGGCTGTGCCGTGAGCCCCGGCCTGCGGTCCCAGTCCCACCCAGCCTCTAAGACCCAGCTCGTGTTTCATCTTCCATCAGTCCCCGAACGGACACTGCTCCTCACCTGATTCTGTCTTTCTTGACACGTAGGCTGTGACATCTACTCATGTGTTTCTCTGGGGTTCTCTGAGAGAGGGACGCCTCTTACTTGTCGTAGTATTGCCAGAACCAGCAGTGTCTAGCAATTAATGGCACCAAGTAACAGTTTGACAAATTAATCCTGGATAGATGGACGGATAGATTAATCCAAGTGGATGGATGGATGATGGATGGATGGATGGATGATGGATGGATGGATGATGGATGGATGATGGACGGATGGATTTGGTGAGGAGCAGAATGAAGGCAGGAATTGGGGGGCTCCAAAAACAACGGCATAGACAGGAGACAGCCAGCACACGTGGGGCGCTCTGGCTGGGGAGGCGGGGTGCACAGCCCCGGGCACTCACACAGGGGCGCTGGGGCTCCACCCACCGGAGAGCCGGGCTCCCTGCTGCAGCACATGGTCTCCTCTGCGGTGGGCGGGGCTGGGGTCTGGGCACGGGACGCTGCTCGCCACCTGAGCACCCGTCTGCAGAGGGGGAGCCGGAGCCCGGGGCTGGGGCTGGGCTGAGTTCGCAGCACGCTTCGGGCGGCATCTGAATCAGGACTAGGTCCGGTCCCTGGCAGGCTCTTCCCTGCCCCCAGCTCGCCCTCTCTGCCCGGTCTCCCCTGGGCATGCACATCACGCAGATGCGAAGCTCCGTGTTAAGACCCAGTCACAAGCCCGGAGGGGCCCTGCCCCCAGCCCCGTTTCTCCCCTGCTCCATGTGGGGAGCAGCCAGGGAGAAGGGGGCCCAGCCGCCCATGGTGCACCCCTCAGAGCTGAGCCACGACGTGTGGAAGCAGATTTGCCTGCATGACACCGCTGGCAACAGGACGGTTGCCGGGAAACTCCCCGTCCTACCACCTCGTGCTCTGCGCTCATGCAAGGTCTGAGGGATGGGAAAACATAAGACAGCTGAGGTCGGGCCTCCCTGCTTGTGCAAGGGGTTAGGTCTCAGCACTATGAAGCCCCTGCAACGCGAGTTCGATCCCCGGTCAGGGAGGGACCCACAGGCGCAGCAGACCTCTCCTGCCTCCCCGCTGTTCCCCTCAGCAGTGTGTTTCAGTCCATCTGCCTGTTCTGCTCCCCACTGTCTCTGGAGAGTCCTCTTACCCCCCGCACCTCTGGCCTGTACCCCAGTTCTTGTGTGCATAAATAAATAAATCTTTAAAAAGAAAAAAAAACAGCTAAAGTCAGCCTTTCAACAAAGAGTTAGGAATGGAATAAACATATAAGAAGAAATAAGATAAATGGAAGTCACTACATAAAGCTAGCTCTGAGCTTCCTAGGAGCCAAGATAAAAATGGAAACGGACAGTGCAGGACGGTCACTAGTGGACAAATGGGAGCAGAATGACCAGTCCCACGGGGGCGCTGGGGCGGGGGTGCGGGGCTGGTGCCCGCATGGCCAGCCCTCAGTGCGGCCTCGGCCTGCCACCCTTGACATTGGCTCTCTGCCCGCAGGTTGCTCCGTCACCGCGGCCGTGGCAGCCCTGGGGAGCAAGCTGGGCGATTACCAGGTGCACTTCAGCGCCGACCACCTGCTGGCCCTCTGTGACTACGTCCACAACACCCTCATCCGCCACCACAGGCTCTACCAGTACGTCCTGGGCCGGGACCAGGACGTGCAGCTCACCGTGGCCCGGCTGGAGGTGTGCGCCCCACCCCGGCCCCTGCCACTGGCCCAGGGAGTGGACAGGGCCTCCTGGAGGCACGAACAGAGGGTGGCGGAGCTCCGGCTGGCCGAGGCGCAGGGGCGCACCTGCACGCTGCTGCTCAAGGAGGCGCTGCCGCTGGAGAGGGAGCACCGGCTGCAGCGGGCGTTCTTGGAGGCCCCACCGCCCGGCCAGGCGCTCAGCAGAGAGGTGAGAGGGGTGCCGCTCAGGGCCTCTGCAAACCGCTCCCACCGCGCGTCTGCGCGCGGGAGGGGCGGAGCCGCCGGCACGTCCAGGGCTCCACACGCGTGTCCTGGTGGCCCCTGAGCCGCGCGCCCAGGCCCTGCCACCCCGAGGCCGGGAGGGAGATGGGGCCTGGCGAGCAGAGCCCCGTCCACCAGCCACGTCTCGTTGGCTCCAGGAGCTAGAAAACCTCATCCGCGAGGCCATCCGCATCCAGATGGAGTGCCTGCAGGAGCTGCTGCAGTACGAGATCCAGAGCACCTTCGACATCCTGGACCTGAAGCTCCAGAAGAAGGTTCTGGACCTCAGCGCGCCCGTCCCCTTCCCTCTCTGCATCGCCGGCCAGCCGGGACAGGACGAGTCCCTCAAGCTGCACAAGGCGAGCAGAGCCAGGAAAGGCAGAGCCAAGAAGTAGCAGGTGGCACGACGCCCGCGGGCCCTGCCTGAGGCTGGGCCGGCAGCCAGGATAGCCCCGGCAGGGCAGGGATTTCTAGCAACTAAGAGAAACAAGACGACACCGTCCTCTGGCCTCATCTTCTTTCTGGACCGTCTTCCAGGCCCACAAGTCCAGCCCACGGTGCCCCCCGTGCGGCCAGACAGCCATCCCGCTCCCTGCGCCCAAACCTAGAGCCTGGGCAGACGTCACCGGGCCAAACCCAAGTGGCACCCGAGACGGAGCTGCCACCAGGTAAGGGAGGGCGGCCTGGGCCCGGAGGAACCCCAGCTCGCCCAGCGGGTCGGCCACCATGGAGGGGGCTGTGCCTCCTTTCTCGGGAAGCCGCGAGGCCGCGTCGGGGCGGCTCTGAGTCAGTCTCCTTGCCAGAGCGCTGGCCCCCTGCGTGTACGCTTCCCCCCGACACCTGCACAGGAGCAAGGGGCCAGGCCAGCTCTGCTGTCCCTGCCGTCGGGCCCAGCTCTCTCCCCTGGGGCCAGGGGCTCGCTGCTGGGGTCTGAGCCCCTCTCCTACTCAGAGAGCCCCACCCTCCCGAACGCCCTCGGGCAGAAGCAGGGTGTGCCACCCCGCTGTCCAGGGACCCAGGCTCTGGGCAGACAGCCGCTCGGGCCGCCACGGGGCGGGAGCTCAGGCTGCGCCTCAAGCCGTGCCTGCTGCAAACCCACAGACCCTGCTGGCTTCAGGCGGCACGTGACTGACCGCTGACCACTGGCGAGGCCGGGGTCAGGCGGAAGGCGCTCGCCCCTCCTGCTCTCCTCGGCCAGCGCCCTGCTCTGCACCGCTGCCCCCTCCTGCTCCGCTCCCCACTGAGCACGACGCTCCCGGCCATTCAGCCTGCTTCTGGAGTCCGGGCTGCACTAGCTGGACAGAGGCCCCAGCCTCGGGCCTCTGAGAGGGTCCAGTGGGCAGGAGGCCTCGCTGGGAAGGCCCTGGAGCAGGGGCACTGCCCCACAGGCTCTCCAGCCCATCGGGTCCCCAGCCCCCGCCGCCAGCAGGGAGAACGCTTTCCACCTGAGACGTTGCTGGGCTCCATGTGCTCCAAGACCCCAGCCCGGGCTCCCGCGCCCTCCAGGCCCCGTGCTCTGCTGCACCCACAGCCCCCGAGCTCAGCCGTCTGCCCTGCAGCTAGCTGTCCGGCTCCTTGGCGGCCTGCAGCAGCGGTCCGTCCTCCTGCTGAGCCCGCCACCGGCGCAGGCCCCTCCGAGCCCACAGACCTGAGCGTGGCCGAGACCCATGACACGGTGGGATCCAGGGCAAAGGGGGCGGGGGGGTGCGGGGCACGCGTCCCCGCCCCAGCTCCAACAGAGACTCTGGTCTGCGGGACGTGGGGACTAGCGAGGGAGACGCCAGGGCCCGTCAGGCCAGCTGTACAGGGCGGAGTGGGCCAGCTCCGGCCCCCGATGCGGCGCGGGGCTGCCGGCAGGTGCGTGCGACCAGCTCCTGCAGGGACGGGAAACGGCAGGCGGCTCGGGAAGGAGCAGGGGGTGACCAGCTGTCCTGCTCCGGTTTGTACCCAAAGGCAACGCAGCCGCGAGCAGGACGCTCAAGCCGCGGCGGCCTCGTGCACGACGCCCAGGTGTGCCGCCAAGGCAGAAGGAAGACACTGGTGCGCGGTGGCGGACACGCTGACCGCAGGTGGGAACGGAGCCCGCCGCTTGCTACAACGAGGGGCGCGCAGCCCGACGCCGAGGGGCGAAGGCAGCGGGGAAGGTCGTGCACCCTGGTCTGCAGAAAGAACGCGGGCTGCTGGCGGCCGGGCGGGCGGGGCTTGGCTTGGGGGCTTGGTGGACGGTCCGGCACGGTGCCGCCTGGGAGGTCCCACGGACGCAGCAGCGCTGTGGATCCCTTAGAGCTCGATGAAGCCGGACAAAGATAGATCAAGAACCCTTTAAATACAGACACGAAGACACCTCCTGCCCCTGCACCGCCAGCTCAGCAGGCGTCTGGTGGGGCAGCGTCCACTCCTGCCCAGGCAGCTGGTCCCAGAGCCTCCTCCCTGGTCAGGAGGCAGCTGCTCCCCTGTGCGCCAGTTGCAGCGCCCACCGCGCCAGCCACGTGACCCGTGGGCCCATCAGAGTCCTCGCCTCGCCACCCCACCCCTGCCTGGAGGCTGACGGGGGTCCCCCCAGGGCTCGCGGGGCTGTGTCCCCCTGTTGTCCGTCTGTGGGATTCCAGGAGTTGGGGGCAGCCGCCAGCGTGGCCCTGCCCGGGAGAAGGGAGACAGGCAGCCAGAAGGCAGAGGAGAGGCGGGAGGGAGCTGGGCTGCGCTGTGATCCAGCTCTGCCCATGCTCCCCGCCCCAGTGGCCCCGCCCGCCCGCCTGAGTCAGGTGCACACGCCTCAGGTCGGGCTGAGGTCACAGGGACAGGCAGGCGCCGCCCCCCCCCCCCCCCNCCGGTCGGGCTGAGGTCACAGGGACAGGCAGGCGCCGCCCCCCCCCCCCCCGTGGCAAGTGAGGAAACTGAGGCCCAGACAGGCGAGGCGGTTGCTCAAGGCACACTGACTAAGCGGGTGTGAGCGAGGCAGTGGCAGCGGCAGCCGGAGCTCCTGCCCCCAGAGGCGTGCTCCCACCCCACCTCCACCCCAAGACCGCTGCCCGTCTCCTCCGAAATGACTCGGGGGGATGAAGCTGTGCTCTGGGGCTTGGCACCGGCCCCGCTCGAGCTGAACCAGAACCGACCAGTCGCCGCTGCTCCTGCCCCCGGCTGCAGCGTCACCAAGCCCTCCTCGCCCCGCTGCCGGGACACACCAGCAATGCGGCCGCGAAGGCCCTGCGCTCGCAGCTGCCCACGGCCCGAGGCCATGCCCCGGCGGAGGCTCCCATGTGCGGGAGACAGAGGCCGCGCAGCAGCCCGGCTTTGGCTCGAGGCGAGGAGCCCGGGCCCCTCCGGCCCCTCCGGCCCCGCATGCCAAGGACGCGGCAGCGAGGCTCCCGGCGCGTGGGCAGAGGGCGGGCAGTGCTTCTGAGCCCGACGGGCAGTCGCCCATGAGGTTGTCCTTTCTGCGCTTGCAG
Organism: Galemys pyrenaicus; assembly: GCA_019455555.1. Taxonomy (NCBI): domain Eukaryota; kingdom Metazoa; phylum Chordata; class Mammalia; order Eulipotyphla; family Talpidae; genus Galemys; species Galemys pyrenaicus. Next base: position 661,638 of record JAGFMF010012163.1, on the reverse strand, counting down.
GTCCCGGCAGAACCCGGAACACGCCGCAGAGGGCGTGCGCGAGCTCAAGTGTCCACTCAGCTCACGTGGTTTTTTATTTTATTTTAAATATTTATTTATTTGTGCACACAAGAACTGGGGTGCAGGCCAGAGGCGCGGGGTGCTGAGAGGACTCCCCAGAGACAGAGCAGGGAGCAGCACAGGCAGATCCACTGAAACACACTGCTGAGGGGAGCAGCAGGAGGCAGGAGAGGTCTGCTGCGCCCTGTGGGTCCCTCCCTGGCTGGGGATCGAACTCATTCATGCTCAGCAGCTGCGGTTTGCTCCATAGGGCATTGCTTAATCCGCTGCGCCACCAGGGAGGGCCCGGGCCTCAAATTTTTATGTCCTGATTCATAGGTCGTTAGCACCGAAGGGTCCCTGCCACCCCTCACCATCCAGCTGACCAAGTGAGGCCCGGGAAGGACGGGCCTTGCTGAGGCCACCGTCACGGCCCCGGTGGGCAGGCGCCCGCCCAGGGCCCAGGGCCCTGCCGCCTTCAGCCTGTACGCCGGGAACGCACCGTCCACGTGGTACAAGCCACGGCCAGAGGCTTCCAAACCTGGGCGCAGCGCTGTGCGGGCCGCGGCGTGGGCGCAGGAGGGGGCCAGGGCGTGAGACCCCCTCGGCCGTCAGCCCCTCCTGCTGCGCGGGGTGGTCGCACGCCTGCAGAGGCCCACCGGCCACCTGTCCCCGTGTGCTCCCGGAGCCCCGTGGAGGAGCAAGGCGGAGGAGGGCCTGGCTGCAGGCGCACAGCCCCTGCCCCACGGAGGAGGAAACCAGGGCTGGGGCACACCTGTTATTTCAGGCTAATAAGTAACCTCTGCGATCCAGCCGTCCTCCCTCCCCCCGCGCCCCCCACAGTGCAGCCCCTCCCCGGGAAGCTCTGGCTGCAGAACAGGCCAAACGCCTCACTCTCATCCACAGCCTGTGGTGAGGCAAGGCAGGGTCAAAGGAGAGACTAGGCCAGGTCCAGGAGGCACCGGGCACCAGGAGGGCAGGGCCAGGCAGGCCCGAGAGCTGGGCACCTTCTGCAGGGGGAGGACGGGGCATCTGCCCAGGCCGGGCCCGGCCTGAGAGAGGCCCGTGGCTGGGAAGCTGGGCGGGCGGCTGGGGCTGGGACGGCCCGAACGAGGCAGCGGGTGCAACCTGGAACATCTGTGTGGGCGGGCTGGGGGTGGCGAGCGCCAAGCTCCACGGGGCAGCGGGGGGACTGCCCCCCTGCAGCATGGGCACTGCGGCTTGTCCCGCCACAGGGAGGCCAGGAGGGGACGTGGGAGGAGCCGGGGTGAGCTGGTGGGCTGGGCCCAGCGCCACGGAGGAGCGTGCTTCGCGTCCTTGGCGACCGTGGGACTCAGCCTGTGTGACCGCCACATCCGTCGCCCCCCCCCGCGGCTCAAGGAGGAGTGACGGCTGGGTCCCACGCCAGCAAGGGGAGCGCCAAGCGCCGAGGGTGTCGCTGCCCTCTCTGCACACATTTCCCCTGGAGCTGTGAGCTGGACGGGCTCAGCCCAGGGAGGTCAGAGGCAGGAAGACCACATCCTGCACAGTCACGGTCTGGCCAGAGGAGACACGGGAAAGCACCCCAGGAGCCCCCGTGCGCCTTCCATCGAAGGGCACCCCAGGGTCTTTGCCCCTCCTTCCCAGGAAGAGAGGTTTCCGCCCTGAGCAAGACCGGGCACAGCAGAGGCGGGGCTGGCAGCGGGCTGAGGTCCCCGCTCTGTCGGGCAGCCTGGCCGCTGCTGACTCACGGAGGGAGGAATCCCGGCCGGCAGCTCCCTCCCCGGCCCCCGGTGTGGCACTGGAGGCGGCCTCCTGCCCCTCAGCTGCGCGGGAGGCGTCCCGTGTGGTGAGCGGGAGAGGTGGGGTGGTGTGGAAGGGTCGGAGCATGTTCTCGAGACCAGACCCCGCCCGCGCTTCCACACGCCCTGCAAGCCGTCTCCTCACACTTCGGGGCTTGAAAACCACAGGAGCAGGCCCTCGGTGGGGCCACCCCCAGCGGGCCCAGCTCCCTCAGCCTCCATGGCAGCGCCCAGCTCCGGCAAAGGCGGGGCTGGTGCAGGGGCCCAGCCGGAGCAGGGCCCAAAGGCGGCGCCCGGAAGCGGCCGCAGCAGAACACACGCACAGCACGCTGACAACAGCGCCAACATCCGAACGCAGCTAGACGCTGGGGCGAGCGCACACAGCGCCGGAGGAGAGTCCGGAGGAACCGGGCAGGAGCCCCGACGCGAGACCAGGCGGCCTGCGCCCTCGTCTGCGACCTGCCCCCACGACTCCGGGGCCCTCGCGCTGTCCACCGGCCCTGAGGCCTCGGCCGCCTGCTCTGGCCTCTCTGCCGGGCCTCTGTGCGGCCGGGGTCTCCGCGTGTGCCAGGGTAACACGTTCAGCCGAGAACAAGGCTGGGAAGACAGGCTGGAAACCGTGACTTGGCAAACTCTAAATTTATGTCCAAAGCGAACGTGGCTTATGTCCCTATGACGCCGAAGCTGCAGCTGGCTCCTCTCCCTGAGGCGCCCCGACGCCCGTCACAATGTCAGGGCCAGGACCCCATCTGGGCCGGGGGAGCACAGAGTCTGCTGCAAGATAGCCGGTCTTGGAGGGTCAGGTGTGCGCATGAGTGTGCGGGTAAGCGTGTGCACACATGTGCATGTACACACATGTCCCTGTGTTCTCCTGGTGTGCGCATGGGGAGTGTACTGCTATGTGTGTGCACATGTGTGTGTACACAGGTGTCCCTGTGTGCTCACAGTGTGCATGTGCATAGGGAATGTACCTGTATGTGCATGTACGTGTGTGTGCATGTATGTCCCTATATGTGCAGTGTGTGCATGGGGAGTATGCCGCTCTGTGTGCACGTGTGTGCATGTGCATGTATGTCCCTGTGTGTGCACGGTGTGCGTGTGCATGGGGATTGTACATGTGTGTGCACACATATGTCCCTGTGTGCGTGAGGAGTATACAGATGTGTATGCACATGTCCCTATGTGTGTGTGCATGGGATCTGGGTGTACTGCCCACACGCCATACCGCGTTCTTCCTCACCTGCCCCAGTGGGGACGGATCGCAGGTAGTTCGGCTCCTGATGACAGCCGAGGGGGGCGGGTAGACGTGGGCTACCAGGCAGCAGAGAGCCAGGGCAGCGTGAATCCTCCCACTGGGGAAGTGCCCTGCCACTGCCATCTCTCCAGCAAGTCCCATGGCTTTCTTGAGTCCCCGAGCTGGAAAGCTCTTGCCATGAACCAGCCCCACGTACAGGAGGGAAACTGAGTCACGGAGCAAGGAAGGGACTGGTGGGGCTAGAGGGCAGGGGGCATGCGCATCCAGCTGAGGAGCTGCCCAGTGTCCAAGAGATGCTGCTCTGTACCGTGGGCGGAGGGAGGTAAGAGGCCTTTGCAGATACACACCCCAGGGCCAGTGGCCGGGGAAGCTGCATCACACACCATCGGTGCTGGGAGGGCTCCTGGAGGTGCAGAAAATGAACCGCAGACCCCAGGTGCTGGGCAAGGGCGGGCAGGGCGGGCGGGGGATAGTAGAGGAGGCACCTGGCGGGGAGTCGAGCTGGGTCCTGAGACGGGAGTCAGAATCTTCTGAGTGAAGGCGCAAGGAAAGGCATTCTAGCTGGAGGGAACAGCCTATGCTCAGGCTCTGTGGTATGAGGAAGCGGACCCTGTCTGCAAACTGGCCAGCCGGCACATGGGCGTGCTGAGGAGGAGGGGAGTCTGCCAGTGAGCTGGGGCCTGCACGTCCCTCTGAACATCAGGCTTTACGCCCTGGGCAGAGCCAGCCAGGTGAGAGCTTGAGCGAAGCGGACCGATGTGCTCAGGCCTCTTGGAACCTCAGCTGGCCGGGGCGGGGCAGCTCACGAGAGGGCGCTGAGTGGGTTAGGACAGTGGGGAGGCCTGCCGCGCACAGCAGGCTGGGGGACCGAGGCAGGAGTCTGTGGGCGTGTGCAGCCCCGTCCTCCATCCGTCCCCCTTCCCACACACCCACCTGGCGGGGAGGCTGCCCCGGGAGACCTGCAGGGCTGGGCTCGGGCGGGTGAGTGGGGAGCCGGCTCAGGCGACATGGGCCAGGTGGGCGGGCGGCCGGGGGCGGGCCGGCAGTGATGCACGGGAACGCGGCCAGGCCAGGTGTCTGGGGCTGGGTGGCCCGGGGCCGAGGCAGCAGCGAGCAACACAGGGAGGTGCGTGGGGCTGGAGGCGGGGGCCAAGGCCAGAAGCTGGGGGAGGGAGAGCCAGAGCCGGTGTTCCAGCCTCCGGATCCGGTCACGTCGGGCCCCAACCCAGAGGCCCAGAGCGCAGGAGTGGCCGGCCGAGTCACACACAGAGGAGCGGCTGGGCCACCCGCAAAGACCACCAGACCGTGCCCTGCAGAGACCCCGGGCAGGCAGCGGCACGCTCAGCGGCCCACACCATGGGGGCAGGAGTCCTGCTGCCCAGGAACCCCCCTCTGTCACCCACGGTCCACGAGGCCCGAGGCTCAGCGCATCCCTGACCAGGGCGGGGTGGGCACAGCACGTTGTCCGCTGCCCCTGCACGCCAGCCACTGCTCCCAGCCGGGCCGCCCCTCTCGGCCCCTCGGTCCCGAGGGTCGGCGTCACTGCCTGGGAAAGGCATCACGCCTGTGTCGGGACTGCAGGGAGATGAGTGAGACCCCAGCACGAGAGAGCCCTGCCGGGCGCTGCACCCCGAATGTGCACCCTGAATGTGCAGGCCGGGCACACACGGACTCAGGACTCGCTGGCGCCTGTGCACACGTTTCTTCCCAGGCAGCGTTTCCTATGCTGGGCCTCACGCCCTCTGGGGCGTCTTCACCAAGAACCCCTCGCCTTGCGGGGTGGGGGAGGCGGAGGGCCTGGACCGGGCGGGCTGGGGAGAGGCGGCGGGGCGGCTGGGGACACGTGTCGGGGCTGCCGGCAGGGCGCTGCGGCTGCGGCTGGGGCTGTGAGAGCCCCCGCTCTCCGGGTCTCTGTGCGCTCCCGGCTCTCTGAGAAGCACCCCTCCCCTGCCTCGGGGTCCTCTGCACCACCGCACCCCACGACGTGGCGTCCAGGCTCCCGGGTCCTGGGAGGCGGGTGACCCTGGAGGCAGATGGGGCAGGGCACAAGTCAACCCCTCGCCCTCTTGGGGTACCTAGGCCTCTCAGGGACAGCCTCTGTCCCTGCGGCTCCTGCCCCCCTCCTGAACACTGAAAGGGGGGTGGCCCTGGCCCTGAGCCCAGACGGGGGATGCTCAGAGGGCTGGTCTCCTGCAGGTGGCAGGGGGTCCTGTCTCCCGGGGCCACGCCCCGCACCCCGCACCCGCAACCACTGCCCGGGGGCGGCGGAGGGGCCTGATCATGACCGCGGCTACTTCTCTAGGCCCCGAGTCCAGGCACAGAAAGGGCTGCGGCCACCACCCGCCTCGGCGAGGTGAGTGGGAGCGAGAAGCTTCCGTGCCCAGGCCATGCGCGGGGACGCCGGGGTCCGGGCCGAGGCGGGCGCTGGGCCGTGGGGCAGGCCGCCCAGCCGCTTCCGTGGCTCTGCGGGGCAGCACCAGGAGGGAGCTGGCCTCACAAGTTGTCTGGAGAAGTGATTTTCTCCTCAGCTCCTCCCTGGGCAGGGCGCTGCCGGGCGGGCGAGGAGGGAGGCCTTCCAGGGCTCCCAGGGTGGGGCCGGCTTATCAGGCAGGAAACACTGAGCTGGACACATCCTCCTCCCGCAGCAGAGCTCCAGGGCAGGAAAACACTCAGCAGCCGGCGCCCCCGCCCTCCGCCGGGAGCCTTTGCCCTCCTCTCCTCTCCCGCCGCCCACTGGGGAGCAGAGCATGGAGGGGCCAGCACCTGCACCCTCGGGCCTCCAGCCCCTCGCCCGTCCTGGTCGCAGCAGCTGCAGCAGGCCGGGCAGGCCGGGAGGGCACGAACAGGACAACGGGGCGCCCGAGATGCCCTCGGGTTCCCTCCCCGGGGCGCAGGGCCGACCCTCAGCCCTGGGAGCCCCCACCGAGCCCTGAGAGTCTGGGAACCAGGCCCCACATGTTGGCTCTGGGGGCACGCTGGGGCCCCTTCACTTCCCCTCGCTCCCCCGGCAGCACCGGCAAGGCAGCGTGCTGGGGCTAAGCCATGGCGCTCCCGTGCCCTCCCACCCGCACCCCAGCGCCCCTCCTCCCACCACCCCACAGCCCTGCCTGAGCCGCCCGCCCCACCCACGGCTGAGCCCCAGTCCAGACAGAGCAGCGGGCCCTCTCCGGCCACTGGCCGCCACCTTGGCCGCCCGCCGGGCCTCACAGCGCTGCCGCCACACAGCCATGCACCCACTTCCTGCCCTCGGCTTCTCCGGCCTCTGGCCCCGCAGCCGCTCTCAGGCCACCCCTGACTGCTCCAGTTCCTTCTTCGTCAAATCTGGGGTCTGACAGCCTTTCTTCCCCTCTCTGAGCGGCAGTGGCTTTTTCAAGGGCACAGAGCCGAGACGCTCTTAGTTGCAAGGCCCACGTTCCTTCGGTCCGAGCGGCAGGCCTCCGTTCTCCAGCTGCCGGTCAGCGGAGCAAGACCTGGCCCCTGTCTCTGGCCAGGGAGGCGGCTACCTGCCCCGGCTTCTCGCCCCCTGAGGGGTGCCATCAGCGCTGCCCTTTCTCAGGAAAGGAATAAAGGAAAAGAAAGTTCTGGGACTTGCTGGCATTGGACAGAGGAGCCACGTGGGAGGAGACCCCAGAGGGGCGTGCCATGGCCTGGCCACCTGGCCCGTGGGGCACCTCCCCCAGTCGCTGCTCGCAGCCCCTCCCCACGTGCCCCGAGATAGCGCCTGCTCCTGAGTGGCCTCGCCCTGGGGGCCTGTCTTGTCTTCAGGACCCCCACCCCATACCCCTTCACTGGACCACAGAGGAGCGGCCAGCAAAGGACAGTGAGCAGAAGTGGACTCACGGGGACACGGTGGCACGCACCTCGGGAAAGTCCAGGCCCACACACAGAGCATTCCGGAGGTGCCACGAGCCGCCCCCTCCGCGGAGAACCCTGCCCTCTCGGTCTGTGCCTGGGGACCCCCTCCTGTGCATGGCACTGGGAGGAGCGGGGAAGGGGGCACCAACGTGATGCACGGAGGAGAGGGGCGCGAGCCCCTGGACTGGACGCAGCGGATTCCTGGCGCTCCAGGAGAGGCTCCCCTGCTCTGGAGGATGCGCCGTCAGGGCGAAGCCAACCTGCCACACAGCCCAGAGGCCGTCCCCGGAGGGCAGGCAAAGGCCGGCTACCCCACGCCCCTTTCAGACCTCTGAAGAAGGAGTGTGAGGGAATCCTCCAGGCTCCCCCCTAAGGCCACACCGAGGGCGACCTTTCCCTCGTTTCTCTCAGCCCCCATGTGATGAGGGCTGGATCTCAGCTCCAGATTTCTCAGAGGAGGCTCCAGACCCCAAGGAAATCTGAATTGTCTATGGCCATTAAAATACTCAACAGGGCCTCCCTGACGCGGGGCTTCGTGTCAGCGCTGTCAAGCTAGCCGCAGCCACTGCAGCCGAGTTCGATCCCAGCCAGGGAGGGACCCCCCCGGGGTGCAGCAGACCTCTCCTGCCTCCCGCTGCTCCTCTCAGCAGTGTGTTTCAGTCTGTCTGCCTGTTCTGCTCCCCACTCTTTCTCAGGTGAGTCCTCTCACCTCCCACCCCCAGCCTCTGGCCTATACCCTCGTTCTTGTGTGTTTAAATCAATAAATCTTTTAATAAATAAGTGAAATAGTCAACAGTTCTCCACATGCAAATGCGGCTTCGCGATTCCTCGGTGCTGCCACCCCAACTGCTCCTGGGAAGACAGCAGAAGTCTGGGGGTCACCAAGTCCCTCAAAATCTGGCCATGGGGACGCTCAGACCCTGCCCCGTCACAGCCCTTTCCAGGGGCACCGTGTCCACAGTCCCCTCTCTGTCCACTGTCCCCTCCACCATGCCCACAACCTTTCACGTGCCCAGTGCCCTGTGCACCTGTGAGTACAGCGGGAGCATGGCTGGCGGGTGCTCTGACACTGGGAGTCGGTCCTCGCCTCACTGGCTGTGGAAAGATCCTCCCAAGCAGGCATGCGACTCCCCCTTGGCGTCTGGGGGCACCCCCAGCTTCACGGGGGAAACCAGCAGCCAACGCACAGGAGGCCCTCAAGCAGACCAAGGTGCCAGGGCGGCTTGGCCCCGGAGCCGGCGGTAAGTCCTGTAAGCAGGGAGTGACCTGTGCCTCAGTGTGCTGCGAGGCGACAGCATGCAGTTTGAAGCTACAGCTGTACACTCGTGTACGTGCTCCAGCCCAGCAACACTGCTGTGAACAAGGCAAGGCCAAGGCCGGCTGGCCATCACAGTGCTCCTCTTGGTGAGCTGGAAGTGCTCTGACAGCAGGGAGGGCGGCGTCAATGATGCAAGGTCGATTCACTGCAATGCTGGACAAGGAAAAAGGTGAGTGTGCACACAGAGGGAGCAACCAGTACACAGAGGGGCAGCGAGTACACAGAGGGGTAGCGAGTACACAGAGGGGCAGCCAGTACACAGAGGGGCAGCGAGTACACAGAGGGGCAGCGAGTACACAGAGGGGCAGCGAGTACACGGAGGGGGCAGCGAGCACACAGAAGGGCAGCCAGTACACAGAGGGGGCAGCGAGCACACAGAGGGGGCAGCGAGTACACAGAGGGGGCAGCGAGCACACAGAGGGGCAGCAAGCACACAGAGGGGGCAGCGAGCACACAGAGGGGGCAGCGAGCACACAGAGGGGGCAGCGAGCACACAGAGGGGCAGCGAGCACACGGAGGGGGCAGCGAGTACACGGAGGGGGCAGCGAGTACACGGAGGGGGCAGCGAGTACACAGAAGGGCAGCCAGTACACAGAGGGGGCAGCGAGCACACAGAGGGGCAGCAAGCACACAGAGGGGGCAGCGAGCACACAGAGGGGGCAGCGAGTACACGGACGGAGTGGGGTTGCGAAGCAACAGCTCAGCCTTCTGAAAGGACAGGGCAGCGGGCGGGGGTTCAGCCATGACCCAGCGCCACCGTGGCTCTCCAGCCATGCTCCAGAGACGAGCGGTCACTTCGCTTGAAGCTGGAGCACGAGAACCTGTGCAGAGGCTCCAGGTCCGGCGCAAAGGGCACGGGCAGGGGAACTAGGGCCCCGCCTCTGCAGAGCGCAGGGCAGCCCAGGCTCTGTGCGCCGCCGGCCACACCTACGGAGCCGCCCTCACGCCTGTGGTCACACCTGCCTGCCAGGACAGCCCGGGCCACGGTGCCCAGGTGGCCCTGCCTGCTGTCTGCATGTCCCGCTTGGCCTCTGCAGGGGCCGGTGGGGCAGAAGTCACCCTGCACTGGGCAGGCCTGGGGCGTGCTGGACCCTTGTGCGTGAGGCTTCGGGACGGGGCGGGAGCACAGTCTTCCTGGTCTTGAAAGGGGGGAAAGCGGAGCTCCTTGGAGAAGAGGCCTCCACTGGGGAGCAACACCGCGAGGTGGGGCGGGAAGAGGACCGGGAGAAGCTTCTAGAAAGAGGACGGCCACCAGGTCAGCGGGTATGGGTCCTGCAGCGTGTACCGTGGGGAGGGGCTGGAAGGAAAGGGGTAGGTGCATCCCAGGCCCTGCAGAAGCGAACCCCTCTGCCCCCCTAGCACCAGCGGACCTCGTAGAAGGACTCAAGAGCGCAGGCCCACGTCCTTGCTCATCCAGCGAAGTGCAAAGCGCTCCTGTCACTGGGGCCGGGGACAGCTGGGTACCCCAATCGGCAGCCACAGCTCCACATCCCCCAGGCCTGGACACAGCCGGCCGTTGCCCACAGAGCTGAGCCACAGTGGACAAGGGACTGGGGCCTGCCCACTTCCAGCCTTCCTGCCTGCAATGGCAGGGACACGCCCTCGTGCCCGTCAGCAGGGTCTGTGCCTCGGGTGGACACTGCCAGACAATGCTCCGGCCAGCGATGACCCTGCCCACGGCCCTGGCCAGGAGCCAACAGCGGGCCCAGCAGCAATAACTTCGGGGGTGGGGGGCCATGCACTCCGTGCAACAGCCAAGCACCCCCTCACCTCTCTAGGCCTCCAGCGGCAGGCTGCTGGCTGCCACTGCCCGAGAGAATCTGAGGGGTGCAGAAAGAGCATGGCCACCACCCACCGTGGGCCTCGGTGTCCCCAGCTGCCCAGCGGGGAGGACGCGTGACAGGGCCCACCTGGGGCTGTGGATGAGAAACGTCCATAAAACCGGCTGTGAAACTCCCTGCACCTATAGCGTGCTATTAAAGTAATGACTGCAGATTACGATCTCACCCAGGGCCGGCCTCTGCCATGTGGGCCTCCCAAGACCCACTCCTTGGCCCAGAGGGCCTGGGAGCACCCCAAGCTGGCCTTGCCTCAGACAAGTCCCAACTGCTGCCCGCAGAGGGAAGCCAGACAGGGTGACCCGCACGGGCCCTGAGCGCCCGCCCCCGGCCGACGCCAGGCTGGCGTCCCTCCTAGTCTCCGAGATGGCACATCCTTGGCTCCACCCCTGTGCCCCCCGCTCCCGGAGGCCCGGGCTCTTCAGATCCCAGGGAGGGCTCCTTAACCCTGCCTGGAAGCAGTCAGGAGGGCAAGCTGGCATTTTTCAAGGTTATTTTTTAAAGCGAGGGAAAACGTGGTGGCCCCAAGCAGGCAAGCAACTGAGAGGAACGTCCTTCCTGTCTGGAGAGCTGGTGCCCACCCAGCCCCGCACCAGGTGCTGAAGCGGCAGGTGGGCGGGGTCTGCCCTTCCGCGTTCATAGTCACCGCCGATGAGTCCAGTGCGGTCTCTCCTCCTCCGCAGACAACGCCTGTTTGGAGACACTCGGTGCAGAAGCACCTGGACCCAGCTGCCCGAGGCCCGCGCGTGAGACCAGCCTGGCACGGAAGCTGCCTTTTGCAAAACGATTTCAAATGCTCTGATGGTCTTGGTATAAAAAACATTTATTTAAATTAAATATTTTAAACAAATCAATATCTACAACCGTTCCAAAGCATGTGTTGTTCTTGCCCCAACTGGAACAGTTAGCTTAGTATCTGCGATAATGTTTTACAAGGGCGTTAATACATACACTGTTCTGCACCAGTCAAATCGTCAATGATTTACTACTTGTTGCCAAACGTCGTATCCAGTCATCGCATAATTATTAATCGTATCTTATAAGTGATTTTACAAGAAGATTCCTTGGAAGAGGAAAAGGGTCTTTCAACAATATAAAATATAAGGTGAAACTAATAGGAGAATATATAAAACACGTATTTCCTACAAGCATAATATGCTGGAATCAAGACAGCTGTCCTTGTCGGGAATGTTCCTTCAGAGGCTGGGGGGAAGCTGGACAGTTCCGGGCAAGGGAGCGGGACTCAGAAACCTTTCTCTGATTCATAGTGCGTGTCTGGGGTCGGCAAGCAGGCCCCCGACCCCCTCCGAGAGGCCACTGGCCACTTGTTCTCTCGCGCCCACGGGGGTCTCCTGGACAGGCAGCAGGCGGTGAGGAGAACAAACCCCCCAAGCCTGGAGCCGTGCTGGAGTCAATCAGGGCTCCTTCCAAACAGTGGCAGACTGGGGTTGGGGAGGAGGAAGGAGCTCGCTGGAGAGCAGGAAGGAAGCGCAAGAAAGCAACAGGCCTGGAGGAAAGTGACTCTGCCTCTGAGATTCTTTGCAGGTTCCGGCTCTTTGGGGATTACGGACAGGAAGTTGCCAGAAGCACAGTCATTAAAGGATTATCTGAGGGCTGCTGGGGCTCATGGTGGCACTTTCAGGGCGCAGGAAGGTGCTAGTCTCGTGCACGCCCACGCTAACCGCCCACGCAGGTTCCTGGGTGCTCTTGAAATGTGCGTGTGTGATGAACAAGGACTTCTCTGAACAGCAGGTAGGGAGACGGCTTGAACCCCACTGCGTTCTCGGGATGTGGTCCATCGCCCTGGCTCACTGCCCAGAGCAAGCGTCTTGCTCAGATAGGAATGGGTCCCAGGACCCCGGCCCTGGAAGACAGGGGTGCTGGGGGCAGCCCGCACACCCTCCTCACTGGGGCAGGACACACTTCCAAGAGGCCGCGCTTGCTGTGCCCAGCTCCTTGAGCCGGAAGTCCAGCTCCCCCGGCAGGGGGACCGGGTGTGCTGCTCCCCGGCCTCTGCAGGCCGCAGCTGGGGGTAGGCCTCGCGCCCCTCACCTGGAGGACCCGAAGATCCAGCAGCCCATGACCACTTCAGAGGGGCCAGGTGTGGCGGCTGCAGCTTTTCAGCCATTTGCTCCCTTGAGGGGGACAGGGACGGGCGCTGGTGGAAGTGACCAGGAATCAGCAGCCCCTGCAGAGATCCCGCCTCGATGGCCCTCACCGCATGGGGCCCTGAGGCTGGAAGGAACAGACCAGAAGCAGCCCGCAGGGGAGGGGCCTGGGACCCGGGCTGCGCAGACCCGCTAACACCAACGCTGTGCGCGGGCCGGTCGTGGGCTGTGGGTCCTAGCCCGGCTCGGGGCTCGGGGCCGGGCTGCAGGAGCTGCCGGCGAGGGCACAGGCGGGAGCTCTAGGACACGCTGTAGCTGTTGTAGTACGCGGCCGTGGCGTCCGCCAGCACCGAGATGAGGCTGGTCTCCGTGGCGCCCGCGGGCGTCACCTGCGAGACGGGGGCGGGTCCACCGAGGGCCGGGGCGCCCGCCGCAGAGTCCGGGTGGCCAGGAGTGTTCAAATACTGGTCGAACTCGTTGCGATCCATGTCCCCCAGGAGTTCCGCCTGGCTCAGCTGATCCAGGGCATCGAAGCCGGGGTGCTCGGGGGGCGGGGAGAGCTGCCCCAGGTGGGCGTGCGGGTTGGAGTGGAGAGAGTGGTAGGTGGCAGGGGGGTAATAGGCGGGAGACGGGGGGCAGCCGGGCAGCGAAGACATCATGGCCACGCTCGGGGCCTGGCCGAGCCCCAGGGGGCCGAGGGCGTGGCCGCAGTGGAGCGCGCTGGGGGCGTACTCGGGCGAGTAGGGGGGCCCGGGCAAGTGGGGGAGGCGGCGCGAGTGTGCATGCTCCTCCTGGCGCGGGGCGGAGAAGAAGGTCTGCTCGGGCTCCAGCACGTCCAGCGGCGACATCTCCGGGGGCGTGGGCAGCCCATACGGGTAGGCGTCCGCGCTGCCCGCTGCTCCGCCGCCACCCGCTGGCCCTTCTGGGAAGCAGCCACGGAGGCCCGGCAGGGCGGAGCCTGGGGAGTACTCACCCCTGTCCTCCTTGTCCCCCAGCGCCCCGCGGCCCGCCCGCTTGTCCGGCAGGGCGTTCTGGTCCCGGGAGAGGGAGCCCAGGAGGAAGCCGGGGTCCACGCGCTTGCAGAGGCGCTTGGCCTGCTTCTTCCTGCGCGGGCGGTACTTGTAGTTGGGGTAGTCCTGCATGTGCTGCAGGCGCAGCCGCTCTGCCTCATCCACGTAGGGCCTCTTCTGGGACAGCGTCAGCGCCTTCCACGACTTTCCTGCTCGCACAAGGCGGACAACAGTCACGGTTAGCCCCTGAGCGGCGCGCGGCAAGTCTCCGACGCGCACCTCCCAGCCCCGCGCGCGCACGCCTGTGAACTGCACAGGCACACACGGGCACGCGCTCAAGAGCGACCGCCCTCCACCAGCCCCTCCTCACCCCCAGGCCCCCCGGATGCGCCTCGCGCCTGTGGAAGCCCAGACCCCGCCACGGCGCAGCCTCTCTGCTGCCACCCGCAAAACCGCACACACCCGGCCCGAGCAACCGGACGCACAGCGAAAGGCCCGGCGCCAGGACAGGACAAGTCTTTAAGGGCCACAGGAGTCACGTGGGTCCCCTTTCCTCGGACGGGCCCTTGCACTGCTGTGCGGCCTTGCCGGTGTCAGGAGGCGAGCGCATAACGTTAGGTGCAGCATCCACCTGCCAGGCCTTCTGGGAGGGCGCCAGGCTCCCCCAAAGGTTTCACACCTGCATGCTGAGGGCTCCCGAGGGCGGCCCGCCACTGTCCTTGCATGTGGGGGTCACCTTGGACCCTCTGTATGAACCGGAAGGTTAGCAACTGCAGGGACGCTCACTGCACACTCACACTCACACGGTCTCTCTCTGTGGCCCAGGGCAGGGCTCAGTCACAGACGATGTAAAGAAGAAATCCCTCCGCTTCCCTGCCGTTCTTCCTGCACAGCAAAGGCACGTGACACACCCACTCAAAAGGTCCCCAAAGATGCGCCCACCCGCACCCCGCTGCGCTAAGTGGCTGGTCTCTGGTCTTGTCCTTTCTGCTCCTTAGCGGCCAGGGTGCTGCTCACACATCACTAGTGTCTCCCCCTCTGGCTCAAGGCACCTGCCTCCCTCAGCTGCTGCAGGTTCTGAAGGAGCTTCTGGGCCTCCGGGTTGCAACCTCCGAGGGTGGGGGGCCCTACATGCCCCTGCGAGTCGGAGTCTGCCATAGGTCAGCCCAGGGGGTAAGACCCTCACTCAGCCTTGTGGGGGGCCATTCTTCCCCTAGAGCCCTGCACAGGACCCCACACAGAGCTTCCAGTGGGGGTTCCCCTCAGTGCCTGAGCTGCAGGCCCCCAAAGGTAGCTGCAGGAGGGAGGCTGTAAAAGGCCACCCCGGGAGAGGGAAGTTTCTAGCTACCCCCACTGATCCCAGGCTGTGCAGCTGGCTGTCGGTAAAGCCCCCGCTCAGGGGGCTAGGGCCAACCCAACCCTGGGCCGCAGCCCCAGAGTTGTCTCTGGCTGGCCCCAGACCCTGACGCACCGCACACCCTGTTGGTGAGCTGGAGGTCAAACGGACCCAGCACCCGAGAGCGGGGCCAGGGTCCGTGCGTCAGTGCCATGGACGTGTGAGGGCCTGCACGCACTTTCTCCTTCGTAATCTAGTCTTCAGGCTGGAAAGTGGCACGGTGCAGAAAGTGGGGTCTGGCGTCCAGTGCCTTCTCACCGCTCCCCTGTCCACAGGGTAGAAAGTCCGTATTTTAGGAAGCAACGCCGTGGGGCCCCTCACCCCACGTGGGGCCGGTGCTGAGCAAGAGTAACGCGGTGGCGTCCACAAAAGGAGGGTGACAGCTCCGAGCCCACACACCAGCCGCCAGGGGGTCAGCTGGGGGACACCTGCCTGTCCCTGTGCCTGTCCTGACCGGCCGCGCTCTAGACCGGCCGCGCTCTCCCCATGTCCGCCAGGACCTGTTACAGAAACCAGCTGCATCCTGGTGCAAGGCTACCCCAGGAGTCAGCACAGAGCCGGGCCCCCCAGCACAAAAACTTTTAGGGGATCACAAAGCAAGTGTATCATTTCTTTTCAAATCTGTAAAGCAATGACGTTTTAGGTTAGAGAATGTTTTATTATTGTACCTTAATATCTCTGCAATCCAACGCAACAGAAAATACAATTTTTATATTTTTTGCAGGGGACGGGGCTCCGCGGACACTACGAGGTGGGCAGGGCCACCCCTCCCCCCACCGCGCCCCTCCCCCCACCGCACTCCAAGGACCGCTGGGGAGCGGCTCCCCTCGGGCCCTCTGAGCATGCGGCTTTGGCCCTCACTAATCCGGTCCGACCTGGAAGGGGCCCAGAGCTGCATCGGAAAAAGGAAAAGGACTCCATTCTGGGTTGGGCGGGGAGGCTGGCCACACGCTGTTCCTTCTCACAGGCCTGTGTGTGCAAAGTGGCCTTCAAAGGGCGTCTGGGGTGGACAGGGCAGCCCCAGCGGGAGGGCAAAGAGGTTAGGGTCCGCGGAGCTGACAAGTGCCAGACAAGGAGAGAGGCGCCTCTCCCAAGCTCACAGCGGCCTGCCCTGCCATCCCCTCCCTGGGTGTCTGGGTTCCACGGTCCCTGTGCAGCTTGCCGCCTGCCTGCCACCACTGGGACAGCGCAGCAATGGGGGCACCTGGACCCAGACAGATCTTCACTGACCGCCCCAGCACCCGAAACAACTTATCTACACCCCTGTGGCCGAGAAGCCGAGTGCCGAATCGAGTCCATTTGCACAGACGACTTTGCTGTAGTTTAGTATCATGTCAAAGCCGTGGCCTTCCCCAAGGTCTCCGGGTAGAGATTCGTTAGTAACAGTCACACCCTCCCTTTGGGCTGCGCCACGGCGAGGCTCCTGGTGGCGCAGGGGGCTTCCCGCCTGGGTTTCTTAGCCCAGCCGGCGCGGGAGCCCCGCGGGAGCGTCCCACCCGCCGCTCGCACCAGGCTTCGGCTTTTCGGGCCCACCAAGCGGTGCGCACGGGCCGGGCGAAGGGGCGCTGGCCGCTGCCGGACCCTCCTGTGCCCCGGGACCCGACCTCCGGACCTCGGCCACTCCGCAGGCTGCGCGCTTTCGCGGAGTTCTCGCGCGGGGCTCCCCGCTCTGCAGCGCTGCCGCGCACCCCGGGCTCGCACAGACCTACGCTCAGCCGGCCACCGCCGCTCCGCAGCACCCCAGTCGCTCTCGCGGGCCGGCCGCCACCCCGGGTCCCGCCCGCCCGCCGCTGGCTCACTCACCCAGCATCTTGCTGAGCTCGGCGTTGTGCAGGTCCGGATTCTGCACCGCCAGACGTTTCCTCTCGTCCTTGGCCCACACCATGAAGGCGTTCATGGGCCGCCGGATACGACTCTCCGCGCCCTTGTCCGCCGGCGGGCGGGGGGCGGCCGGCGGCGACAGCCCATCCGACAGCTCGGCCTCCAGGGCCGGGCACTCGAGCCCCTCGGGCCAGGGGTACGCTCCCAGCAGCGAGGCCATGGCTGCTCGGGTCGCCTCGCTTCGCCTCGCCCGGCCGGCGCTGACCTGGCCCTCGCACGGTGCCCGCGTCCAAGTTGGCCGCCAGCCGCCGCCCAGCCCCTTATTTATCAGCTTCGGGCGGCCGCTCCTCCAATGACTCCCGACGGCTGCGCGGCCCCTCCCCCGTCGCGCGGGCCCCTCTCCGCACCCAGTCGCCGGCCCGCTCGGACCTGCCGGGAGCGGCAGGGGAAGGGAGGAGAGAGGGGAGGGCAGAGGGGAGGAGGAAGGCGAGCGCCGCCCCGGCCCGCCCCTCCCCGGGGATCGCGCGCCGCCGCCCCCGGCCGCCTCCCACCGCCGGCTCTGCGCGCCGGGGCAGCTGCCGTCCCTCCCGGGCGCGGGCGCCGCGTTCCAGCCGCGCTCCGACTGGCCCCGGCGGATGCTCCAGCTCCTCCCGCGCTCGGGACCCGAGCGAGGGCCGAAGCCGAAGCCAGACGGTTTCCCGGGAACGCGGGAGACCCGACCCGGAGCCCCACCTCCACCCCCGCGCAGCCGGGCGCCTTCTGCAGAGAGGGGCCCTACACGGGGCTCTCCCCAGCCCGCGGGATCCTCACTGCAGGAGGGCTCTGCCCTTCTCACTGCCCTTACTCCGTGGTCTGATTTCTCCTCTGACCTGCCCACCACCTGGGGTACAGCTCTTCCCCAAGAATTCCCTTCTCTTTCTCTCTTCTCTGCTCCCACTTCCCCTAGGGCTGTGGCCCGACCCGGAGTGCCCCAGCCCACCTCTCCCTGACAGCGCAGGATGACAGGGGGCTGCAGTTTCTGGGCTGCGCTCCACCCCAGGGCCCAGACTCCGTGGTCCTGGCCCTCCTGGCCCTCCGAGGTCAAGACCCCAGCCCAAGTGACAGCCCCTCCCTGGCCCTCAGATGGGCACACAGTGGGCTCAGGGCCGCTGGTGAGTGGGCGGAGGAGGGGTGGGCAAGGATGGCTTAGCCGCGACAGACGGACTTGGGAGGCCAGAGGCTGACCTGGATCCTGGATGACCCCAGAGTTTGCTGAGCCCGCCTGGCCTGCTCCGCAGCTGTGGCCCTGAAGAGGTAGCAGGTGAGGGAGGTGGCTCAGCCTGAGCCAGGCGGTCAGTGTTCGCGTGGTCGTCGTGGACTTGGCCAGCGGCCGCTCTCCAGGCCCTCTCCTAGCCCCAAAGCAAGGGCTGGAGTGGAACAGACCTCTCCAGGCTCTTGTGAAGAACCCAGGACATGAGTGTGGCCGTTCTGCACAGGCCAGCAAGGTGCGTGCGAGACTCTAGACAAAGACCTGCGTCCTCAGTCCATCCACCTGTCAAGCGCCTTCTGCGCTCCCCAGCCCCTTGAGCGCCATGGCACTCCCAACCGACCCGCCCCCGACCGGCCCTCCCAACTGCCTGCTGCAAGCGGCTCTGACTGAAGGAACAGTGGCCTTTGCGATCTGAACTGCAGCTTGGAGCCGCTGGTCTCCGTGGTCTTCCTTCGTCCTAGCGGGGCCCTAGCGGGGCTTTCCTCACCATGGCTGCTTCATCGGACTCCATCCCCTCCAACCACCTCCCTCGGCCCAGGCTGGAGCTCCTGCGCTGGGAGGGAGGGGGCGGAGAGTGTGTGCATGGTCCCGTGGACTTCCGACACCCTGGGACCCCAGGAGCCAAGGCCACTTGGTGCTTTCTGGGAAAGTCTGGCGGGCGCGGGCTGGGGGAATCCCCCACCTTCTCCCCTTTTCCAGCTGGAGGTTGTGAGGGGTCACAGGCCACAGGGTCAGAGGCTTGGTGGGCAGCGCTCCCCTGGGCCCGTGACAATCCCCGCTCCCCAGGCGCAGCACAGCTGTGGGGTGGCACCCCCAGATCAGGCTTGCAGGAAGCTGGGGTCCCGCAGGGCGCAGAGCGATCTAGTCAGATTTGTACCTTGGGTAGAAGGGAGAAAGCCCCGGAGGTGGGGGGGGGGGCGGTCCTGGCCAGGGCCCTCAGCAGGTTGTCTGTGGGAAACAGCGGCTGGCAGCAGTCTGGCTTTTGCCCCGCTCCTTCGTTTTTTCCATTAACTTGCACCCACGCATTCATTCCCCTCAGAGGGGTTAAGTGGGCGCACCCTGGGCCCCCACTGCCCTCTAGGCCCCCAAGCTGGGCTGGGGAAGGGGGGCGGGAGCACAGGGGAGGAGGCTTCAGGCGCAGGCAGCCCAGCTCGGAGTCTGGAGGCAGCTTCCCGGGAGGGTCTAGAAGCCTGACAGGGCACAGTCCTCCAGTGCCTGGACTGTGGCGGCTGAGTCCTCATGGGCGCTCCTGGGCGTGAGGCAGAGCGGGCCCAGCGGGAGACTAGGGTGCATGGACAGGGTGGTGCGCACCGTCCCCCCACCCAGGTGGGTGCCGCCCCTCTGCAATCCGCTCTGCCATGCCCGCTCTGCTTTTCTTTTCTTCGCCCTCTCCTCCCCTGGGTCCTTTCTCTCCCTCTACCTTCTCCCCCACCCTCCCCCTTCTCTTTCCCACCCCTGCCCTCGAGCTGCTGCGTGTGGATGTGTACATGTGGGCGTGTTGCAGGACAGAACTCAGGTGTCCAAGAAGCAAGTCGAAGCTGTCGTGGCCTGCTCGGTGACAGTCACTTAGCTGACCTCAGTCTCTTCACCTAAATCGAAAACGGGGCTCAAACCCAGGCGCAGAAGGTGTTTGTGAAGGCGCCTCCCTCTTTAGCTTTATTCTAAGATGTTGCAACTGCAGAAAGGATGAAACCCCAGGGGAACAGAGCCAGGGCCAGCCTTCGAAGGCTCCCTGGGGAGTTCTTGCTCCTCTGCAAGGTGCAGTTACTGTCCAGTCGGCAGCCAGCGGGAGTGGGAGAGCGGGAGGGGGAGTCTGTGGACCCAGCCTTGCTACAGCCTGACCCACTCGGAGGCCCCCCAGGGTCAGACCCACCCACGAACACCCTTCTGCAAGCCTGAGGCACATCTGTGCCCCCCCTGCCCCCCAGGCTCAGCGCCTGGGTCAGTGCCAGCTGCAGTGGGGAGGACTGGCGCTCCCCACAGGTCCCCAGCGGCTCTCAGCTCCCTCCCCGCTGGCAGCCCAGGTCCCTACAATGCAGGAGCAGCCTCCAGTGGCTGCACTGTCCTGTGCTCCTGCCTTTGCTTCTCCCTTCCTGCCTCAGTTGCCAGTGCCCCACCGACCCCAGTCCCCAGCCCCCCCCCCCCCCCCCCCCCCCCCCCCCCCCCCCCCCCCCCCCCCCCCCCCCCCCCCCCCCCGCCAGCCTGGGGCCTGGGGCCAGCAGACCCTACTCCAGTGCCTGCTCCACTTTGGTCTGAGTCCCACCAGCTCTTTCCTCATCTAAGGGAGCTTGAAGTCATGCAAAGTGGGGAACTCCCACCCACAGGGCAGCAGGCCAAGGGCCAGGAGACCCCTGCCCCAGGGGCTGGTCCTCAGCTGGCAGCCCTGACCTTCCTGCAAGCATGGTGCTGGTACCCCCTTCCACTAGCGCTCCCCTAGTCCTTTCAGACTTCCTCCAGGTTCCCAGAGCAGAAAAGTCTGAGGCAATGGACCTCCCAGCTGGGGTTCAGGTGCACCACCGGCTGCCCCGGGCGGTCTGCAGGCCGAACCCACAGCTCCTGTGGGCAGTTTCATCACATCTCAGCTTGCAGGGCTCATCTGGGGGGGGGGGGCAGCCTTCAGATGCACAGACCCCCCCGAATGGGAGCCTCACTTCAACAGGAACTAAACGCAGGGACAGAAGCCCAGGCTCAGACGCTGGGGGTCCTCCGGGAGGCCCTGTCCCAGCACACACTGTCCCCAGAGGGCTGGGAAGAGCCTGACTGCAGCCAGAGCCTCAGTGGGGCCTGCTGGGCTGGAGGGCACGCCCAGAGCTGCAGGCCGGGCCGGGGCGGCCTCAGACAGGCTGAGGCACATCTGAGGTTCACCTCTGCTCTGGTCACCAGTCCTGCTGCTGCCCAGCCGGGTGGCGAGGCAAAAATACCTGCTCCGCCTGGATCTCCCCGCACTCTGCACACGCCCAAGTCTGCCCGAAAGGAGCAGGTGTACAGGTCCTTCCAGAAGGGTCTGTGTGCTGAGGGAGGGGGCCAAACTCCGAAGGCCCCCCAATCACAGAGGACCTGCCGTTGCTGGGGGGTGTTGCTCTCTTTGCCCAAATGCGAGGCGGCGGGGGGACGGTCGATGGCCTGTGAGGAGCACACAGGCCGGTCTCTCCTCGATCTCCTCTGGACGACAGGACGGCGCCCCCCCCACGCTGCCCGGTGCCGTGGGTGCCGCGCGTTGGCCGTGGAGCTCAGTCACGACATCGGTTTTATGAACGTTTCTTGCCACGTGGATGCCCACGGAGAAGTGCGCCGGACTGGGGGTTCACAAAGGGGCGTGGAACAGGGTCACCAGTTCTGCTTTCAGCACCACCCCCCCAAACTCCCAGTTCCCTCAGGGCAGGGCCAGAGGCTGTTGCTCCAGAACAAACTGAAGGGAAGCCAAATGCTCACAGCCGATCGCCACTGGCCCCCACGGGGGAGGGGGGCCTTGCAGGGGTGCTCACGTTCAGAAGCCGCACTGCAAAGTGCGGCTGTTTGGAGCCTCAAGGGGCCGGCTCCCCTGGGGGCCTTCAGGGCCAGCTGAGCCCCAGATGTCCAAGCCCAGAGAGGAGAGACAGTGGTCACTGCACGTCCAGCTCGGGGGCTCAGACCCCACAGCTCAGAGGGCTGCCCTCACGGGAGAGGAGGAAGGCGGACAGCGGGCAGTGGGGACAGTGGGCACTGGGAGGCTGGCCCAGGGGTGGCCTTCGGCAAGCGGCCCTGTACAGGAGCAGGAGTAGGAGCGGCCGCTGCGGCGCCACCATCAGGAGCTCCTGGCTTCGCCCGAGCAGTCTTGGTCCCCCGCACGGGGTGGGCCGAGGAACGCTCCTTCCCTGGGTCTGGGAGCCAGCGTTCCGCAGACAACCAGCAAGGAAAAGCACGAACCGGCCCCCCGTGGACACGGAGGACTAGCACCACGCCCTGGACCGAACTAAGCAAGTCCGAATCCAGATGGACAGAACATTATGTGCCGCAGCCAGGGGGCGTCCCCACTCGCAAATCTGGCCCAGCGTTCGGAAGCCAGAGAACAGGCTCCTTACGTCACCACCCGGAGGGGACAATGGCGGGTGGCACCCAAAGACAAGCACCAGGCAAAGCCCAGCACGAATCCCGCTCCAGAAGGACCCGCGCTCCGAGCAGAGAACTCCCGCAGCTGATGAGGATGTGCCCAGACCCACAGCTGCGTACTCACGCGAGGGCCGCGTCAGGGCGAGGACAGCCAGGCCGACCTTCAGCGCCGCCCTGCCCCTCCGGTGTGTGCTGAGCACGAGCCCAGAGCGCCCAGCGGGAGGTGGACGTCACCAAAACCTAAGCCACGGCGCCAGGAAACGCACTCAACAGGCCACAGGCTAAGGAAATAGCGGCTGTTGGAAGAGTCTTGATGCATTTCTCCTGCCTTTCAAGCAAAAATACATCTCAACTTTCCCGACAGCCCAATATTTGCAAAAAGTTCTTTATTTGCATGAAGGACTTCTCCAAAACGTGCGAACACTTGAAGTGCAACGCTCAAGTGGGGCCTCCCCGGTGGTGCAAGGGGTCGAGCACCACATGCTGGGGCAGCCGCAGACACTGCAGTTCGATCCCTGCCAGGGAGGGGCCCCCAGGGCACAGCAGACCTTTCCTGCCCCCCGCTGCTCCCTCAGCAGTGTGCTTCAGTGGTGACTCCTCTCACCCCTGCATCTCTGGCCTGTACCCCAGCTCTCGTGTGCATAAATAAATCAATCTTTTTTTAAAAAAAAAGTTCAACGCTAAGGAAATGAACATCTCAATTTGTAAAAAAATGAGCAAAAGGGCTGGGCAGACCCTTCTCCTCCTCCCCTCACTGGACAATCTTACTGCCCTTGTCCAAAGCCCTTTGGCCAGACGCAAGGGCTTGCCATGGAGATAGAGACCTTTTTGCAAACTGCGGGACTGTGTCTCCGTGGGGCAACACCCTGTGCGCTGCCACCGCTCTGGAGCGACGGTGACACAGGCAGGTGTGAGATGCGAGCTTCCTCTCGTCAGCTTCTCTTGGCTCCTCCACCACATTCCCTGAGATTCCGTGTGAATTTCAGTGGGTTTTTCATCTGCTCCGTTGGGCCTGCCCCTGTGGGCCCTGGGGGCTCGGGAGGGGGCGACTCCCGTCCAGCGGCAGCTATAACGGTGAAAACTGTGACCGCAGAGGAAGCAGGCTTCTGTCCTCCCGACCGCTGGACACAGTTCGCTGGACGCGCTCCGTGAAAGGGGGGCCTCTGCCACCGCCATCCTGACGGCCCACGGCCTTGGGCTTGCGTCACGCAGTGGCTGCCACGCAGCAGCACCTGCCCCAGCCGCCTGGACCACGCGCCAAGCAACGCGGCTCAGATCCGAAGAGGAGCTCACGCTGACAGCCGCCGCCGTCCTGGGCCGGGCCACGGAGGCGCGGGCAGCCGCGGTGGACCCTCAGCAGGCGCCTGGGCCGCAGCCCCGCCCCGGCGCCCACCTGCTCCTGCGGTGGGGGCCTGCGCCCGGTGGGGCCCAGCCGGCGGGGCTGCCCGCAGCGGGGTTTGGCAATCCTCCTGGCGGTTGCAACAGCTCACTGGTGCTGGCTGCGGGGAGTCCCAGGCTGTCATCCCAGAAGCCCTGAGTCAGGTGCTGGCCCCGCCTGCGCCCTGGGCAGCTGCCTCCCCAGCGGGGGCTTAAGTCCTTCCTGGGACTCGGGTGTCTTCGGGATGACCTGGCCACGCCTAGGTGTCTCGGCCAGCCTGTCCGTCGGTGGGGGCGTCACCGCAGCGCTGAGGTGGTGCAGGGGCGGGGTAGTGCCTGCTGGCTGCCACCCCAGCTTCCTCGCCCGGGCGTGCCCCCTTCCTCTGCCCTGCCGCCCTGCAGGGCGCTCGCTTCGCTCCCCTCCTGGGGCGAGCAGGAAGAAGGCACCAAGGGAAGTCCTCCATGCTCATCTCGCCGCCCCAGCCCGAGGAGGGGGGAGGCTCCGGGCAGCTGCGTCTGACAGGCCCAAGGCCAGGGGTGTCACCAGCGGCCTCCGGGGACGTCCAAGACCAAGCTCTCAGGCAGCGCTGGTTACGGGGCTGGGGAGTCCCAGGAGCCCGCAGCCGGGGCGGGGCGCCCTCGTTCTGGACACGGGGCCTCAGGCCCGGCCGGTGCCAAGGAGACCTGTCCAGGAGGTTCACGCAGCCTGCCCAGGCTGCCCCAGGCCAGGCGCTGACCACCACTCAGGCCCACGCGCATCGGGCAGTCGGAGGGGTCCTGGGTGCGGAGGGCTGAGCAGCAGGGGTGACAGGGAGGCGGCGGGAGGGAGGCGGGGGCCAGGTGGGGCCAGCGCTGGTGGACAGTGGGCCGGGCAGGCGGCAGCGGTGGCGGGAAGCAGCACTGCCTGGCGGGCCGGTGACCCACAGAGCGAGGGCCAGGCCTGAGGGGGTGCAGAGAACGGCGAGCTCTGGCAGGGGGGCTAAAAAGTGGGGAGAGCACAACTGCCCCCATCTGCCCAGATGCTGCCACCTTGGAGGAAACCAGAGCTCTCCCCCACTCCCTCTCCTGGAAGGGAGCCAGTGGCAAGGAGGCCAGGCCCACCTGCCTCCCCCAGGGCCAGGACATGGTGGCCGCAGGCCCTGTGCGCACGTTACCCGCCCACCCGGGCCAGGTCTAGCCCCAGCGGAGGCCCAGCAGCTGCTGTTGGGACCAGCAGCCGCTCTGCAGCGCCCGTGCAGCCTTCCCCAGGGACACTCCACACAGGAAGCACACAGAGTCAGAGATGCAGCTGGTCATGGAATTCCTGGCTGGGAAAGAACTCACAGCTTTCCTAGAGTTTGCTGCTTGCACTGCTGCACTCAGCTCCGTAGAGCCGGGCACGCTGGCGGCATTTGGGCAACCCCAGCACAGCGCCCCACCCTCCACCGCCGTCTCGCGCACCCCCGCACAGTGCCAGGGTCCTCCTGGCATGTGAGCTCCCTAGCTCATCAGCGAGCACCCTTCTCTGCAAGGGGTCCTGTGCCCCCGAATCAGCACCGGATGCCACCTTGCCACGGCCAGGCCGCGGCCGGGCGCCCAGTGCCACACCAGCACCATGGCCCCAGCTGCAGTGGTGCAGACAAGCCGGGCAGCTGGGCCAGCTCCAGAGGCCACTGCTGCGGGCCGGCGGGGCCAGGCTGCTGGGGCGGCTGCTAGAGCACTTCTCTGGAGCCGCCTCCAGAGCAGCCCTGGCTTGCTCCTGCGGGTCGGCCAGCTGGCAACGGCGGGAAGCGGAGCAGCCAGGCCGTGGCAGCTCTCGGAAGAGGCTGCGTGTCTACAGGTGAGGTGAGCTCCTTCACTCCTTCACCTCGGTGGCTTTGAGAAGCAGTCACTAACCCGATGTCCCAGCAACCTCTTGACCACATTGTTAAGGAAAGGCCGTGGCTTCCCACAAGCAGATCCTGAGGCATTCTCTGCAACAGGACCCACTGGCTGAAGCCTCCTGGAGCTTCGCCAGCTGCTTTCAAGTAAACGCTCACTGGAAAGGAGACGCCTGCCTAAGAGCTTCAGCAACAGACAGTCACACTGGCTGGGACAAAGGGGGACCTGGGGCGGGTGAGGGCCGAGATAGGGTGGGCTTGCAGGCAGGGATGGCAGCCCCTCCTCTGGGGCCGCACCCATGGGGTAGAGAAGTGGCCCTCGGGGGAAGCTTCTCTGCGGGGGGCCGGTGACTGGGGGCCTGGCTCAGGGGAGCCTCACAGGCGGTGGAGGGGCACACTGGGGGCGGGCGCGGCCCTACCTGGGGCTGGCTACACCAGGCTCAGAGGAGAGGGCTCGTGCAGGAGCCCGCCCCCTGGCCGCGGTGCCAGACAGCGGTGGGCGCAGAGAACAACGCACTCCTCCTGCGGGTGACGGAAGGAAACACAGGAGTCATGCTACGTTGGCCACCGCAGCAGCATCGCTGCTCTCTTCGCGGGGAGAATGATTTCACTGTTGTAACGTCCAGGGATGCTGGAGACTAGTGCCTGAAATGAGGCACTCGGGAAAAAGCAGAGGGTTTCTGCAGGAGAGAGGTTCCATTTCCTTCAAAGCAAACAGCCTCATGGCGCGGCTGAGCGGGCCCTCCGCGCCCCACTGCCCGCCGGCCCACTGGGCACCAGGACACCTCTGGGGCCTCGGAAGCCGCCAAGCCTCGGCAGCTTGCACTGCTCCCCAGTCCGCGCCCGGCCTGAGGGGCTCATCCGAGCGGCTCAGACGCTGACTGCTTCCTCTTGCAGCTCTCAGTGCCATGTGCCCTCCTGGCTCTTTTATTGTAAACGAAGTTTCAGTCAATAAACTAAAAGGCAGTCCACACACACACACACACACACCCTCTCCTCTGGAACTCCAGCTGCACGTGCAAGACAGGACAAGCGGAGGTAACTTGGCATGTGTCCTGTGAGAAAGGGACCTGAAACTCCTTGATGCCTACTAGACTGGGCCCAGCCTGGGCTCCAAACTCTGGGCCGCCAGAAAACCCAGAAGCACGCGCAGGCCCCAGAGCTGTGGGCCCGTGCTGCGTGTGGGCCCGTGCTGCGTGTGGGGACTCGGCGACTGTCGAACCTGAGGCTCTCAACACTGCCTTCAATGTTCAGACCCTGGAGCTGGCCGCACACTGAGCCCAGCCGCAGGAGTTCGGGGGCAGTGCCGTCTTGGCAGCGGCCACCCGCAAGGGCCCGGCTGTGGAACCCCAGGAGGAGGAACAGCAGCCAACCAGCAAGGGGAAAGAAACGCCCGGAGCAGGTGATGGGGGAGCCAGGCGGGGGGAGGGGCCGGGCTGGCCGGGGCTGAGCAGGGAGCGAGGCTGGGACCGCGGCTGATGCCCTACCTGGGCAGGCCCGCAGGAGCGCTTCCCCGCGTCTCGAGACACACGCCTGGTGGCAGGAGCAGAACGGCGTGAGGGCCGCCATGCGCGGAGCAGGGCCGCCAGGCGAGAGCCCGCCAGGCCGCCTTTCCCCAAGTGCCTGCAGGCTCATGATCCGCGGCGGCCCCCAGAGGACGCAATCTGAGGGTTCCGTGCGGTCTCGATGTGTGTGCCACGTGCTGAAAGACGCACAGGCTGTCTGTCACTCCCCAGGTGAATGAATTTTGTGAGCTTAGACCCAGCTTTCTGAACCTCTGGGGGCTGCCCTGCTGAGAGAAGTTAGGGGTCCGCCTAGAGGACCGTGCTCACGCACCACCGAGGAGGCACTTCGACGCCAGCGCCAGGGCCCTGGGGAGCGGGTCCTCTGCTCCAGGGACCCTCGGCACTGCTGCCTGGTGAGCTGGCACAGGATGGGCTGGCGCTGCTCGGCGGGCGAGCGGCCCCGGGACGCTTCCCCACCCAGGTGGCCCCACACAAGGCAGCGCTCTGGCTTGGGAACGGAACCGTGTCACTCTTACTTGGCAGAAACTATGCTGGCTAAAGAACAAAGAGAACTACCTGAACCCGACAACCGCCTCGTCACCCTTTAACTGGGCCCGTCCTTCAGAAGGAGGCCCAGTGCTGTCCCGAGGGAGCCGGGGCAGACAACGCGCCGCGCACAACCGCCCGCGCGGGAAGCCAGGAAGGACGAACGTGGCAAGGGGCTGAGCCTCCGGAGGATTTTATTTGCTTCTGAGACCCATGGTGTGGAGCATTAAAAAGTTCTCTGGGAATACGATTTGGGAGAAGGTGGCAGGGGGAACCCAAGCCCCAGGGCGCCTGACAGCCCAGCGGGGAAAGGCCCCGGCAGAGGAGGGGACTTATTTGGAGTCTTTCTTCTTTTTCTTCTTCTTTTTCACGGGGGCTTCCTCCAGCGGCGCCCCCACTGCTGCCGGGATCTGCCTGTGGAGCTGCTTCCTCCCGCTCGCGGCTCTGGGCTTCGGGGGCGCTCCCTGGTCCTCAGGTGGCCACGCCCCATCGCCGGCGTCCTCGGCAGCGGCTGCGGCCCTCTCGCCCTGGCCGGTGTCTCTGGGCTCCACCTGCTTCTTCTTCTTCTTCTTCTTGACCTCGGCCTGGGGCTGGGTGTACGTCTCCACCTCCACATTTTCATCCGTTTCTTTCTTTCTTTTCTTGGCCTTCTTCCCTCCCGGTGGGGTCTCAGAAGGGCTGGGCCCTGCAGCGGCGCGCTGGGCCTTGCTCTTCAGCTCTGCCATCCGCTGGGCAAAGTACTCCTGGATGGTGATGGTGCTGGTGGTGGTGGGGGAGGGGCCGTGCTCGTCGTGGGTGGCAGCGTGGGACTCGTCCTGCAGGTGGGGAGAAGAGGTGTAACACGTGAGTTCAGCAGGCTACTGTCACAGCATCAGGGCGCTCACCCCACCTGGTGGGAGCCTCGACTTCCCCGCGCCCCTGGCAGGGCGGGCCCAGGAGAAGTGAGGAGGTGGCCAGCATTGGGGTGACGCTACACCGGGCGGTGGGTCAAACAGACGGAAGCGGACTTCAGAAGTCAGCCCCAAGTCCTGCCTGTACTTCTGGACAGCCGCGATCAGCCTCCAGAGTGCCCCACAAAACAGACGCTGCCGCCCTGCAGCCCGGTGACTCTGGGGCTTTACCAGACACCCACTTCCAGTCCAGGCCTCTCCGTGGCCCAGAAACTGGGCTGCCTGCCTACGGCACCTGGCAGCCAGAGGGTGGTCACAGGCCCAGGGAGCACAAGGCAGTGAGGCGGCGTGCCGGCCGCTCCGGAAGCAGGCGGTCAGGCGCTTCCCTCAGCCGGGGACGCAGACTAGATGCGCAGGATCTAGTCAGTCCTGTTTCTAAACACGCAGACTCACTCCCAACAGCTGGGGTCAAGTGAGGTTTACTTTTACGAGTTTAACTGACACCATGCAGCGACAGTCTGGAGAAGAGAGGTAATGCCCACTGTACAGCTGGGGGAACGCGAGGGCGACACACGTGCCGGTCAGAAAGTGCTGGAACCACATACACAGGAGTGGGAGGGTGCGCAGGCCTGGGCCTCGAGGGGGCGCACGGGCCCACTGACCAGTCCAGCCAGGGCCCGGGCCTGGGCCTCGAGGGGGGGCACGGACCCATTGACCAGCCCAGCCAGCGGCAGCAGCAGGAGTCGGCCTTTCAGCCTCGAGGCCCGCTGGGCCGCCAGCCGCCTGCCTCCCCCTCCGCGCCCACCGGCCTAGGCGAGTCGAACCCTTGCGTGCTGGGGTGGTGGGGAAGTTTTGTGAACGAAGCGGTTTCCAAGCTAGAAGTCTGCAAACTACTCCGGACTCGGTGTGCCGTGAGCGGGCGTGATAAAGGACTGTGTCCTGCGTGGGAAACTTCTGGAGTGCACCTGCGTCTTAGGAGCGCAAACTCAACTCGGAGCGGACGGCTCCACACGTCACAGCGGCCGCCTCAGGCGTCCAGCTAGTCAGTCGGCGTGAACACAATCCTGCACGTTGGCAGACAACTGGTTCTGAGTCACTGGCTGACCTCCGCGGTCATTCCGGCCCCAGGCAGCCATGCCGATGACCAGCGCCATGCGGCAGGCCTTCACGCACGGGCCACTGCACAGCTGGTGCGGCGGGCACGGAGACAGCAGGGCTGCCGCGCCTGGACCCTGCCTGGCCAGCGAGAGCTGCCCTCACACACGCCAGGAACGCGTCTCTTTAAGAACCACAGAAACCAGGAGGAACACAGCACGACATGGCCCCAAAGGACCAAGGCCCAGGACTCCTGTTTTCTGGTGACAAGCACTCACGCCGGCCACAGATGGACAGACAGACGAGGCGCCTCAGGCCACGCCCAGCCCTCGAGGTGGCATCTACGAGCACCCAAACCGACTGCACCTAAGTCCCAGGTTGCCGGCGCTCCCGCGCAGGGGCCACGCAGAGCTCCAGCGAGGCGCCTGGGCGCAGAAAACAAGCATCAGGCGGTGAGAGACCCTGGCGCTCTGAGGCTGGGACAGAGGCGCATCTGGGACCAGTTGAGGTGCTTTAAGAGAGAAAGGCAAATCCATTCAGCAAATGCTCTGAGCAAGAAGAACGTCCCCTTCTCGGTTCTCGTGGGCAACGTAAGATTGACCCTTTTCACATTCCTTTCAGTTGAACCAGGGCAGCAAATAAAATGTTTTAAAACCCTCATGAGAGTCAATTCAGTAAGGCGAAATGACTTCGTGTTTAAAGGCTACTGAAGAGTGATCAGACTCTGACCCACCAAGGCATGCCATAAGAGATGAGATCTGCACAGATCTCGTGTTCGTATCACGATAAAAATTTCCAAAAATGGTCTAAATTTACTTTTCCACTAGAAAGTAAACAAGAAAACCAACCACCAAGACCCCAACAAAGCCCAGCCCAGAACCTGAGGCGGCGCGCTGGGAGTGCTCAGAGAGCTCACCTCACGGCCCCCGAGCACGGGCACGAGCCCTCCTCTCCCATTACCAGTCACCGCCGCCTCTGGGTCCCCTTCGACACGTCACACGCCACTTACTTCATGAGCTAAAGTGCTGAGACAGCAGAAGTTCAAGCGACAACGCTGACCGGGGCGGGCGTTCTCAAGTCTCCGCTCCAGCGGGGATCGAGATCTTGGTTACCAAACAGAACAACTAACCAACCAACCCTGGAAGATGAAATTTAAAAGAGACACACAGCCGAGCTCCAATCCAGACGCGCTACGCCACTCCCTAGCTCACCAAGTCCAGCACGCGCCCTCCGGCCTGCCGCCGCCACAGGCCATGAGCCGGCTGAGCGGCGCGGCTGCGGGACAGCAGCCTGAAGGGGCAGGACGAGGCCGCGGCTGGTGCCAGAACTGACTCCGTCTGACGGAGGCCTGACCTGGCCTGTCGCTGGGCCTTCTGGCCTCGCCTGCAGAACGAGGCTGCTCTGTGACGTCTGCTCAACAGTCTCGGCAGAGAACCTTTTTTTTTTTTTAAAGATTTATTTATTTATGCATACAAGCACTGGGGTACAGGCCAGAGGTGTGGGGGGAAGGTGGTGAGAGGATTCACCACAGAGAGCAGGGAGCAGAACAGGCAGATCAACGGAAGTACACTGCTGAGGGGAGCAGCGGGCAAGGCAGGAGAGATCTGCCGCGCCATGTGGGTCCCCTCCCTGGCCGGCAGCAGGGATCGAACTCGTGCTGCAGTGGCTGCGGTTTGCTTCATGGTGCGTTGCTTAACCCACTGCGCCACCAGGGAGGCCCTCGGCAGAGAACCTTTGTTCAAATCAAATAAAGAAGGCCCAGAAGTAACCTGCAGGGAACTGCGGTTCAGGTGGGGCTCAGAACTTCAAGAATGGAGGAGCCTTTGCCATCACGTAACACACGCAATTCTCTGATTCTGGAACTGCAACTACGGGCTGCCCATCAGAATTGTCCAGGGGCCGTTTTCTCCCCAATGGTAACAAAGTTCCAAGCCTGTAAGTGGCAGACTGGGGGATCCCCAGGACCAGGGGACAGAGGCTGACGCTGTGGCCTGGGACAGGAATAGGTAATGTCTAGCGCCGAGCCCCCCGCACCCCAGCACACTCCCTGCAGGCCACACGGGGACAAAGCCTCGCCTCCCACCAGCACGGCCCGCCCTCGGCCCCAAGGAAGGATCTGCTTCATCCCATTTTCATGACGTCACAGAACGAAAATCTGGGCTGCTCCTCTCTCTGGCAGAACAAAGGGACAGAAGGGAAAACGCACCAACGTCTCACTCTTCTCCAACTCTAGGCCACCTGCGTGTCAACGTCTTATCACAGAACCTCCAGAGCCACTTGCTTGATCTGTAAACAAACAAAAGCCAAACCTAACCCTTTCAGGCCAGACCTGCGTCCGTCTGGCAGAAGTGGGACCAGACAGAGGGGCCCAGAGGCTGGTCCTTCGCCCCACACTTGCCTGTTTTGTCCTCTCCAAACAAACGTCTTGCTATGAAGCGGTGTTCGTGGATCTAGAAGATGACGTACATTTTACTGGTACTAAAACAACTTTCGAGAAGACAGTGGCCCACTTTCTCCTCTCTGGCCACTCTAGAAAGGGGCGGCAGGCCCGAGCCGTGCTGGGAGCCCGTGGGGCCAGGAGCGGGCGGCCCATCCCTGTCCCAGGCAGGAAGAGGATGCACTCTCCACTCCGTGTGCAAGGGGGAGATAAGGCAGGGATTTCTGTCTTCAGCACCTTATCAGCTTTTCCTGCTACTTCCCACAGCAGCCGGCACCAGGACTGGCAAGAAACTGAACTAGTCGAGGAGGGGGCTGGAGTGAGAAGCTGAGGGAGGTGGGAGGAAGGGCTGAGGAGCAAGGGAAAGGGACGAGGCTTCCAGCTGACCCTAAAGCGGCCTGGCAACAACAAAGATGCCTCACGCGCAGGCGCAGCGGGCCCGAAGTCTCCACGGGCACTTCCTCTGGCTGGGAGGCGCCGGCGCTGCCCTTGTTCTGCGCCCGGCCCGAGCGTTGGTGCTACTGGTTCCTGGGCACGTAGCGCAGGCTGAGGCCCGGGCCGCCGCAGGCTCGGACAGCACATCTCCTCTGGCAGAGGCACCTCGCTCTACACAACCAGTGTTTCCTGGGGCCGGGGCACTCACAATTCCACCTCCACCCCCCAACAGAGAAGCAAGGCTCAGGGCCACGCCCCCAAACAGAGGAGGCTGCTGGGACGCCCGGCTGGCCTGCGACAAAGCGCACGGGTGACGAGGGGAGCGCACGCCAGAGGTCCCGCCTGTTTTCGGGGACGGGGCGAGGACCATGCCAGCTGCTGGCGAGGGGTCTGAACTGGGGTACTACGTCTAGCCACAGGGCTTCCCAACAAACGTGCGTGACACAAAGCTGGCAGTCCCCTCAAGAACCTCATCGTGGAAATGCCCAAATGTTCAAACGCAGAGAAGCAGACAAAACAGGACGACGAACCCGAGGCATCACTACCCAGCGGTCACCCAGCTCCAGCGGCCACCACCGTGGGCCCACTGCCAACCCCACGTCCATCCACTCAAGGTGGACGCAGACCGACCGTCCATTTCTTAGCCATAATTTTTTCAGGATTCATCTCGACAAGGTGACAGTTCCAAGAAAAACTCCATAATTACCACATTATCATTACCAACAAAACTCCCTGCCGCCATTAGACTTGTCGCTATCATGGCTGAGCTCAGCCTCCTCCCAGGCTGCAGGCAGACTCCGTGCGTTTTTGCGATTCGCTGAGAGGGGAGCAAGCCGCTCCCCACGACAGGCTCCCAGAGCCTGGGCTGTGCGCGGCGGGCCCGGTGGTGCGGCCCAATCTGCCCTGCCTGTGCCAGAACAAGTCGGGGATTCCTGTTCCCTGAGGTCCCTGATGAAGAACTGGGATGGACTCAGAACCACGGAAGTCTGGGAAGAAGCACTGCGCTGTTCCTCCCTCTGACGCACAACACACGTGTCATCTGCGAGATGAGGACAGGAAACTTGAGCATGCCCCAAACCGCTCTGACCCTGTGGGGTCGGCAGTGCGCTGGCTGCCTGAGAAGGCGACGCAGACACGCCTGCAGTTGACCAGAGGAGCCCGCTCCGACGAGAGCCGCGCTTCGCCCTGCGACTTCCTGGGGCAGTCTTCAGGGCAGGCCTGGGTCACCTCGAGCCCGTACCCACAGATGGTGCACTTTGCACAGGAGTGCAGGCAGCCGGGTACCGGCAGGACCCGCCAGCGCACGGCTGCAGCCACAGCTTCGCAGGCCACGTGGGGGAAGGCGGAGAGCTTCCGACACGCCTGACTGCGCGGAGCCTCTCTGCGCCCGGTCACTGCCCCGCCCCGGCGCGAGGGTGGCATGAGCCGGCTGGCTGTCTGAGACTGCGCCGCGGGCGCACGTGTGGAACTCCGGACAGCCGACGACTCCCTCTGAGGAATACGTGTGGCAGTGAGAGCCACGCAGCCTGGCGTGGGACAAAGGGTGAAGGGGGCCTTGAACCCGGCTCCACGTGAAAGCGGTGAAAGCTGAAAGCGCGGAGCAGTGAAGAGAGCGGAGCACACACGCGGCAGTCAGCGGGCATGGGCACAGCGGAACCCGAGAAGCCAACCCCAGGGGGACACACGAACTGACTCGGCGGCCAGCTGGTGGCTACATCAGAGCAAACCCAGAGACTTAAAACACTCCATTTTGGCTGAATAAAGCTAGTGCTGCATATCATTCCCCACCCTTTTTTAGATTTATTATTATTATTATTTATGTATACAAGAAGTGGGGTGAAGGCCAGAGGTGGTGGTGGTGGGGGTATGTGTGAGAGCGGACTCCCCAGAGACAGAGTGGGGAGCAGCACAGGCAGATCCACTGAAACACACTGCTGCGGGGAGCAGCAGGCGAGGCAGGAGAGGTCTGCTGCGCCCTGTGGGCCCTCCCTGGCTGGGGATCGACCTCGCGCTGCAGTGGCTGCGAATGCTTACAGTGCTGAGATGTAAGCCCTTGTGCCACCAGGGAGGCCCCAATGTTGTATACCTTAAAGAGAACAAGAACAGGCCACAAAAAACCCAGAAGAAAATACAAATGCTTTGTCTTTGCTTTGATAATCAGGTAACTGGTGTTATACTGTGAGTATTGTACAGATTTGTGCAGATAATGAGGAACAACCACTGAGTAAAGTGGTATTTAAATGCTTTTATTTCTAGAATCAATAGATTCCAAGATCTCCTACTATGGGTAAAGAAAGATAAAAGATGAACGAGGTTGCGGCTTCGAGCAGGCACTGACAACACACAAGTGCAAACTCGCAACAGACTTTACCATCACACAGCTCGCAGGGCTACGCCACGGAGCTGGGCCAGGCTGGCGAACTGGGCCAGCGGCAACGAGCAGCCCCGCTGCCCACACGTCCTCCCTGCACGTCGCCGCCACCTGAAGGGGCCAGGCAGGCGGGGGCTCCAAGCCTGGGTCGTGTGCACAAGCTGGGCCCGGAAACCCTCCTCGGCTAGGAAGGCGCGAGCAGCACCAACGGCCACGTCGGAAGGACCCAAGGGCCAGCTCCGACTGGGCTAAGATGGAGCATCTGCACGATAAGACAATAAATGCCAAAGTGAGACAAAATAATTCATTCCGGTATGTTAGAAAAACTAAGCCACAGATTATATTAAAAAATAGAACAATAAATGCGACGCAGTGAAAGAGATCAAATGGATGTCAATCCATGGGTGATACCACAAGGGAAAACTCTCGGCCACCTTCGGAGAAGCTAGAGCGGTGCCTCCATTTGAAAACTGGCCAAAGAAACAAAACGCTTATGGAGTTATTACACTAGGACAATGAAGTAGGGGGTACGGGGAAGCTTCCAATCTTCTCTAAAAATGAAAAAGGAAACGACACAGAAGGAGCCACAAGACTGAAAGAAACAAAAGCTTGCCAGCCAGCTGCTGGTCTCCCTCAGGCTCCTGCTTCAAAGCCAAGGTAAAGACAACGACGTCCAAGACATTCGCGAGCACGGACACTGGGCGTTGCCGAGGATGCCGTGCGGCTACCGCTCCTTCTACATGGCGCGTCCACGGTCTCGGAGCTAACGTTTTTAACAGTCCTTCAGCCCCAGAGAGACGCACGGAAGCCCTGACAGGTCCGCGGGGCCCTGGCATTTACTTCAAAGTAACAGGAGGAGGAGCGTGGGCCGTCCCTCTCCACTCACCCTTCCGCTCAGCCCTCAGCCCATTGCTCCTACTCCGGGACACGCTCCGCCTTTGAAGCGCCTTTGTCCTCATGGAGCCGACGCTGTTGTTCCATACAGCCCTGTCACAGAACAAGAGAGGGCAGACCAGAACCTAGCAGGGACCGAGCCCCTGGCAACTGTCGCTCCTCTGGCTACCACACAACGCCACCTTCTGTGTGGGCTCAAGATTGAAGACGCAGCAGCCGCCAGGCAGAGCCCTAGAGCGCAGGCTCAGATGCCTCAGAGTCCGTCAGCACAACAGACAGGTGAGTTGGGAGGAGCCAGAGGGCCTGGCACACCTCAGGGCAGAGGGGATGGAGCTGCCTGTCCTCCTGCTGTGACTTTCCCTCAAACAAGGTTTTCTGCAGCAGGAAAGAGGTGTGTGTCTGAGACGCACATCCCAGCGGCCACACAGCTGGCCGCAGAAGCCCCAGTGAGCTCCCAAGGCTCCGTCAGCCTCAGGGAGGATGAGCAAAACCGTCACACAGCTCTGCAGTGAACACAAAGGACTTACAATCTGTATCTTATGTGAGAAAAAGGATGTCTGGAAAACTCCCAGGAAGGTTTCTAGGTGAATTAAAGTCTAAGCTTTAAACAGAACCCTTTGGTTGTTATAAAGTGGTTCCAATGGACTTATATAAGATTTACAATTTAATGACAAGCATCAAGAAATATAAATCACATTTAAAGCTATTAGGTAAACCCTACTAATTTAGGGCTGGGTTCCTGCATTATCTCTGAGAGGACTGGCCTAGGAAGTTAGCAAATCCTCCTTAACAGAACCAAAGTCTACAAAAGACAGACTCTTACAGTTCATCCAATGGTGTGTAGGTGATAAGGATCCAAATGACTTAATTACAAAGAACTCCTAAGGCCAAGGTAAATACTTAATTTACCTAACAGAAATGCATTCAGGTAGCTTCAAGCAATTTAGTAACCTTCATTTCTATACAAACCCAGCTGTACTAATTACAATTAGCTCTTGTCAAAACAACCCCACTGGGAGGTTTAAATACCTGGGACTGACGTTTTTTTTTTTCCCTGAGTAAACGTTCTTTACCCTAAACTGAAACAAGAAACGAAGTGTTCTGAACGTAAATACTTTCACCACACTGATGACGAATGTCGAAGGCCAGTCCTTGCCCCGCCCGTCAGTACCTAACACGCAGCCGTGTGGCGCGTGCGCCCTGCTACGGCACATGCGGCGTGTGGGCGCATCTCGCGTGGGCACGCTCCGCAGGATGGGAGACGCCGACCGCGGGGACACAGACAGTGCGCTACGAACAGCCTTCTGCTCCTTAGCTAGACAAGCGTTTAGATTTGTCAGAAGGCAAATCGAATTCAAGACGGCAGGAGCAGTTACCTACAAAGACTGGGCCGGGCTGCGGCTAGGAGAAGGGCGTTCACGCGGCTCGCATGGCAGAAGGAAGGCACAGGAGGGGCGAGCGGAGGCCACCCGCTGTCACGGCAGGTGCTCTGGCGCAGGAGTCCCTGGCGCACGAGCCCGTCACCTTCTCGCATCTCCCTCCATAATCCGAAGCGCCTTGTAACGCTGAGTGGATATATTTTGAGTTACAGGAAAGGAGTTGGTATACAGCTTCTTTAAAAAGTGAATCTACCAAGGCCACTAGGGAGACAGAATCCACAAAATCCAAAGCCTAGAAAACTCTACAAGACAAGGATCCCCAGGTTTCAGCAACGAGAGCAAGGAGAGCAAAGAGAAGGAACGAGGCCCTGCATGTTCGGAGGGCCCACGAGAGAGTGTCGTCAGCCGCACACACAGACCTCCGCGGCCCGGGGAAGCAGAGCATTAACTGGCCAGGCACGAGCCCACAGGCCCATGTGAGGGCTGGCGGGGCTCGACACCCAGGCTGTGGCCCACGCCTTCAGGCATAGTCATGGCGCGTGGCCCTGTGCCGAGGAGGATAAGCTGCGACCGCCGTGGGGGCTGTCTGGGAATGGCCTCGCTGCAGGGAGGAGGGGCGGGACCGGCGATGTCTGGCCGTGAACTGACCAGAAGTTGGAATGGCGCTCTTATTATTCTCTCTGCTTAAGTTTTCCACGATAAACTGTTTTCAAAAGTGAAGACCCACGTGCCTGCCCCTGGAGCGGGAGCACTTTTCCAGAACGCCGTAGGTAAGCCGAGGCAGAGAAAGCAGCACCAGGAGCGGGCCTAACTGAAGCCGGCTCTCGTGCTACATGCACCACAGGCGAAGCGGCAGCGGGCCCCTGCAGAGGAAATGGGGGCGACCCCCCAGAAAGGCAACCCCATCTGTGCGCTGACTCGGGCGCAGGGCCAGCAGGCGTGCCCCCGTGAGATCATGCACCGCCGGCAGCAGCGCTGCTAATGTTAGAACAGGGTTTTTCCCTGAAAGAGTCACAATTCCTCTCGCTGGCAAAACAGGAACTGATCCTAACAGGAATATTATGTAATGCCAGGGAACTGAGGAGACTGGGAAAAGCAGGATGAGGGGGAAAGAGGAGGGGCAGGATGAAGGTGGAGGTGGGAATGGCAAAGCCCAGGCCCACTTCCTCCAGCACAGCCGGCCAGTCCCCTCTGCTCTCCCTTAAGTGTGAGGCCACTGGGACACAACCAGGGGCTGGAAAGCTCGTCTTCCACAGCCAGCAGCAGTCAACAGAGGGGTGTTCTAGAAAGCAGCTGGTCAGCCAGGGCACCGGGCAGCCCAGGCCGGCCCCCAGGGGCGGACTGCGTGCGCATGTCAAGGCTGACACCACGGCCCTGCCTTCTAGACAGTCGGGAATGGCGGCACTGCTTCCACACAGCCACACGCCCCACACGCCACATCCTAATTATGGTTATTTCTAGGTGTTTGGAATGGCTTCGCCTTCCAAACGCACTATTTGCCGGCAACAGCCTCGCTCCAGGGAGTGCTCCCTGCTTTCACAATAAAGTCAGCTGAAGTCCGCCCGCCTGCAGAGGAGCCTGCAAGCCCAGGGCCGCATGCCTTCTCCTCCGCATTCAGGCCAGGCTGCCGTGTGTCCAGGTGGCAGGTGCTGGGCCAGGACTCGAAGGATTTCTGGAGGTGGTGCGCTCAGAGCCCCGCCCCCTTCCCGAATCACCCCTCCCCCAGGCCCCTCCAGCTGCTCCCCATGGCCCCACCATCGCGGGTGTGGACAGGGACCCTGAGGGGGTGATGGCACGGGAAGGGGCAGGGCAGAGCAGCTCAGAAGACAGGGCTCGAGGGGAGCAGGCCCCGCCAGCACCGTGACCCAGCTCCTGACGAGTGCCCCGCACAACAGGCCAGCGAGCGAGCCTCGGAGACACACTTCCAGCACTGGCCTGGGCGGCGCAGCTCATCCCTCAAGTTCCACCATC
Source organism: Galemys pyrenaicus (assembly GCA_019455555.1). Classification (NCBI taxonomy): domain Eukaryota; kingdom Metazoa; phylum Chordata; class Mammalia; order Eulipotyphla; family Talpidae; genus Galemys; species Galemys pyrenaicus. The sequence continues at coordinate 623,120 of JAGFMF010012163.1, read as the reverse complement.
TGCTCACGGGGCTACCCAGGTGGCTCCGGAGCCCCAGTTCTCCCGATCACCCCGCGTCCCAGGGCACCCGCCCCCTCGTCACTGGAATCTGTGCTCTCTCTCCAGGTCTCTGCTGACCTGAGGAACAGCCTGTGAAGGGCTGCCTGGCCTAGCCTTGCCCATCCTCATTATTTTCTTATCTCTAGCACCCAGGAGGCCCTTTCGAAATGGTAAAGTCAACCAGACCCCTCAGCGGCTCCCCCGCCTGTGGCCCACGGGTTACCCCACTGTGCCTCTTGCTCGGGGCTCTGGGAAAGCCTCCCTCTGGGGACCTAGACCCGCCTTCCAACTTCCGCCCCAAACCCAGAACAGGTCTATAAACAGACTCTTTTCTGTTGGCACCAAAGCGCCCCGCACACGAGGAGCCTGGTGGGGCCAGCCCTCTTGAGCAAGCCGCACAGCATGGCGGGCGGGGCCTTGCGGTGGTGGCCGCAGAGGGCCAGCCCGGAATGCAGCAGTTGTCAGGTCAGGGAGAGTCACACCCCTATCTCCTGGCACAGCAGCAATGAAGTCAGGTCCAGAGGCCACAGAGCTCACCTGGGAAATAACCCACGGGTCAGAGCTGCTTGTCAAACTAGTTCGAGCCTGGGCTTCGGGTGAAGCTAGAAACACAGCTGTGCTGTTCCCAGAGGACCGCGAGGCCGCCTGTATTTGGGGTGCCCCGGCCCAGCCTGACTTTCTAGTAAGAATCTGACGTCACGGCTGGAGAAGGGCCAGGTAGGGCTGCCTCACCCATGCTGCACACGGGGCCTGCAGCTGAGGCCCGACCTGGTGCTGGCCCCGTGGAGGGCCTCTTGGAGCCGACCAGAAAGGGACCTTTTGGCAGCTGGAGGCTGAGGACAACTTTTTCCTAAGTCATCTCTGCACATGGGTCTCTGCACCCGACCTGGGGTGATGAGAAACTGCCATTCCCCATCCCCCCAAACTGCTGATTTCTTCCAGCATTTAGAAGTAGCAACAGGGGCACCAGAGCTAGATTACATCTGCACCCCACTGGGCCTGGCACCCGCATCCAGTTCTGATCACCAAGGGCCATCTCTGGTGAGGCTGCACAGGCCCATCGCCTGCCGGTGCCCTCTCCTCATACCCACACACCTTGGTGTGCTCTAGAAGTGGCCTTTGCACATGATAAACTCTCCCTGCCTCTTCCTGTACCAAGACGCTTGCCCCTACGGATAGGCCGGACGCGGCCTCCTCCAGGAAGGTGGGAGTCCCGGCACGGGACAGGCACCCACCAGGGTTCCGGACAGGCAGTGCGCACCCCAGCTGCACCAGGTAGCCAGCTGTCCATCCTGCCCAGGGCACTGGCGCTCCGGGGGTGCAGGCAGGGAGCGGACCGTGGCTCTCTCCTCAGCTCGTTGTTCTGAAGGGTCCCTGGCACAGCAGACGCTCGAGAACAGAGCATGGGGTCCAAGCAGACCACAACGAAGAGACCGGCTTTGTGAGGGGGCCAGATGGCTTGTTGGGTGGGAGCGGGCCACAGCACTCACGCGGGGCTCAAGGAATTTTCAGAATCTTCTCATGAAAAGCTGAACTGGTATCTTGACAGGTGAATGTAACAGAAACCAAAGGTCTGATTGGGACAGGACTGACAGTTGTCGTGCTGCGTGGCCACAGCCGCCCTGCACCGGTAACCGGTGGCACTCGTGCTGGCGCGCACGACACAGCAGGGAGCGTGTTGAGGAGCTGCACGTCGTGCGCACCAAGGTAACGCCACACGGCGACTGCAGAATAGAGCGCCGTGTTCGCGGCCCTGTGGCCCCACCTACTCCAGGCCACCGCTCGACCTTTCCCCCACAGGGACATGCCTGCCATGGGGGTGGCTCCACACCCCACTCCAGGTCCTGGCCATGGGCTCCTCCGCTTGCGCGTGCCCATCACGCTCCCTGCTGGCTCTCAGCACGCCACGCCACGCTGGCCACCATCTCTGAGCGCGGGTGCCAGAGCGTGGCGTCACGGAGCTCTGAGAAGCACCGGCCTGCGTCCACACCCTGCTCCCAACCTGCAGCCAAGTTACCTCAGGAAGCGCATTCCGTGTGGAGCCTCTTAGCCGTGCTGTAAGACACTTCCAAGCCAAACGACTGTTCACAGCTCAGTGTCTTCAGAGCCAAGTGTGTGCTCCTGAGCTCGGTGTGCTCGTGTGTTTGGACTGAGACGCTGATGTTCTTCTCTCCAGACGGTGACGGCGAGGGGAGAAGGCACGGGGCCACTGGGACGTGGGCCCTTGTTTTAGTCCTCATTATGGAAGGATGTTCATGTCAGAGCCACATGGAAAAAACCCCACTTTCAAAAATGAAAGCAGAGTGAGCAGAAGTCATGTAGCCCCAGGCTCCCTGTCAGCTAGCGTGAGCACTCAGTGGCCAGAGGAAGCACGGCGAGGCGAGTCCCTGGGAGCGCGTCAGTGTGCACCCCCTTGTCCGCAGAGACGCGGCTGGAGAGAGAGGCTCAAGCGAGTATGCAGCGAACACCTGCCCCCAGACTGAAACAAGAGGCGAAGAACCCCACTGGGCAGGAGCAGCCTTTCTGCCGCGCGGTCTCTCCGGAGGACAAGACGCAGGGACGGTCTTCCACGAGAACACAGGGAAACCGCTGAGAGCGCGCCTGCTGACCGCTCGGCCACTGCGCACCGTCACGACGGCGGCACTTCGTGGGTTTTTTCCCTTCCATACTGAGAGCTTCAGGGAAGCATAACGAAGGTATACTTCTAGAGATGGTCCAAGACATCAGTGCTCACACACTGGAATGAAAATCAGTAATGAGTATATATTAAAACACACACAGGCCCCACCTGCGAGCGTTCAGACACCCCTTCCTGCCGCCTCGCTGAAAGTGCATTTGCTCAAGGTTGAAGGTAAGTGAATTACAAAGTGAAAGGGCAGAACATAACCTATGCCTTCAAATCAGACGTTCAGGGTTTCTACACTTCAGATTTTTAGACTAAAATCTGAGCGCTTAAATGTTTTTAAGTGGGATCGTGTTTTTAATGACACGAGTGCAGACGGGGCTCTGAGTCTCCCGGGGCAGGAAGACCCTGTAATCTCCGCGTCTGGTCAGGGCGAGCGTCCTCGTCCACGGCAGGTCAGGAGGCTGGTGTTACAGGAGGAACGATCTGGCCGGCGAGGGTGGGGGCTGGACACGAACACAGCACACACTTCCAAACAACCACAGATGGGGCGTCCATCTAGACAGCGCATATTCTTTACACAAGCAGGAAATACAGCCGAAGCTCCCTACAAACTCCAAGACTAACTCCTTCAACAACCACAACGAAGCCCCCTGGGGCTGAGATCAAAGTGAGAAGACGCCACAGACCTACAGCTAGGGACAGCCCGACTCCCTCTTGTCAAGGAGGTCCAGAGAGTTAGCTGCTATAATCAAAGAGGCAGACGGGAGTGGGGTGGCGGGGGGGGGGGGGGGCTTCAAANGGGGGGGGGGGGGGGGGGGGGGGGGGGGGGGGGGGGGGGGGCTTCAAAAGGTACCGAAAGTAGCACTTTCGGTAGAAAGGGGTTTTACCTTGGAACTTCCTGACTGACTTAATCCTCATTGCCTGTGAGAAAAACCAAGCCTAGTATAGCAGTCTCGCATGTTTTTAATGAAAATTATTTCTTTGGAATCCAAGTAGGATAGTGACCAAAAAGGGGCAACAAAAAGAGCCTTATTCACAAATATCTGCGCCTCTTCTCAGGCTGCCTTGGCTTCCTCCCCTTCGCACTGGCACAGGCTTCACACGGACAACCGGAGCAGGGGCTCGGCCTGCGGGAGGCAGCCGCAAAACCCACCCTTCCCACAGAAGAAGGGCGACGGTGCTTGCTTCACAGCGGGGCCTGGTGCCAGTGTGAGCCTTTAGCAATCTGCAGAGGGCAGGGCTGCAACGACAGGAGACCGAGACGTGGGCTAGAGAAGCTGGCCCGGGGTCACCAACGCCTGGCAGCAGCCCGGGGCACAGGTGGGAGTGATGCCAGGTCACAGCCCAAGGCAGGTGCGGGGAGCCACCTAGGCAGGCGGCAGGCACGTGAGGCCTGGCCCACTGGACCCTGAAGGCCCTGGCTCACAGCAGCTGGGAGAGGCCGTCCGCAGCACAGAGACATAGACAGTGAGAAGGCCGCGCCGATGTCAAGCCACGTTTCCAGCACAGGTCAAGACAGTCCACACCCTCCGGACAGACGTCTCGGTCTGACTCCCTGTCGGGCCGGAGTGTGCAGTGACCCAGAGGAGGCAGCTTTAAGCCTGCACTGTCTACACCACAAGCTCCAGATGATCACCACTGCCGCCCCTCCCTGCCCGACAAAGGCTTGGCTGGACACCAGAGCCAGGCTTCACTCAAGTGACCGGGGAATGTAAGCGGGCAAAGGGGCTCAGCACCGAGGGCAGAGGCTGCGCGTGGGGTCTGAGGGGCTCAGCGCCGAGGGCAGAGGCTGTGCGTGGGGTCTGAGGGGCTCAGCGCCGAGGGCAGAGGCTGCGCGTGGGGTGCTGAGGCAGGACATTTGTTCAAGAATAAACATTCTAAAAACAAATACGGCCTAAATCATGTCAATTACCGTGGGTGGGGGAGGGGATTAATAAACCATTATTTTATTCCAAATAAAATGAACCTCTAATCAGATTCAGGGGGAAAAAAACTTAAGCACAGAAGCCTGGGACCAAGTGTACCTAAACTCACTTTAATGCCTAGTGTTTCATCATCATGACAAAAAGCTCCCAAACTAACTTTCGGTATTTTCAAATAACTTGACGAAAAAGAAAATAGCATACTTTGAGTCACAGAAAGATGTGATTCCTTCAAACGCTTGGCAATTAGGAAACGGTGCACTGGAACTAGTATCCTTTCAATTTCTGATGGAAACAGAAAAGTCTACATTACTACATCAATGTCAGAAAAATTCCGCCATTCTACGAATGCATTCATGCATAAAGTCTCTGGGTGATGACTTAGTCAGACAACAACTGTCACTTTACTCACCCAGAGACAGCAGCGGGACTTCTGTGACGACGGACAGCGCAATGGAACCCATTCTGGATTTTCTTAGTAGCAAGGTCCTTCTGAGCTTACAGACATGGGGAGGCTTTCTCTGAGGAAGGCACCAGTCGAATTTAAGGCACTTTAACCAAACTTCTCCTGGAGCCACTGACCTGGTCGCAGAGCCCGGGGGCAGCCCCGCCACGAGGGGTGCAGTCAGCAAGAGCAGCAGCCTCAGAGCCCCGCTGAGCACTGACTCCGACCCCCAGCCCGCCTTCCTTCAGCACAAGAGCCAACAGCTCGGATCGAGGGCTGCGGTTCTGAACTCAGGGTAACAGAGGCAGAAGGCACACTGCGACTGGGCGCACGTGAAGAGGGAACACATGGGGCTCACCGAGAGGAGGGGGACGCACAGGTCTGTTACGGATCACGTTTACAGCCGACGCCAGGCGAGGAAGCCAGCCCGGAGATGGGAGCTACTCGGGTCGGCATTTGGGAAAAGGCCGTCGGCTGTAAGCTGATCGAACCGTCTCCACACCCCACGATGGCGGCTTCTGCAGCTCCTGGAAAGCCCACTCTCTCTCACTTCAGAAGGGGCAAATTCTTCTCAGTTTAATGGTTTGGAAATGTCTTGGAAATTACTTGTAAGTTTTTAAAATCACAGTTACCTGTAAGCTTTTAAAAATGCCAATTTCTAGAATCCAGCCAGAGCCAACAGCACTAATCTAAGGAACGTTTCCTGCTGAGAACTGGAGGTGGGAGCCCGGCAGGAACACATGCTGCTCGGCAGCGCCTACCAGTGTGCACCGTTTGCAAAGCGGCTTTCCCAGACAAGCACAGGCCTCGCTTCTCGAGTCAGAGGGACAGTGGTCTTCCCGGGTCTGCAGGGCCATCTGTGGGGCGCTGGACTCCGCCACGCTCGGGCCCACACCCCGACTGCACGGCAGGCGTGCTCTGCAGGAGAGCGGCCTGCTCCGCCACGTGAACGGGGCCTGGGCGTCTGTCCGAATGCACTTTGCTCGTCCTCAGAAAACCGGTAAGCAACGGGATTACATTTTAAAATCCAGTATTTAGAACAGGTCTGCTCTATTTTTTCACTGCAACTGCAATCCACTGTACTATATTTGGGAAGAAAAAACAGAAAACGGGGCCCGGCTGCAGACGAGAGGCCGCGCTGCGCCCCGCAAGGCCGCCAGCCAGGTGAGCGCCCAGCACGACTGGTAGAACCTGAAAAGCGCGCGCCCAGGACGTGTCTCATGCTGCTGCTCTGCCGCTGGGGGCGGAGTGATCCCCGCAGGCCCAGAGGCCAGCAGCTGCTGAGAGCCTGACGGACAGACATGTCTGCTCCTGCTCCACTTTCCTGTGGCTGAGGCCCCGCCCTCGCCCACGCACCACGGCTGCCACCCAAGATTCCAGTTCATTCCCACGTCTGCCTGGCTGCCGCCACATGGCCTTGCCCGGGAAGGCACCACGGGCACAGCAAGGCCACTCGGGCCAGCCCCGAGGGGCCGCCACTCACAGCTCCCTGGGGCCATGCCACCTCCGTCCCAGCGGGGACAGGGCTGCAGCAGGGCTGCCTCGGGCGTCGGGGGACGGGGGGCAGCAGGCCCGTAGATGCCAGCCGGCAAGCTAGCTGGGCACTTTTCAGGACTGTGTCGGGACGCAGAGCTGGGGAATTTCTTGGGAAAGACGGTTTTTTCCAAGTTAGGCTGATAGCTGACGAGGCTGAACTAGGAACCTGTTTTGACCTGGGGTCCAGGTTAGTGTGGCAGTTCAGAAAAGCCACAGGACTGAGAGAGCAAAGGCAGCGTGAAGGCTGAGACCCAGGTCTCCACAGCACCCGGCACCCTCCCGCACTTGCTGCTCCTGGTGGTCAGGCTGCCGCTGGCGCTCAGGTCAGGGGGCGACATCTGTTCTATCTGCATCGTCACACCACAGAACGAAGCCCTGGACGCAGGAACAGCACCGCACGCGCTGAGTCACGGACCTGGGCGGGAGTCGGGCTGGTGGCCCCACCGGCCCGGGCAGTGCTGCCAGGCACCGGAGCAGGGCGCCGTCTGCGACATCGGCGACAACCGCTGCGCAGGTCTTGCTCACAGAACGCGCTGCTCCAGTAAACGCTCTCTCAGTCATGCTCAGCGAAGCCATGGAGCGGCACTCACCTACCAACCTGGCTGCGAGTGCAACTCAACGGTGCGGGAGCCACCAACACCCAGACGCCCTCTGCCTCCCACGGCCCCACACGAACTAGGCCATGGGCGAGCCTCGTGCGTGGACAGGCGTCGGGCTTCCCCTCCTGCGCAGTGGCCCTGCGGCGCAGCAGAGATGCCTGTTAGCCGCCGGCACGGTCTCCCGAGCACTGGCTCATCATCACGAGCTCAGCAAGATAAATACGCTGCACGTGCAAACGGTTACTAAAAAGTGGAGACCTGAAACCATAAAAACCGGAGCAAATTCTTGCCAGTTTCGCAGATTAATCATGCCTGCGCGACAGGGTGGGTGGTGAGCAGCCGAGGAGTGGGGCCGTTTCCACAGACGCTCACCAAACAGCACTTCGAGCTCCCTCTCAAAGCGGAGTGAACGGGCACGCCCAGGCATCGGCCTGCACCTCCACCCTCCTGTCCAGGGCTGGGCACGCCTGGCCTCTGCTTCGTGTGACACCTCTTGGGCGCTGCTCCGCTCCGCCGTGCCCAGAGGAGGGCACACAAGCTGCGGGCGGCAGCGGCCAGAGGCCACAAGGTGGAGGAGCGCTCCCCGTCCTGCCTCCATGGCCCCCACTTCCTTTGGAAAGCCAGGGGGAGAACAAGAGGGCCTCTTCAGCTGCAGAAGCCGACAGCCCGCCCTGGGCGGCCCTGCAAGCTAGGCGGCACAGCTGGGACTCCTGCATTTTCTGGGTTTCAACATGAGTAACCCACTGAACCACGCCAGGCCACTTCCAACGACGAGCACGCTGCTCTCGTGCCAGCCTGATGCTGGATGCCGTGGCGGCGCTGAGCATCTCACACACCCTATCTGCTGCAGACCAAGGATGCCGGAGCGCCAGCACCGCATCATCTGCAGAGACCGGAGGGTGTGTGGGAAGCAGGCCTGAGAGGTGAAAGGGCAAGGGGCGTGACGGAGGAGTGCGGTTTTCCGTTATAAGCTGTTGAGAGCAGCTTACTTTTTAGATCTATATGTGTACGTTACCTTGGTCAAGAAAACACTTCATGAATGACCACTGGGTGCCACGTGCACCTTGGCCAGCGGGCCCCCGCTCCCAACGCCCCTAGGGGGTGGGCCTACCGTCACCACCTCTTAAAGATGAGCCAGGGAAGAGGCCGGGGTCAGCCAGCTCTGCCCCAACCTGGAGCCGAGGCGGCCGGCAAGCCCAGCGGGGAGCACGCAAACCCGGGGGCTTCGCTCTGAAGGCGGGCAGGAGAACTCAATTTCCCAAGTTCTTCTGGAAAAAGCTATCTGATTTTCACCCACTGACAAACCTAGACAATGAAAACCAGTCAGCCTACCAGACATGAGTAAGTAGAGAGAGGTTATTTCCTCATCTCTGAAATCCTATACTTTCCTATCAACAACAACAAAAATGCAGCCTAAACAGCAAGAACAGCAGAAAAGAAAAAGTTGGAAAAAACTGCAGTCACACAAACTCTAGTTAAAAAATGACTAAGTTTCCTTGATATATGAATTTGTGGGAAAACCATTTATCAACAGCCCGCCTCTCTCCAGCAGAGTCCCTCAAGCCGAGAGCCATGTCATTCCCCTTTGACTGATTAATTAGCCAATCAGGGGACATTTTTCATTGTGAGGCGTGATGGCTCCTTCCAGCTAATGTTTGGTCTCTAATGGCGACGTATTAAAGCCAACTCGGCTATTTTAGCCCTGTGGAGTGACCAAAAGGAAAGGATAGAAGATAAATCAAAAGAGCTCCCTTCAGTTTCCCTTCAGTCCTTAACAAAACCCCCAAGGAGCAGTGTCGAGAGGAGAGCGCCTGTGCCAATAAGGAGAAAAACAAACCGGAGAGGTACAGACGCCTCACGCCAAGGGAGCCTTTCTAGCTCCTGAGGAGCAGTAATTTATCCTCTGTTGATTAACAGGCCACTGATAGAATAAGCACCAGAAAGTCAATATCTCGCTCTTCTTCCTTTCATCAGACGCTGTATCTGCAGCAACCCCCACGGTGACGCCTCCTCCTCACAGGACAACCTCCCTGCTCTCGGAACACACGAGGCAGCAGCTACGTCGCCAGCGCTGGGTACGCCCACCTCACTCCAGCCGGGGCGGGGAGGGGCGGGCGTGCTACCCGTCCCCTGAACTTGTCTGCCCCTGGGTCTCTGGCAAGCACTGAAGCACCGAGAAGCCCAAGTCCAAGGACGAGAGGAGCGTGGCACGCTCGGGATGGAGCACGGAGGTGCGCCAAACGCAGTGCCCTGCAGAGACCGCAGCAGGGTGGTCCACACAGCCGCCCTTGGCTGCGCAACTACACACCAAGGAGAGAAACAGCCCGGCTTCCCTGCCCCAAGTGAGCCGAGGACTGCGAACTAGCAGTGTGTGTCAGATGCGCAGACACATCTCGCTTATCTTGAAGGTCCCCCCTACCTCCATCCTCACCACCGAGCAGAGCAACGGGACTTCCACGAAGGAGGCTCGGTCTTGTCTTGGCAGCTTCAGCAATTAAGAGTAGCAACTGGCACATGCCAACGACTCAATAAACTGTTACGGGATGATTAAAATGTCATCACCTTTGAAGTTTTCCTTCCCTGTGCTGTTAAATAAGTATCCGCAAATGACTGCGACTGTGGAAAAGAGAAGAAAACAGATGTGCTGAAGCTTGAGCAGCCTTTGTGTCTGGCTTCAGAGGGATTCACAGAAAAGAAGGTTTTACTAAGTCAAAGAATCACCCCGCCTCAAACCCACTATGGGTGGGAAGTTACTAAGCCGTTGTCACCCCCCACCCCCGCCCCCGGGTGCGCTGCGCTGCTGCTCAGGGGCCTCAGCGCGGGGGAGGGGAGGCTCACCTGCCCCGCCCCGTCCCTAAGTTCTCGTGGGCAGCACTGGATCCCCTAGTAACGTCGGCTCGAGTTAAGGTTTCTGTGGTGTTTCTTGTGATGTTCACGCTCTAAATGAGAACAGCTTTTATATCCGAACTACTTCTGAAACACATTAAAATTGGTCTTCCTTTCTAGTGTTAATGGAGTCAGACCAAGCTCCAGCGTGAGGATGGAAACGGCCCACTTGGCACGGGAACATCAGTACGTGACCCTCGGGTCCTTCTGCCCTGCTACCGCGACACCAACCCCAGAGACACCAAAACACTGCGATCCGCCAGGACAGGACAGCGCCAGCCAGTGTCAGCTGTGTGAGCTTCAGCATCGCGCCTCCACGGCACTCGTAGATGACGATGACAAAGAGCGTCTTGGTTTTCTTTCATTTTTTAAGCAGTGAGCTCTTTACACACAAGCAAGTGCCTATACTTCTACCCAGACTCACACAGCCGTCCTACAGCGGGAGAGCACTGACTGAGCCACTGCACAAACAGTGACCAGGGCAGAGCTGCCACGCCCCGCGTCCGCTAACTGCTGTGGACAGAACGGCAACAAAAAGCCTGTCACTGAAGACTGTACGGACAGGGAAGACTTGGCAAGGAGGGATTCAGGGTGGTCACACCAAACACGGTGCAGAACCTGAGGGACGGTGCATGTGGATCAAAGCTTTTCCAGTTCTAAATTACCTTCAGGGATGCTGGCCCTCACCATGGTCCAGGTGTGTGGGGGGACGCCGCCGGAGGCCTCAGCAGCCCACCTGCAGTGCCCTGACCTGGCGCTCAGGCCATTGCTAAGCAACGCTCGCTCACTACCAACTCTTGACAGGTACTTGCCCACTTGGAATGAGGAAGCTGAGGCTCATAGAGGCTAAGCAACTTGCCCCAAACCACAGCCTTCCAACGAGACACGAGCACAAGTGCAGGCCTGTCAGGTGCTAAAGGGCGACTCTCGGCAGCACCCTCACTGGATGAGCTTCCTTCAGAGGAAACAGAAACCAGAGGCGGCCCCGGGGAGGCCTTCATGGCACCGGCTGCAGTGGCGCTGCAGGCTCGCCGTCACAGTCACGCACGCAGTGTAAGGGTGCCAGAGAGCCCGGCAGCGGGCCCAAACCAGAGGCTTGCAGCACGACAGCTGCTTTGCGGCAGGGCTTGGCTGGGCGGCTCAGGCTCAGGCTGAGGGCGCTCTTGGCGGCCGCTGCCGAAAAGAGGTTAATGCCAACACAGTGGGGGCTGACCGGGCACCCCCTCCACGTAGTCTTGGGGCACCCTCATAAGGCTCCATGTCGCGGCCTCTCTCATGAACCAGCCTAGGCTTGCGCTTTCTTACAGGCGGGGGCTCGGGCAGTCGGGCTACTGACATGAAGGCCAAAGGCTGTAAGAGAAGCATTTAGCGTAGGCGTGCTCAGCGGTGATGGGGCGAGCCCAGCTCGGCTTCCACGCTGCCAGCCTGGCCAGCCGGACTTGGGGGCAGAGAATGGGCCGGGCTCCACCTCCTGATGTGGAATACAAGGGTCATCTAGAAAAGCCCCTGAAATGGGAGATGCCACGAAGGACTCTCTGGGAAAGACTCACTACCACACAGGAGTCCGCACTCCCACCTCAGACAAGAAAACAAGGTCGCAGGAATATGCAGGACAGCCCACTTCACAGGGACACGCAGCACTGCTCACGACTCTCCTAGGTCCGGAGCCACTGAAACCACCTGCTGTCTCAGCTCAAGAGCACCGGACGTCCTGTGAGCGCAGCGCACCTGTCGCCTTCATCTCCAGGCTAAAGAGCTGAGGCAGGTAAGGCCCATGTTGCCTGAGTACGGGAGCCCCAAGGAGAGAAACCAAGTCACGTTCCACCCTAAGCTTCGAGCTCTTTCTACTGAGAAGACGCCACACGCGCTCTCGCCGCAGCTGCCTGTCCGCGCGGTCTGTGCCTGATGTGCTTTCAGAGCCTGTGCCCCGGGGCTGCCCTGTCGCACCGACCTGAACAGGGCCCGACACACAGCCTGTGCGGGAACCCGCGTGCCTGTGCGCCGGGATGGTCCACACGCGTCGGGAACCTGGGCCAGAGACGTGCTGGCCTCGCGTTCTGTTGCCGTCGTGCCGTAACCAAAGCGAGTTCTGCGGCCGAAGGAGCCTCAAGACCGCCAGGGAGTCTCATTCACTTCGTTCCAGCCAAATGCCTCGTTGAGTCTAGACTGCTACTGACGACCAAAATAACGGAACGACTGAAATCACTGTCGCTTGGCAGAAAACAAACTTTAGCCTGTAAATGTGGTGTTTCGCTTGCCCGTGGGCTTAGTTTAAATTTACCGTGTGAAGGTCTTCGTCAAAGATTAGAGATCACTTTAGCAAATATGAGCTGGGATGTCTGGCTCTGGAGGTGACGCTTACACCTGGGGTGAGGAGGGCAAGGCAGGGGGACAGGCTGCAGGCGTGAGCAGGTTCAGACGCAGTCACCCACATCCCACGAGCCACTGACAAAGCCAGCTAATGCACAGACACACGCTACTGCCGTGATGTCTGTCTAGACATCCGCGTGAAAATCAGACCACACACACTTCTCTTCCCAGTGATGTCCCTTAGAGGCACTTGAGCCAATTCACAGAACTGGAGGACAGTCCGGCCCTGTGAATGCAACAAGGCAGAAGACAAGGGCGAGCGTAGAGGTTACTTTCAGGTCTGACAAACAGAAAGAAAAGCGAGAGAAAGACACTGAGGACCATCATGAGAGAGGAACACAACGAGCCGTCCAGCCCCTGCCTCGGCACAGCCCCGGAGAGCTCCAGGACTGGCCTCAGCGCGGCCGCACTGCTGTGCACCGGGGACTGAGAAGGGCAGGGCTCGACCGGCAGGCCAGGCGCAAGGAAGCCGACACCCACTCTGCCAGGAGCCTCGCCAGAGGGTTGCCTGGAGAACAAAGTGGCGCTGCTGGGACACACCCCCATCCTTGAGTGCTGGGGAGTTGGGGGTGTTTTCTCTAGTGATAAGGCCGAATCAGGAAACAAGCTGGAGGGAGGAAGGAAACTGGGAAGGTCGGGGAGGGAAAAAATGAGAGAGGGAAAAAAAATAGGAGTAGCAGGAAGTTCAACCAGATAGGAACTAATGGAATTTGTTTTTCAGTGTCTCCAACTCCAACCTGCCAACCTAGCGCAAGACGGCGACACATGCCGTGTGCACAGCTCTGGGCTCCAGCCAGCCGCCGCCGGGCCTCGCGCTCCGGCTCTCTGGACTCATCCGGTCTGTGCCCTGCAGCAAGTGCTCCCTCCCGGTGTAGGTGCGCGGTCCAAGTCGCCGCCTCCCGATCGGCTCAGTGCAGAGACTGGAAGGAGAAGCGAATGAACAGCCGTCCCCTCATCTGACAGCTCTGAAAAGTCTAACCGAGTAACTGCGTGAGCAGGGATTCCGCAGAGGAGAAGCGGGCCCCGCACACAGCCCCACGGCCAGGGACATGCCAGGCGGCTCAGGTCGGGAGCGGGGAGCCCCCCGGCGGCAGCAGGCGGCACTCAGTGACAGCCAGCCCAGAGGTCTAAAAACACAGAATGGCCTAATGAACACTCACCCGTCACCCCTTCTCAGGAGCTGGCACGAAACTGGTCATTAACAGAGGAATGGCCTCTACTCACAAAGAAGACACAGTTATTTGCTAACCGAAAAAAACACATCCCAAGGGGCGATATCAAGCTATGCAAAGCACAGTTTTAAGACAAGCAACAATTAAGACCATTTTTTAAAAAGTACAGTGAGATTTCAGTTGCAGAACCCCCCCAGCCCTCCGCCTTGTGCTAAGCTCCGACTCGCCCCCGCTGGGGCCTGCAGGTGGCACCTGCTAAGCACGCACGGGTCGGAGGGCGGGAGGGGCACGGACACTTCACACAAACGTGCCCGAGGTCTCTGGGCTCGCTCGGACTGCTGCTCTGCTTCGATGTGATTTTTAAATTTCCACCCAGTACGCACAAAGTACCCAAGGGATCAGACGCGCGGCACGCACCGCCGGTCCCCACACGCCCAGACCCCACGAGGGAGTGCCATCAGATGACCCACCACCCGTGGGCGGACCCCGTGGCTACCAGAGACCGGGCTCCTACCGCTCCTGTCCGGCTCAAGGACTCCCGAGGCCTGGAGGAGGCAGGAGAGGCCTGGTGGCATGGCGGATGAAAGGCGAGGCCGCAGGACAGACTCCAGGGAGCGCCTCCGCGGGCTCTACAACACAACGCCCAAGGTGAACAACCTGGCGACAGGCCTGGACTTCCACGAGGCCACCCGCGCGGATGTCCACCAGGACGCCAGCGCCGTGCGGAGTGCAGGAGGCCGGCTGAGCGCCCCGACGGGGGTGGAACCCGCCTGGTGCGTGACAAGGGGCGCACACGACGTTCTACTGGGAACCTGACAGCTGTGTCGGGAGCTCCCGGGTCTGGGGGCCCAGGAGCCTGGGTCTGGGTGTCCCGCACAGCAACGGGAAGCGGAACGAGACCTCCGGGGAGGGGCTCGCTCTGGGAGCAGCCGGGGCGTGCAGGGCGCAGCGGCCACAGAAGTGATGAAGGCACAGAGCCGCCCCAGTGAGCCAGTCCCCCCTGGTCTTCCCTCGTGCTTAGTTATGCAGATGCAGCCACTGAGGAGCACCTCTGCGACTTCCCACGAATCCGAGATTATTTCAGAAGTAAAAGTAAAATCAAACAAAAACACCTCCAGCTGCCATCAGAGGGCCGACGTCTCCTGGAAGCGCGACCACGCACCCCAGGGAGACCGGCAAGCACAGTGACGGCCGCGCCCTCCCCAGGCCCAGTGCCCAGGCGTGGGCCCAGGTGCCTGGACACAAGCGCAGCCCTGACTGCCGGTCTGCCGAGGGCAAGAAGGAAAGTCTTGACGTTTAAACACGGTTTTCGCAAAACAAAAATAACAGCAATCACTTCCCCACCAAGTCACAATAAAGTGTCAACTGCTAAGTCTCCAAGAAAGCACAGCCAAATCATTTAAACATAGATTACATAAAGCACAGAAGTCCTGCAGTGCGGCTGCAGGGTCAGGGCACTAACTGGGGTCCTGGGAACCTGGATTTAAACCCACACTGGCTTCCACCTCCTTCTGCGCTCAGCTTCTTCACTGTTAAGTAGGGACAACGCACGGCGGAGGGAGGAGCTTGCCGAGGCCCAGCAGTGAGAGCGCAGGGCGTGGCTCAGCAGGTGCAGCTGCGCCTCCAGGGCCAGGACAGCGAGGGCAGCAGGAGCAGTGGCCGCTGAGGGAGGAAGAGCACTGCTGAGCCGGACGTGGCTGCTGCCCAAGGCACCTTCGTTCACGGCGCAGAGTGGAGATCGGTCACAGCTCTGCCAGCGCGCTGCAGTGGGCAGCGGCTCTGACACGGGCTGCCCTGGCTCCCGAGGCTCCTTGGGCATCTGCCTCCAGCAGCAGCTTGGCCTGGCAATGCCAAACACCAGTGCCAGCGTCGCTGTGGGGTCAGGGAGGAAAACAAAGCTGTCTCCTTCCAGGAGCAAACAGAAGCCAAGAGAGGTTGTACCTTCAGACGGATCTGATCAAAGGCCCCTAGGCCTTGGCCACAGCGCTGTTGTAACCACACGGCGAGGTGTCTTAGCAACGGCGCCTTCAGACACGGCGCAGGTGGGCCACCACGAAGCAAAGCCAGTAGGGGAAGCCATGTGCACGCGAAGACGGACGGACTGTGCTTTGCAGAAGGCCTCTCTGGTGCCTGAAAGCACGCCTGGCCTCGGCAGTCTACCGCACGCAGCCCTGCAGGCACGTGTCCTGTGTGAGACATGCAGAGCCCTACACAGAGTGGGGTGCGGCCTGGGAACACCCCAGAGATGCCAAGTCTCATCCGCCCCACCCCCAGCATGAACCAGAACCTGCCACTTAATAAAACCCCCAGGTGCACCGCAGCCCAAAGCCTGCCAGCACTGGCACACACCGGGCCTCTGTGCTCCCCACCCTACATGGGGTGGGTGGGAGGCCTGGCATGAGCACGTCCTGAGAAGCTCCCAGGGACCGAGCACGGAGGGGAGCGGCCGCGGAGAGGGCTGCTCAGAGGGCAGACAGCGTAAGCAGCCCCGGCTCAAGCGCAGCAGCGGCAGCGGCCATTTGGGGGCCCCGGACCTGAGTCGCCCACGAAGCAGTTCCGGGTCTTGCTGCGCCAGTCACAGCCAAGTAGATCCACTGGCTGGGGACCAGGCGCGTCCCAGGCCACGCAGACAGCGAGCTGCTGGCTCTGGCACACCACGAGCAGCCACGCCGCCGGAGTCCAGTCCAGGGACAGCGAAAGCCTCGCAGCACCAAGTGCAAGCCCTGAGTGGACGCCGGTGGCGGCCAGAGCGCGGCCTCCCACAGCGGAAGGCGCTCCCGCTTAGCAGTCGGCCCCATTCCTTCACGGCTCTGCCCGAGGCCCACGGACAGCAGGTCCTCCCCAGGTCAAGTGTAATGTTTCAAAGCGGCTGCTGGAGAGGACGAGTCTGGGGCAGCAGGGAGAAAGGGAGAACGATGGTGCAGTCCCAGAGCACAAGGCCTCGAGGGGTTCTGGGAAGGATGGGGGACAGGCCATGCCCCATGCAGGGTTGGTTCTGGGAGGGAGGCGTGAGCAGAGCAGGGGCGAGACAGCACCTGTCCCTCAGCAAGCTGGGGGCCCGGGGGCCCAGGTCTCCTTTCATGGCCTGCGTCCTCACGCTAAAGGGGTAGCGGCAGAAGGGGCTGAAAGGCTGGGAATTTAGTCCCCGCCTGCCAAGGACATTGCTAAACAAAATTTATAGTACCTAGTTATCGTAGCCTTTGAAAATAATGCTAGCAACAAAACCCGGAAACTTTTCTGCCGGCCTGGAGAGGCGTCAGGAGTCACTGAAACGGCCTGGTGGGGGACCCAAAGAGGCAGCCAGGGGCACCTGCGGCAACCGGGCCATCCAGCTTTGCACAGAAAACATCAACCCACGTCCTTCTCCCCCTTCCTCCAAACGCAGTGTTCTGACTTCCACACTACCCAGGGCTGACATCCGGAAGCCACAAAACTCAGGGCAACTCGCACAGCTGGTTCAAGAGTCAGGGCCGGGAGACTGAGCCGTGCGGGCACTTGGCCAGGAGGCTGGGCGGGGACAGCCCAGCCACCCCCTCCTCTTCCGCGCTGGAATGACCCGGGACACAGCGCAGCCCGACCACGTCTGCCCAGACTCCACATGCCGCAGAGCGCGCCGAAGACAAATGGGAGTGAAGGAGGCAGCGCAGCCCGACCCCAGCCGCGTGCCACGGCGATGCGCCCGTGCACAACACAGGAGGGCACGTGGCGCCCTCCTCTCCCGTGGGGAAGGGAGCACCCCCCCGAGGAGACCGGCAGCCGGCACCCTCCCGGGCTAGTCTCCACACCGGCTTCCAGGTGCCTCAGGAAACGCAGCGCCCACTGGCTCCCACGGGACCACCGCAGCCCAGGCAGGGCGCCGAGGTGCTGGCAAGTCTGTCTGCAGAGCCGGAGCAATGGGCACGCTCATTCTACCGACATGAAAACCGAACCGTGCTGAGACAGCAGATCCACTCTGTGGCTTAGTACCTCAGGAGTCTTCTTGTTCTGCCTTTTCCCAAAAATGCAGTCAAGATCAGTTTTGCTCCGAGAGGACAGATCCTTCCCTAGAAAACAAGACGAGGCTGTTCAGCAAGGCCGTTCTCTGGAAAGCAAGCAGCACATATGTAGATCATGTTTAAAAATAAATGGTTCTGAACAAACGAACAGTTTTGCAAACTACTGACTTTCTGTCTCCCCTTCACAGATTACAGCTCTTTAATAAACAAAATTAAGTCTAAACGTAAAGGGCACCTGAAAACCAAACACGGGTCCCCGAAACAGCACCGGGCACAGCACCTCGGCAGGCCCACCTGAGCCCGCGGCCCAAGGAAAGCAGGGCCTGCCGTGACTCGGGGTCCCGGCCCCACGTCCAGAGCGGCCCTTATGCACTGCGGAGACAGCGCCGCTCCCCCAGGTTAGGCGGTGCGGAGCGAGACCCGGTGCCGGCACAGCGCGGCCCGCTCACGCAGCTGGGGTCTTGGGAAGTCAGTGGAAGGAGCTACTGGGCAGGGCGGGAGGGCTGCGGATTTTTCCTTTAAAAGTGTCTTTTACTTTTATAACTACTCCACTGTAAATAAAACTACACACAGCAAGCACAGGAGATAAAATGGCTTCGGCCAAAGGGTCCACAATTCCTATTAAAACAACTGAATTTTAAACTTCATTCCGAACCCACAATCCAACTCATCTAAAATCTGTTTCTCTGGAATTTCTGCCAGTACCACTCTGTGAGAGCTGACCAGGTCTGTTCCCATCTGTCAGCTCCGAGGCAGGTGCATTACAAACGAAACTGCGTTATCGGCATCCCCGGAAATGCTGGCTGGCGCTGGAGGCCCGAGCCCGCTGCGTAGCTCCTGCCCCTGCCGTCCTGCAGCGACGGGCTGGGCAGAGGGGCGCCGGGGCGCTCCCACACGACCACATGACTACTCAGTGACCCCGTGAAGTCAAAACGCACACCCCGAGGTTTCTGCGTGTGCAGGAGCCCACAGCAGTCCCGCCGGCAGCAGCCCGGCCACGCAGTCCCGCCGGCAGGGCTGCTCCTGCTGGGAGGACACTCCTGCCAGGCCCTCTGCTCTTTCTTCCTGAGCTAGAAGCAACAGCTTCCTGGCTCCACGTGAGCATTCAGAAGAACCCAGATAAAAGACGCCGCAGGAAACTTAAGAACAAAATGAAGCCCACTCCAGAAAAGAACTCAGCGCATTAGCCAGAAAAGTCGGGTGGGAGCTGGGGCGGGTGAGAAGTGGGCGGCCAGCCCTCAGGTGGGGCGCGGGAGGGAGTGGCGAGGGGGGTCTCAGCTCTTCGTCAGCATCACTCAAGTGGGGCCCAGCGTGCTGGCGCAGCAGCAAGTGCTATTTAAGAAAAAGGAGTTGAACTAATCGTTGGCCTCTCTCTACCCTACCTTTGGGAGAGGAAGGAGCCTGAAAGAACGCAGACAGAGACTTTACAGCAGCCACCCGCCTCAGGCCAGCTGCTGGGGAGCAGGCGGGAGGGCAGACGCAGAACAGGCCAGGAGTCAGACAGGAGGCGGCTGGGCGCCCCAGCACAAACCTAAAAGCCAGGGAGCCGGCCAGGGGGCGCCAGTGAGGGCCACCAGCGCAGGCACGACGCTAGACTTTGGTGACAGGTCTTGTGGGACAAAGTTCTGTTCTTAGCAAAGTTCATTAAGTAAATGTAGAGGCCAGGACTGTTACAGGCCTTGCTCTCTGGATTTGATCTGGAAGACAAAACAGAGAAGAAAGAAGTGTCAGAGGCCGGCGGGAAGGGACAGAAGGGAGGCGCGGGAGGAGGAGCAGCACTGCGCGCGTCGGCAACGGTCCTGGCTCAGCAGCGTATGGAGGCTGCAAAGTCGGGACCACTCTGAGTAAGTAACATGTCAAGGTGAGTCAGGAAGGTGCCGGTCTCAGCTGAGAGTGGTCACGCCACAGCAAAGGCCACTGCTGCCCCTGCTGCCTCAGGACAGGCCAGAGCGCTGTGCGGCGCGCGGCCGGCAGCGAGGGCCAGCTGCCAGCTCCTATGGCTGGGTCTTCCCAGAGCGGGGAGAGGCCGGCAGCCCAGGACGTGGCCACATCCACGAAGGGGGCTGGCTTTCCCAGGACACCCCGTCATTTCAGCTGTTTTTCCAGCAGCCGGCACTGGCGGGGTCCCGCGTGCGTGAAGCCACGAACACAGCACTAGGCAGTCACGGTCTGAGGCCTCTTTCGGAGCTGTGTTGCGCCAGCCAGCTCCAAGGGGCGGCTGGCAGAGTGCAGCCTGCGGAGGCGCCGCCTGCGTCTCTGGCTGGAGCTGCGAGGTGGGCTGAGAAACTCGCCTGTGAAGATAAAGCCCGCTCCGTGTCACGGAGGAAGCGCTGGTACGGGAGCCACTGGTGTGCGGGTCAAGCCACTGTGTTCAAAACGAAACCATGGGCTGAGCCGTCCAGGACGGGAGACGACGCTCCTTCCCTGCAAGGTGAGTCTCGGGAGAAGCAGAGGCTGCCAGGCGAGGGCGAGGGCCCAGGCATGGGGACCTGGGTGTTCTGAAGGCTGCTAGGGAGCTACATTCTGTTTAATGTTGCAAGAATCAGAAGAGGCAACTAAGGCCCAGCTGGCAGAGCCCAACTGGAGGGGGAGGTAGCTGGCACGCTCGGAAGGAAAGTTCTAGGCTCCAGACTAGCAGGCCAACCACCAGACACACCTAATGCCTGGAATTTCCTTGTTTAAGAAGCAAAGTACCGTGACGTGTCACAGGAATAAGGCACAACCACGGCTCACACACCTGTCCTCCAGCACCCCGACCCCGGCCATGCTCCCCCCACGCCCTGGCTGCGGCTGCATCTACTGGAAATCTCAAAATGGGAACTTTCTCCATTTTTCTCCTCCTGCAGACGTGACCTTGCCACACATTTTCAAGTTAAGAGAAACCACTCTGGAGTTAGGGTTTTAAACAAATACAGATGAAATTAGCTTTTGAAATGAGACAGCAGCGGCACACTTTACAGAGCCACTGGCTAATGAAGTGTCACTACAGTAAAACCACCTTCGCTCTCCATGCGGCTACCTAAAGGCCACCTCCCGTGTCCTCACTCCTGCCCACCAACACGAGTGAGCCAGTCGTGTCCTCTGGGTGTGACCGTGGGCTGAACCCTTCTCATCCAAAATGCAACACAATTCAGAAGCTTCACAACGTAGGTCATAAAACAGAGCTCAGTACTGACTTAAAAATCTGTCCTCACTTCGCAAAGGAGGAAACTGAGTGACAGGAGGGAAGTGGCCAAGAGGAGTGCGCTGGGTAGGGACGCTGGCGGCAGCCCCGGCCCCAGGACAGTCTCCCGCGAGGACTCAGCTGAAGGACTTCGCAGTGACCTGCCCGCGCCCCGCGCCACAGGTGCGAACCCTCTCCCTTCACTGCCAACCCGCTCTCCCTGCCCCAACTCTCTGCGGCCTCCTACGCGCAGCTCCGCTCTCCCCCTGTCCCTGCGTCCTCTCCCCGCCTTCCTGGCCGTGTCCACCTCTCGCTCCTGCGCACAGCGCCTTGCCTCCGTGAAGGCTGACAACCAGCAGTCCTGCCTGGTTTTAAAAGTCAGAAGATGATGGCACGAGCCCCCAGCAGATGACAGGGCCGCTGGGCGAGGGAGCGGCTCCCCAGGGATGGAAAGCAGATACTCGCGGCGTCCATGAGATTAAGGCAGATTAAAGGGCTTTAAAGCAGCTCCAGCGAGTGCTTCAGGTGCAGTCATGCGTGGAGTGAGGTATAAAGGAAAACCGGAAGACGCCACCTGCAAAAATGAAAGCTTCAAAGGCTGCCACCCACCCGCATCACAAGCCTCTGCCAACGCCACTCACTGGCTCAGCAGCAGCGCCCGACACAGCGTGTCCGCTCTTCCTCTAGGGTTTGAGGGAAAGGGGGGCTTATTCAGGGGGCTGGGATAAAGTGACCGCTCATTCTCTCCTCAAAAGGACCGCGAGGCCCCACCGTCTCTGCTCAGCAGCTGGACGGAGGAGAGAGGTCCTGTTCAGAAGCCAGAGGAAGACAGCACAAAGGTTCTGGATCAAGAGGAGGCCGAGGCCAAGGCCGCAAACTGCGCCTCTGGAAGAGGGGCGGGAGCAGCAGTCTCCACGAACTGTCCCCAGAGACCCAGCCGGCCCACTCAGCCACGGGCTCTGGCTGAAGGCAAATCCAGCCCTGCTTTTGGGGGTCCGCCCCGAAACAAGAGCCACTGCTAGTACTTGGGCACAGAGGGGCTCCCTACTCCTGTTGCCATCTGGGTGAGTTCAAGCCGTGAGGGAACCCCCAGTCATGCCCAGTCTCATGAGGAGGACGTGCTTTCCCACCACGTTCCAGACCGAGGCAGGACGTGGTGACAGCACCACACAACCGTCCTCACGTTACGCTTTAGGAGGGCAGGAAAGGACCGGGCCTCTGTGCCAGGAGTGCGCCCCGCTCGCTGGACACTGCTCCAGGACGCCAGCCGGAGCCCAGGCAGGGCAGCGCTTGGGGCAGTGTGAGACAGCACAAGGCTGCCACCTGGTGGCCACAGGGGCCAGTGCAGGCACGCGGGCCTGCTGAGCCGGGAGGTGAGGGAGGGGGCTGATCACCTAGCTGGGCAAGGCCCCTGAACCCAGACTTTAACCCCGCAAAATGGAGAACAGGTGCAGAATGGCCAGGCATCTCAGGAGTGAGTCTGCCACCTGGGGCTCTCTATGAGAGCCTGTGCTCCCAAAGCGGCACATTTTAGGGGACACAACACTGACATTCCACTCTGAGACATGGGGACGGGACTGGATGTGCGCAACGGTCAGTTCGCTCTCTGACCTAGCCACTCATGCCCATTCTCATTGTGGCCATCATCTGGGCTGGCCTGCACCCCTCCACCTCAGGTCTGTGGGATCTGGCTCGCCCTCAGGCAGCGCCCAGGGGCCGGAGCTCGGCCCCACTCAGGCAGGAGCCCACAGAACAAGCAGCGACGCCGGTGAGGTGTGTGTGAACAGGACGTTTGATGGCAGAGGAAGAAACACTTTGCTTTACCTTTCGTGAACTTCATGTAATGAACTCGGCTCTTGGAGACTTTGGACTTCTCTTCAAGGCTGAAAGACTTCTTTTCCTTGTTGTCTGAGCAATCTCCAAATAAAATAAAATAAAATGAAAGGTCAGGGCGTCATGTCACATTCTCAATTTGCATTCTCAATCCACTCTCACTTGCTCCCCTCCAGCCACACGGTCTCAGCTAAGTGAACACCGCGGCCACTCCGTCACTGCTGCCGGACTGACCCACCGAGGAGGGCGGAGGCCAAGCCAGGCTGTCCTCAGACATCTGTAAAACCGCCAGGAAGAGGACTGAGCAAACCAAGCACACGAAGCCCCGCCTGCATGCTCCCGGGCATCTCGCTCCCCACTGCAGAACACAGGGACTAACCTGTAGCTCCTCCCACGAGGGCACAGCTGAGCAAGCCGCATACCCTTGCCAGACACGAGGCCACCGGAGAGGCAGTGAGGATGATCCACACTGCCGGGACTGGCCTCGGGGCGCCACGCCTAAGTCACCCCGTGAAGACAGTGCCGGCCATGGCCTTGCCGCACAACGAGGACATCTTCTCCACATTACTGAACAAGTCCCAAGACTTGTTCAGACAGGCCCTAGCGGATCCCTTTGCTCCTCACAGGGCAGATGCGTCTCAGGTTTTCCCTCCCAGCCAGTCGGCAGCTCTGAGGCGCCAACGTCACCCGAAGCGCCTTCCTTGCTGAGCATCCTCGCCTCTCATGCCGTAACCACTGGCAGGCGGCTGCTGTGACCACGGAGCCACCCCACCAGGGAGGCGGCGCCTGGCAGGCGACAGAAGGCGCAGCTAGGAAGGGCAGGACAGGTGCAAGGCTGGGCAGGCGTGACGGAGCATCCGCACTCCTCACCAGCGTGCTGCGTCCCCGAAGAGCTGCTCCCACACTTCCAAAGAGGAAGCAGCTCTGGGGCGCCCCTCCAGCTCCCGGGGACAGACATCTGAGGGACATGGGGCAGGGGCTGGTCCTGGGGCATCAGACTCCACTCCTGTCCCACACACGCTCTTTCCTCGCGCTGCTGATCCCAAGCAGCCGCGTCGCCCGGGTTCTCCTCCCTGTCGGCGTGTCGCTCCCCCACTTGAGAAGACAGGCACACCGCTGTCAGCTGGCGAGCCCAGCAACCCCGCCCAGGGCAGCCTGCGGTCAGAGCCACCAGCCAGGGCCTCTTCCTCGCCATCTACCCCGACCTGCCTGTGCGCCCGCCCGCACGCCCCCCAAGGGCACTCCCAGAGTTCACGCCTGCGTAAGCCATTCATTGAAACTTACCCTTGTTGGTTTTAGGAATTTTACCCTACTAATAATGACAACTAATCCAAAGGAAAAATATTTGCACTTAAACACTTGCTACTAGTTGAAATAAACCAAGAGAGCGCATGCATTTGTGGCAGATAAAAGTGACAGGGTGAGGAGTTCTCTGGAAGCTTGTGCACGACGCTGTATTCCCACAGACAGAAAGCCGCTGCCCAGCACACCCTCAAGTAGGCAGAGGTGGACTTGCAGCTCAGCGCCAACAGCCCCTGCGGAGAGCTCAGCCCGCGTGTCAGCGCCTGCCAAGCCACCTGACAGGGCCAGAAGCCACCTGCCTCCTGAACAATGGCCGGGGCCCCAGTCACTTCCACCACGTGCCTGATGGCACTTCCAGGATGGCACATCAGTGACGCGGCTCACCTCGCTTGGAGACGAGGCAGGCCAGTTCCCAGCCAGGGTCTCCATAGCCACGACGACACTTACCCTCTCACGCCTCAAAAGCAAACCACCCAGAACTTTCCCATCGCTCTCCCTACCTGCAAAATGAGCCCACCGTGTCTTTCTTCAGACTCCTGGAGCGGGAGTTACAAGTCTTCTCCCTCCAGCGCATCACAGGAGGTCAGGCCCCACCACCCGACAGCAAAGCCAAGCCATCTCCCGCTCAGGGGTGACATGCAGGTAAAGCGCTCGGGACACAGAAGCCTCTGCCTCCAGGACCACGGGCCCAGCACAGGCACCTCGAGGGCCCACCGGCCACCCCACCCACGTGTGGGGCCCTCCCTGCCACCGAGGCAGTGCCAGTGTCCATGAAGGTCACCTGTCCCGACACGCTCGCTGCAGCACCTGCTTCCAGATGACTTTCACCCAGGTTTGAGGTGACAGAAGCTCACACGCCACATTTCACCTAAGGCCCCCGAAAGGGCCCATGGGATTTCCGTCCTTGGATGTTACAAATCCCACCCTTCATGGGGGAGGCCCTCCAGCTAACCCTGAAGCACGACCCTCGTGCCCAGCTCCTGGGCTGGAGGACAGAGCCCGGCCGGGCCTGGAGCAACCAGCACTGGAGCTCCTCCACGAGCTCTTCCGCTCTCCTAGAACAGGGTTCCCCAATTCCCACACGCTTGACATTTGGGGCTGAGTGATTATTTATCTGGGGAGGGAGGGAGGGACAGTCGTGCTGTGCTCTGTGGGGTGCTGAGCTGAGAGTTTGGCCTCTACCCTCTATGTGCAGACTGCCCCCTAGCTGCGAGAATCAGAAGTGTCCTACTGACACTGGGGCCCAGGACCGTCCTGACCACCCAGCAGACGCCCAAACTGAGAGCCAAACTCACCCAGACATGCCCAGTCAAGCCCCCATGAAGAACCACCGGTGTATGTGGCCGAGCGCACACACGAATAGTCCCTGCATTTTTATCCTACGGATGCATGCCACGCACACTATTTTTCATCTTCCTTTGCTACCTCATGGTACTGGAGGTCAGCATCGGTGGTACAAATTTCAAATTTTATTGATAACTCGCTGTCATTAGTACAGTCATTTGTAATACCCGTTATCTTAAGAGCATTCAAAATTACTATTTGGGGAGAAAGTCCATCCCTTTGATTTCATTAATAACACAGGAAAAGCTTGCAGCGTCAAACACAGCGACAAAGCCATCCATCTAAAACCAGCGCCCTCACTTACCAGCAGTGCACCCTGCTCACCCAGTGATCACAGGAGACACCTAGTGGGGGCTCCAGCTCTATCATGACGCCCTGGCGGCCAGGAGCAGGGCCACCGAAGCTCGCAGTGTGCTGCTCGGTGCCCAGAACACGGCCACTGCTTACGCTTGACGCCTCGCCGCCTCCCAGGGAAGGAAGCAGCCTCTCCAGTCTCCGGCGGAAACCCAGACCCAGAGAGGTGTCGGGTATAGTCAGGGACACAACACAACGTCAGAACTGGGTCGGTCCGGCAGACTGACTCAGCTCCCATCTCTCAACCACGGTCCCTGGCGCTTCAGCCCAACCCGGAGCTGGAGCCAGAGCCGGAGCGAGCCACAGGGACATCACCTCATCACCTCTGCCCTCAGGGCAGCTGCTCAGGTAAGCAGAAAACAAGTGGTGGGGGAGGTGCCCAGCGGAACCTCGAGCATAGGAAGAGGAAAGGAAAACCGGCCACCGTGGAAAACAGTTGGGAGGATCCTCAAAGACTGAAAAATAGAACCACCGTGTGACCCAGCAACCTCACTTCCAGGTGACACCAGAAGAGAAGACACGGGCAGGGGCGCATACCCGGTCGCAGCGGCATCACCGCAGGACCCAGGGCGTGAGGCAGGCACCCAGCAGCGGCGAGCGAACGGGCCGAGCGAGGCCAGCGCATGCAGGGAGCGCGACCAGCTGCAAGGGAGGCAGCGCACACAGGATGAAGCCTGGGACGTTACGGCTCGTAAATGATCCAGAACCCAGGGGACAAGCGCTGCACGAGTCCACTCTCAGCACGACCCACAGCAGGCAAACACAAACAAAACGAAGTGGGGGTGCTGGGGGCGGGGCGGAGGAGAACGGAGGAGAACGTAATCGGGGCAGTTTTGGTTTTGCAGGACAAAGAGTTCTGGACACGGGTCACGACGTAAATGTCGCATGCTTAGCACACTACTTTAAACCACGGGAGTGGTTAAGATTTTCAACTTCAGGGTATGTGCATTTAGCACAATTTAAAAAAAAGTGTGCTCCAGAGGTAACAGTCTATAGACTTGTGAACATGCAGCGGAATCGAAGTTATAGCCTCACCTGCCAAACAGCCATTTGACAAGGCGCTCCCCTACATGCTAATAGCATGCTGAAGGCCCCCAGGCCCGAAGGCGCACTGTGCCCCGCGCCCCTGCACGGCACACCACCCACTGATGGGCGAAGCACAGCGCACACGGCTCCACTTCTCCTTCCCGCAGCTGGGGCTCGGGGACACAGCGCTAGGACTGAGTGCCCGCAACAAGGCTCGCCAGACTGAGCGATCTGAACCCCCACATCAGTCAGAGCGAAAATAGCTCCACTGAGCAGAATCAATACGAACAACTTTCTGGTAAGCCTCTGACTTAAAGCTGCTGGGCACGGTCCTGGTTGATGCCTCTAACTTTGTACTTTAAAAGCGTCTTCAGCCAGCCCTCAGAAAGATCACTTTACTGTTTGAGGTTGTACACTAAATGAATTTATTTTGCCGTTCTCAAACTCTCAGTGGGAAACAGTATTTGGGAGTAGAAAGGTTTAGACAGTGAAAGCGCCCTTAAAATGTAAGCAGACATGCGTTTCTGCAGCAGCTTCTATCCGCGGACTGGCCGATGTGGGATGCCGACAGTGAGAAGAGTTGGTGAGAAATTCCTCCACTAAGAGACGACATGCTCCCCAAGCCTGCTGGGGACCCCGCTGAGGTTTTCCTACCTGCTGTCTCCTGCCCGTGGCGGCTGTTCAGTTCAGCCAGGAGCTGGTTAAAGCCGTCCTGATGTGCGATCCAGTTGTCCTGAAAACACAACCCAATCAGTGAGAAGCCAGCCGGCAGGGGACCCACAGATTAAGACAAGATTACACTGTGGAACCAAAGAAATGTGATCGTGAACCTGAAGTTTTAGTTTGTCATCAAAATAGCATTGCATGCTTGAAATAGCTTGAATGGAGTGTAACATACACGTGCACTACAGTTTATCTACATCAGTGTTAAAACACTATCAGCAGTCAGCTGACACCGCCAGGCGACCTGTGTGGTGGGCAGAAAAACAGAGCAAAATAAGTCTTTCTTTCCACAAGGAGAGACTTACGTGAGCCAAAGGAAAAAGCAGAAATGGACTTACAGTTCTCTGCTCATTCGATCTTAAGCTATTTTGCCAATTCCATCTACCCTCTCTGGCCCCGCTTTCATAGAACCCTGGGAAGGGGCAGGAGCCCCCTCCGCCAGGCGGTCAGCCGGTCAGGTCAGTGACAAGACTGTGGCCTCATGTGGACGAACAACGCCCAGTCACTGTGCACCAGCGGGAAGCAGGGCTTCAGTGCACAAACCTGCCTCAGGCACAGTGTTCGGAAAAGAACACCGAGCGACACTGAAGATGTACGAACAGCGTCCACGAGCACAGGCGTGCTCAAAAATTAAGCACATCTACGAATCGAGCTCTCAACAACTGCCTTTCAAACCATCCTAACTTAAACTGTCCTGAGAATTTCAGTTGCTCTGGCACACTTCTGAGAGAATGAGCTAATCAAAGTAATCTGGCTTCCCTAATACAAGTGATTCCCTGTGAGATTCTGCTGGCTACAAAAAGATAAGCACACAGCTCTCAGCTGAGACCCTTTCTGAAGCACAATAAGAAAGAAGAGGCCAAGTCACCGACTTTGGGCGCCTCTGGGTGTCCTATTCCAGAGTCCATGTTCACAAGGAAAGTGAATCAACTCCACTGCTGACCAGCCAGAGGCAGATCAGGGGGCGGGAAAATGTCACTTCTCGATGTGTCTCAGAGCACAGGCAGTGATAGCGTTCCTCGAGCCTGAAACGGAATTTCTGCAAAAAGAGTACTTCTGAAAAATTCAGCGTGACTCGTGTGGGTCAGAGACACGACCAAGCAGTGAGAGCCAGTGAGACAGAGGGCGGCGGCCACCGACAGTCACCAGCTCCGGCTCATGGTAAGCAGCGCGGCCGATGTACACTCGACTGAGCTCGGGCTTCATGTTACGAGAAAATCAGCTCTGCACAGGGCCCCGCAGACAACCGCTGCTCACCTCGTTGTTGATCACGGCTCCGAGTCCCAGGTGGTTGTTCTTCACTTGAACTTTAATGTGCTCTACGGCTCCTTGTTCCTGCGCCCCCAAGCCCTGCGGAGACGGACAGAGTCAGCGTGCCACCAGACAGACAGAGACCGCCACCGCCACCTTTCACCGTCATGCCCCTCAGTCACCGCACACCCTGCACGGAGACGCTGCCCGTGCCCAGGAGGACTCCCAGGGCTAGGGCTGCAGGAGCTGCACCCGGGGGCCACGGACACAGCTAGAATCATGAACGGCAGCTTTTCTAACCGACAGCCATTCGGGCCACGTAAACACCATGACGCGCCTTCCAGTGAGCCTCAGGCCAAGAAGCCAGCCGCTGGAGGTAACACGAGGCTAGCGTCCTCACTCGCCATGAAATCAAACTTCACCGTGGAAAGGGGACTCCAGGGCCCCTGCACCAGTGAGCAGCAGGTGCCCCAGAGAGTGGGTGTGCGAAGAGCCTCAGGCAGTCAGGCTGGCGCCCGGCGAGATGGGAGAGGCAGTAAGATGACACACAGCGGCGAGCACTCGTGGGACCTTAGACGTTATAGTGGCAACTTGGGAGTTCACTTAAAAACAATGGGACACCAGCAAACTTTTAATCCAGGGAATGACATGACCTAGTTTACTTATTTTCAAACGTGGCTAATGGCCTGGCGATGTAGCCGAGAGCTGTTGCAGTGATCGGGACAAGTCGGCGGCTAGAGCAGGATGGACGCCCCAGCAGAGAGGACGAGAGATGAAGAGGGAGAGAGCAAGCCTGACCCCACGCAGTCACCTGAGTGCATCAGTGGACAAGGTACGACTTGCAAAATGGGAAACAGATTTGGAGGGGGAAATTTAATAATAATTTAATTTATTCAAGGGCATGGAGGTGATCCATTATGTCCACTGCTGCCACAGGGGTAAGCTGAGAACAGAAAAGGGCCATGGGACTTGGCAACCAGATCATTAAAGATCCTGACAAGAATGAAGTAAGCGTAGTGATGCTGGCAGCAGCCCAACTGGAATCGGGTAAAAAGGAGAGATGTGTGGCCTAGCTGTAGTGGGGGATAGAGTACAGCCACATACAGCTCTGATGGTCAAGTCTAACTCTAAGTGCAACTAATGAAAAGGCACGGTCCTGAAAGACACGAACCATGGTAGTTCAGAGAGCAGAGCTGACATTTATGTCCCAAGCTGAAGTCCTCAGTCTCCAAAAAGTATGCATTTGCAATCTCCATCTGTCACCCCTTTTCCAAGGTAAGATTTCGTTAGCTCTTCCCTGGCGTACCTTTCCCTTGGACCACCCCATCTTCTCCAGCATCCTCTGGCCAAACTTGGAATCATCGTTACTCCAGGCAGTGTTTCTGGGATCCACAGCCCACTTCTGCTTCCTCCGACCTGTAAGGACAAAGCATCTCATCAGCAGTTTCTCTCTCATACCTGGACAATACCATCTCAGGACACACGCCTAGTACAGACACACAAACAAGCATAAAAAATGACACACGCTGTATTTTACCAGCCACAGACGACTTTGTGCATCCAAGGAAACGTTATCAGACTAGATCATTGCCCTGGCTTCCCCGGGAGCTGTATATTCTCAGCATACAAGCTGACCTTGGACAGACATGCACGTCCCCTCCAATGTGACCAACTGAACCATTGGTATTCGCTCAGCAGCCTCCACACTCAGCTAAAGCACAACTATTTACGGCAGTGCCACTGGCAGTGTGAGGATTTAACTATATAGTGTAATGAGTGCCAAGTGTCGAAATGGCCTGGAAAAGTGAAGCGTATATGAAAAGTCTAATATCTAGACCAAAATTCTGAGCCTAAAACTCCAAATTCTTTCAGACTAGGATGTGAAAACAATGAAAATTCTTGGCCTGTGCGGGGCAAGCTAGGTTTGTGTAAGTCTGGTTTCTTGTCTTACATAAAGGAGACCCAATACAGCAACACTTGATAATTACAAGTGTACAGGATAAAGAACGTTTTTAAGAAAAACAAAGAAAACTACTAAATTTGGAAAACGGGTAAGCCCTTGTGGCGAAGACAGCGGGAGCGGAATCTGGTCCAGCAGAGGAAATGGCACCCTCGGAGCAGCAGAGACGTTCACCTCTAGTGTAAAGTGGGGGAGGCCGGACATTAAACTCTACCTGCAGGATGATCCGTGTCCATGAACTAGCAGAGAAAGTAAGTGCTGAACAGCGAAATTATGGCACTTTCTTATGCTTGTTTTTTCATCTCTAAAATAAGACCACCAGTCCCAAGTACCTAATCACAGGGATGCCGCAGATGTTAATTTAGCACATTTTAAAAAGACACAAGACAAAACATGTGTTACAACAAAAACTGGAGACATGAGAGTCATGGTGGGGTGAGAACAGGAAATGTTCCCTTCACATCACGGACTGGAATAGTTGATGTCTACACACAGTGCTTCACACCTGCACACCACTTCAGACTCGATCTCTCCTCACAGTCACCAGCTCCTGGATTTTTAAAGTCAGCTTAGTGATGACGATAATAAAAGAAGCTTTTGACAGCCTCACAGAAGCCACTCACAGCAGGAGACACAAAAGAGCTGCAGACTCAGGGAGAAGGCCGTGACGAGCATGCTGGCTTAAACATACGTCACAGAAGAGGAAAAGCAGAAGCCATCTCAGCCATGTAGGTAGCTCCAGCTTCTTTCCGGAAGAAGAAATAGAGTCTGCAGGGTCACAGCTGAAACGCACGCCTATGAATTTCCACTTAAGAGAAAACTGCCTGCCCTACTGGTGAGAACAAAGAATAGTGACAACTGGCTCAGTAGCCTGGGGGTGAATCATTTTCTTCTCAATCTCAATTCCTGGCCTGATGGAATTGGAATGGCACCTAACCTACTTGGTTTCATGCTCCCATGCCGCCTTCCTTTATAGAAGAGCGCTGACAGTCACTGATTTCACCAAGCCCCTGGGGGGCAACTGCTGGCCTGCTTTTAAACTGCCCGCTTTGGCTCACGAAGCTTTCTTCCCCCAAGCAACCAGCAGGCCTTTCAGGACGAGGCACGACTGCCATCTGGTGGCAGGCGCCCTCAGACACAGGGACCAAGCCTAGGTCAGGCCGCCTCTCCAGAGGGAAGGGACCGGTGCACCCCACAGAGTGAAGTTGCACGCCAAGGCAATCTGAGGTCGGATGTGGCGTGGCGGCCAACAGTGTAGCCAAGAGCGATCCTAATCCCAAGAACGAAGTCAAAGCCGAAGCACTCTAAGACTCAGCCAGTGGGCCGGCACCTTTAGAGGCGAGCGTCCCGCGCGGAGCGTCGAAGCGCTGTGCTGTCCCTTTCTGGGTTCAGCATCCCCGAGGACCGGCTCGCACGGCCTGAGCGCGCCCGCGGGCCCAAGCTCCTCCTTCGAACCCGGGAAGCCGAGGCCCGGCGAAGTGGAAGCTCGGCCCGGGCTCCCGCTTGACCGCGCGCGCCCACGTGGGGGTGAGGACCGCGATCGAGTGGACACCGGCCCCAGGAGCGGCGGGAGCCGACCCGCGGAGAAGGCGGACGGGGCCAGGCAGCGCTCGCCGAAGCCTGTGGCTTCCCGGCTCCCGGCTCCCCAGACCCCGCGCGCCGGCGACCGAGCCCTCCGCCCGCGGCCCGGCTGCGCGCGCCCCCCAGACGCTTCACCCTCGTCCCCTCGGACCCCAGCGCCCACACTCACGCTCCGCCAGCATCGACAGGTCGGAGAGCGGGGGCCCCTCGGACCCGCGGGGCTCGCACGCCGGGCTCAGACAGCAGCGACTAGGGCGCACGCTGTGACGTCACAAACGCGACGAGCCCCGTGCGAGCGGCCAGTGGGCAGGGCGCGGGCGGGCGGAGGCGGGGCGCGGGCGGCCAGTGGGCGGGGCGACCTGCCGGGCTGGGGCGGGGCGACCTGGAGGAGCGCGCAGACTCGGAGAAAGTGGGGCGGGGTGTGCGGGCCTCGCTCTGCGCGCTCTGTGACTCGATATACGAAAAGCGAAAAGCCTGGTGGTGTCTGCTGCAGAGCAAGAGTTCAGCGGGATTCCCAGGTCGCCCTGACCACAGGTTACTCCAGGCCGAGCCTGGCGCTTCCTGAAGTAAAACACGAATTTGGCCGGAAAGTGGCTCAGGGTCCAATGAGAGAGGAAATGTGTAAAAACCCCTGAGGGTGCTGAGTTTGGAAAACTGAGAAACTCCACGGGCAGGAAGATCCTGCACGGTGGGGTCCTCTTCATGCCCTACCTCTGCCCTCTGACATGACCTAGGTGGGTAGGTGGGCCAGGTGGGTAGGTAGGTAGGTGGGTAAATGATAGACGGTTCAAGTCGGACAGACTGACCGTACACCCCGCTCTGTCCGTGGGGGCCCAAGAGAAGTGCACAGCCGCACGGGGGAACTGCCTCTCTGGTCTGCAGACAAAACAAAGGTTTTTGTTTGGGTTTTTTTCCCACTTGCCTTCTGGAACTATGCCTCTATCAAATTCATCTCTGTATCTGTATCATCACCTAGCAAAATATTTGGAGTCTGATTAGGGACCCCGTGAATATTCATAAATTTAACGGATGCGCCTCTGTCTACAGGGAGCGCTGACTACTCTGGCAGTGAGAATCTCAGGAGACAACGAGGACGTTGGGGAACAGGTGACTCAGCTGCAGGGGACAGCGCAGGCAGAGCTTTCCTCTCGCAGGTGGAACAAAGAGAGTTTCACCAGGTGCCAGGAGAAGGGATGCCTGGATTCCTGTTCTCCATGAATCATGTTAAACTAGGAGCCTAGACAGACAAGGTGAGCGTCCCACTTCGACAGAAGAGGACAAGGGCACGGAAGAATTCCTATTGTCAGAGGCCGTGGGGGCAGCGGAGGGGGGGAGATGCGAGGTCAGGGAGTTCACACAGTCCGGGCAGCAGCAGGTAATGGGGACACGGAGCGAAGCTGGGGCTGACCCGGCAGGTTAGGGAGCAGGCCACAGACTCCAAGACGCCCAGCAGCTCTGCGATTCCACCAAGAAGGTAGAAGGTGGCCTGGAAGCTTGGAGAACAGCGACCCGATGGGCCAGCCAGGCTTCTCAAGCACCACGTGTCGGGAGACCACGTGGTTCCTGGCCACACTCGCTGTAGCTCAGGCGACGTGCTCACTGCAGGGCTGTGGGGGCAGTGAGTGCCTGTGGCTGGGCGAGTGCCCGCTGGTGCCCAGCAACCCCAAGGAAGGCTGCAGAAGAGGCTGCCGGGCGAGCACAGGACAGCCCGGGGCTCCCAGGATTCGCCCCACCTCAGCTCTCCTGTGCCTGGGACCTCTCTGGGGTCACTGACCAAAAAAGCTGGTGTTCAGTTTGGGACTTTCAGACAATCACGGAATCTTCTTTATGTCTTTAACTGGCCATTGGGAGTGGAAATTGCACTTTTAAGGAGAATTCACATGGCACATTCATTCAGCCTGTGCTGCCTTAGCCTGGCAGAGCCTCTTCAGCAGGATTCTCAGTGGCTAGGGCGCCTGAGAATCACCAGGGGACCTTGTTAACATGCAGATTCTGCTTCAGCAGGTCTGCATGGGGGCAGAGATGCCGCCTTTCTAATAAGCCCCAACGCCCAGACAACCCAAGAGAGACTCAGGAACAGGCAGTTTTCCCGGAGAGCAGCCACAGCTGGACACTGTAATAACCGAATGGCTGAGAGCAGCTAAATGGCGTGATAAAGCTTGACCTTCATGGGTGTGTTTTTAACTCCAAGGGGAGGGCAGGGGGCGGGTGGGTAGGTGAGGAGAGGAGAGTCAGGTAATCCTACTTGCTATTCTCTTTATTTCTTCTAGCAGGTATAATTGTCACTGAAAAGCAAAGTTTGGGACAAATCACGTTTAACCTCTTTTCTAGCTTTATTGAGGTATGAGTGGCACGTGGAATAGGAACTGGGCATATGCAGGTCTGACGGTGTGTTGATTTCGCACTGTATGCACCTGAAGGGATTACCCCAGGTGGACACAGTCATCCCCTCCACGCGTACTTCTGCACGCACTTACTTATCTGGTGGAAGCGCTCATGAGGCGCTCTCGGCAGGGAGCGTTAGGGAGCAGGGCTTGACACCGCTGCTGGCCGCCACTGTGCTGTAGCCGCGCCCCGGGACACACAACGCGCACCGCTGCCTCCCGCCCAGCCCCTGCTGACCCCTCACTAAATATCGTCCTTTAAAAATGCTACGTAAGTGGACCCCCAACGCTGGGCAACCTTTGGCGATCCATCTTAGCGCCACCCCCGCGGGTTCATCCACGTTACGGTCCACGCTGGGCCGCATGGGGCAGAGAGGGAGCCCCGGCGTCTGTCTGCTCGAGGACATCGGCCTGTCTCCAGGTTTTCTCGGACTACGACAACATCCCTGCAAGGTTACTGCCGAACAGAAGTGTCCGTTTGCTTGGAGCAAATGTCCAGAGAGCAACTGTTGTGACGCCGGCGAGTGTGTTTGTTTGGACCCGAAAGAAACTGACGGGGGCCTCCCTGGTGGCGCAGTGGGTTAAGCAGCGCACTATGAAGCAAACCACAGCCACTGCAGCGCGAGTTCGATCCCTGCCGCCGACCAGAGAGGGGACCCACATGACGCAGCAGACCTCTCCTGCCTTGCCCACTGCTGCCCTCAGCAGTGTGTTTCAGTCAGTCTGCCTGTTCTGTGTCCGGCTCTGTCTGGTGGAGTCTCTCACCACCCCACACCTCTGGCCTGTACCCCAGTGCTTGTATGCATAAATAAATCTTTAAAAAAAAAAAGAAACTGACAGAGGTTTGCAAGGCACTGTGGCTTGTCACTGTCCACCCCCACGCAGGAGGGCTGGTGGGCCCTGCCCCGTTGGGCTCTGCCGCGCTCTCAGCCGTGTCGGGGCGTCCTGTGGCCTTGGTCCCCGGCCCCCACCCCCACCCCGGCTGCTGACGTTGAACATCTTGTTGTGAGTTTATCTGCCACCTGCGTGTCCTTCTCGCGAAGTGTCTGTTCATGGTCTGGCCCGTAGTCCACCCCCTGCTAAAAGTCGGCTGTGCCTCGGAGCTGTCTGCCTCGGCCCTGTGGCCCAGCCGCGGGGAGCACAGTGTGCACCTGTCAGCGGCTCAAGCGGTTAGAGACTGTGTTGGTATTTTGGTCAAGTCTTTACGGACCAGAAAGAGCGCGGACTCGGGAGGCTGGCTAGGGTTTGGCCGAGGAGGGGTTCTCTGAGGTGGGCGTTGCTCTGCCCACGCTGCAGGGACTGCCTCCTTTAGCGCTCACAAAACCCCATGGGTGGGTGATGCCAAACATCGTTCCTGTTTCACAGCTGCAGAAATGGAGGCGCAGACGGTAACCAGTTCGCACAGGGCAAGAGCCAAGATGACGC
Source organism: Galemys pyrenaicus (assembly GCA_019455555.1). Classification (NCBI taxonomy): domain Eukaryota; kingdom Metazoa; phylum Chordata; class Mammalia; order Eulipotyphla; family Talpidae; genus Galemys; species Galemys pyrenaicus. Next base: position 587,184 of record JAGFMF010012163.1, on the reverse strand, counting down.
CGTCCAACCCTCCCTCATGCCGAAGCTGCTGCTTTGGCAGTAAAGGCGGGGCTGCCTGGGTGGGCTGGGGTCTCCTCGCAAGGGAAGTCTTATTTATTGCCTCGGCCGCTGGGGAGAAGAGCCTGTCCCGGGGCCAGCCGTAGGGGGCAGAGGAGGCCAAGGGGCCCTGCGGGGCAGGTTCACTCTCCTGGTCACGTGGAAGGCTGGTACCGTCTAGCGCAGGGGCTCTGGAGCGCGGCTGGTGAGAAGACGTGGCGCAGGGAGCCAGGCAGGAAGGGCGAGACGAGGGTGCAGGTCCCACCCTCACCTCACCCCGTCGGAGCCTTGCACCCTCTGGCACCAGAGGTGCGATGGCCCCGTGTCGTGTGGTGGAGGTTGCGGGGGGCAGAGAGGAGCTCTGTGCTCCTCTTTATCCTGATCTTCTTGCGGCCGTCACCCGACCTGCTGCTGAGGAGGGGCCTGGGGGAGCCCCGGTCCTCTCAGCCTCGGGATCGGCAGCAGAGGCATGGTGCTCCTCCTGGAAGGGCCACCAGGACACTCACGTCCAGGCTGGACCCCCGGAGTCCGCTCACGCTTGTCCCTCGGGGCCGTGCCCATGGCCCACAGGCGGCTGCGAAGCCAGAGGATGCTGGCAGACGCGGAAAGCAGAAGGCCGGCCGGAGTCCAGGGCTGCTGTGCGAGGCAGGCGGGCTCCCGACGTCAGCCCCGTCTCTTGGACCGAGCGGTGCGCCCGCGTGGCCGCCGCCCCAGACATCATGCAGGGCTGGGTCGTACTGTCTCCGCTGCTGCTTCTGCTCGTGTCTGTGTTGCTTCAGTCGAGGGCCAGAAAGCAGGTTTTCTCCATTCCCAGTGCAGCTTCCAAAGCTCCCTCAGTGCCCATTATAAAAGTGAAAGTCGGGCCTGCCCGGTGGCGCGGCGGGTGAGCGTGCACTGTGGAGCATCCGCAGCTCCTGCAGCACGAGCTCCATCCTGGCCAGGGAGGGACCCCCAGGGAGCAGCAGACCTCTCCTGGCTCCCCTCAGCAGTGTGTTCCAGTGGATCTACCTGTCCTGCTCCCCACTTTGACTCTGGGGAGTCCTCTCACCTCTCCCGTGCCTCTGGCCTGCACCCCAGCTTAAATAATAAAAAAAGAGAGATTAACTGTCCCCCACATCTCTCTCTGAACCCAAACTCGCTTTACACTGGGGACCTTCTGCAAGCTAAGGATCACCTGTCTGTGTAATAACAGGAATTTTGAGAAAGAGATTTGGAAAGCAGCAGGCGGGGCGGGGCGGGGCTTTCTGTGTCTTTCCTGCTGGGTGAGTCACGACCACCTCTCCCTGGGCGCTGAGCCATTGTGTCACACACTCGGTCATGAGCTCACGTCCAAAGTCTTGACTTAGGCCTCGAAAGAGTGTCCTCGTGGGCACCCTCCAGGGCACCCGGCGTCCCTCCAAGAGACCCCTGGGTGGGAGGGACGCAGGGAGATGGGCCCTTGCCACGTTCAGCGCCACCGCCTCTGCTGTGCTGTCCCAGCTGCCGACCAGCCCCACTGGGGCAGAGCCAGAGGGGTGCAGACTTGTGGGCTGAAAGTTGAGAAGGGAACGGGACAGGAACGGAGACGGGAGACAGAGGGAGAAAGGCCGACTGTTGAGAACATGCCGCCCCGGGCCCAGCACCAAGACGCCCCATCTGTTCCCATGTCCCTTTGTTCCCCCCTCCTCCTTGTTCTGTCTCCCCCCTCTTCCCCTCCCTCTCCTCTCCCTTCCGCAGCCCCCTCAGGGTCACCGCAGGACAAGCTTCCACCCGAGGGACAGGCCGGCACCACCACGGGCTCCTCCGGAGACTCAGCTCCTCCTTCTCCCGGGAAGAGCCTCTTTGCCACGGCCCGCGCCCAGGGGTCATGGTCTCGCTCTCGGAGCTCCCGGGACCTGCACCCTGTTCGCCAAACATGCTTCCAAAGAGCTGCAAGTGGAAGCCACTGTGGGGGACGCCGCCCCTCCTCCCACCCGGTTCTCTCCCTGGCTTCCACTGCCTTCAGGTCCGCCGGCCTTCCGCCAGGAGCAGACCCCGCGCAGTCTGCATGGTGGTCACCCCGGGCAGCCACGAGAAATCGCCCCGGTGTGGCTGCTTGTTGGGGTCTGTGCTTCACTGGGCGCAGTCTGCCCCAGGGACTCATTTCCAGGATGTCCAGAGGATAAGGCACTGGGCAGAGAAAGAGCTATACCAGAAGATGCAACCTGGAACTGTCCTGTCTCTCCCACCTGCCCCCACTGCAACACTGCCCTTTCTCTCGCGCCTTCCCTGGGCCCCGTCTGCTCCGGGCTCTCCCCAGCACCCCGGCATCAGCTTCTGATGGCCAGCCTCCGCCTGGGCTCCGCCCCCGCTGCAGGCTGTGGCCCTGTGGCGAGGGCGTGCGGGGTGGGGGGGCAGCTGGTGCCTGGGGCGCCCGCTTGCCTCCTCACCACCCCCCTGGGTCTCTGGGGATGCACAGGAGGCGAGCGGCCAGGGCTGCCGTGCGCGCCCCCCCTCGGGGTAAAGCAAGAGGCACACACACACACGTTATTAAAATGAACTGTTTATATTATCTCAGTTGAGTCAATACATTATAATGTATTAAAATGGAAAGGTACAAAATTGAAATAAATACTTTCTGATTCATGTATAAATCTTTTTTTGTCAAGATGACGTATCGTCAGTACATGTCACAAGAAAACATTTAAAATGACATGAAACAATCGCTGAAATCATGGTGCATGGAGGAAAAAGGTGAAGAAAAGAACTTTTGGCTTGTTTTGGCATGAGACCTTGATACAATTTGGGTTCCCCAAAACCATGTGAAGGGTGGTAAAATAGAAATGCTCAGAACGGACTTAAAAAAATAAACAGGCTTTACAAAAACCCTCTTTGTGATTAACCCAGCCACTTCTCGGCCTGGTCTGCGCTTACAGGAGATACATTCATTATTGTCCACAGGAAGACAACGCTGCGTCGTGCTTGACAGAGCTTGGTGGAGAGGCTGACGAAAATGCTGCAGCTGAGGCGGGTAGGGTGTTCGGGAGAATGAAAAGGCTAGATGGTCCCCAGGGCAGGCACTGAGGAGGATGGGCGTGGAGTCTCTGGAGCTAGAGGCGGGTGGCGGGACCTGCACCGTCCAGATCTGAAGCAAAGCAAGACTGAAGGACCCCGAAGGGTGGGCGTAGGAGCGGGGTGGGGGGCTCTGCCTGAGCAGTGCTGGGCTCCTCCTCAGCGGAACGTTTCTGTTTCAGGGAGAGACTCCCCCAGCCCTCTGGGGCTGGGGCTGGGGCTCTTTTCAGGCACAGCAGCATTGGGGAGATGGGTAGGTGGGGGGCATGACAATGGATCCCCTGGAAGGGGCTTTCTCTTCTGGTTCTGACTGCTTGTTAGGTGGTTGTTAAGGCAATAAGGACTTTAGCAAACGAGAAGTTAAGGGCAGCTAAATTCAGCCAGGTTGAAGGTAAACAGAAGGCCAGAGGGAGTCCCTTTCTCACGGCTACCTTCCCCAGGTGCAGCAGGCCTCGGCTCCCCGAAGCTCTGAATTCACGGCCTGTGGTAGCAGAGGGCCTGCCCTGGGGAAGGCCCACGGGACACGAGGCCCGTCCCTGACCTGGGGGACTTGGCCATGTCCTGCTGTCTAGACTCTTCCCTGAGGCGCTCTCGTGGGGGCGGGCTGCGCTCCCCCAGCCGTGACTGAGAAGCGGAAGCACCAGGCTCGTGCAGTCAGGGCGAGTCCTCTGCTGTAGACTCTCTGGCCACCCCAGCAGCCTCGACCGTGTGTGTCCTGGAAAGCCAGGCCAAGGCCCGCCCGCCCGGGAAGCCCTTGACTTAGCTGGAGAATGGGACGAGCCTTTCCGGCTCTGGAGCGCTCCCCTGGCGCAGGTGGAATGGCAGCTACAAAGGCCACAGGAACGTGAGGTCTTAGGAAGGCGTGCGAGCCCGCGGGTGGGTCCTGAGGGGAGAGGCGCTTTTGACTTGAATCCACTCACAGGGAGCACAGGAGTGAGGCCGGACAGACAGGAGGACCTTGTCCTTCCTCCCTGCTCCAGGGTCAGGGCTGGGGGTGGCCTCTCCTTCTGGGCAGACTTCAGGCAAGATGCTGGGTGACGCTGTCACCACATAAAAGGTTAAATGAATCTCAGACCCTGACCTACGGCACAAAAGAAAAGACACTTATCTCACTCTCTCCTTGAGGCTCCTGTTCTCTGAAACACTTTCTCTGCGATGACCCAGCTGGCGCAAGCAGAGTGACTGAGCCTAAAATGAGCCGAGAGCTGGCTGGAGCCAGGAGCTGGCTGGAGCCAGGAGCCTGTGTGTGCCGAGGCGGGGCTGGGGCCACCCAGAGGCGAAACTCAAAGCTCCGGTTACCTAAAAAATGCCTCTTCACACGTCCAAGCCTGGCCCATCCTGCAACCAGCGACCAGCAGCCTGGCCCTTCTTCCTCGCCTTCAGCCCACCCCTTAGCCGATATAAGCTTACTATTTCCCCTCAACGTTGGCCCCCAAATCTGTGTCGCCTCATTCCCGCTGTTAACCGGGAGGCAGATCTGAGTGACCTTCCTACCCCCTTGCCAACGGGTTTGCAACCAAACTTTCCTTTCTCGAAAGCTGGCGTTGAGGGCTCAGCCTCTGCGCCGGGCAGGGGCCCTCGCTCAGAGACGCCCCGAGTGCGCAGGCTTCGGAGCCGAAGGCCTGGCTCTGAGCCCTTCGAGAGAAGAGGCCAACCGCTCCACGCTCCCGCCACAAAGCCCCGGGAGCTCAGCAGGCCACAGGAAGGCCTCTGCTTGCAACATCGGTTCGGTCTCCGAAGAGCTCTCCGGGAAAGCGTGGGCCAGAGGCTGCCAAGGCGCTGGCCCTCAGGACCACTGCACAGGGGGCACTCGCGGGGCCGAGAAACGAGGAAAGGGCACTATGTTGCATGGCCCGCATCTGGGGCGGGCCCTGGCCTTTCTCTGATGGGAACACGATCTGCTGGTGCCTTGCAAACGGGTGACATTTTGCCCAAGGATGGACCTTTGCCCCACCAGGACTGGGAGTAAGAGGACAAGCATGCTGCGAAGCTGGGTGGCGGGGGCGGGGGCCATGGACGCTGTCACCGACGCTGACGGGTGGGGGCTCGCTTTGCCGGTCTCCACGCGGTGACCAGTACGTGCTTCGAAATTCCCACCCCGCAAAGCAAGACCCCTGCGGGGCACGTGCTTGGCGCCCCACCCCGCGGAGCCGTGTGGCCCAGGCCCGAGGTCAGAGTCAACCAGCCGAGCGCCCTGCCCGCAGCCTCGCGTGCGGGCGTCGGGAAAGGCTTCAACTCTGCTCTCCCGTGTCGAAGAGCACGAGGCTGTTTTTGAAAACCCTGCTAATTAGCCTCAAGAAAATCCTAACGGCAAGAACCCTTCAGGTCTGCGGGGTCTACAGGCCCCTTGCGGGGGCCACCGGGGCCCAGGAGGGCAGCGGCCTTGGGATTGGGGTACTGAGAGCCACGTGTCCTGCAGGGGGTCGTTCAAGAATGTTGGGGACCAGGAGCTCAGCCCTCTCGGTTGACGGGCGGTTTAGCGGACGAATCGCAGCAAACGGAGGTCAGGTTGACTAGGGCAGAGCTGAGAGCACATGGCATGCACCCACGTGGGGGCTCGGCAGCCACGGGAAGGGGCTGTGCCCGGAAGGTGGCCCGGAGCGATGGCCCTGACCCGCGGGGCGCGGCTCTGCCTCCTCCCAGCGAGGACCAGGGTCTGCGGGGAAGACGCCGGCGCGGCCTCAGGCTGGTGCAGCCACGCTCCGGGGGCTCGCAGACACCTCCGCCAGGCCCTCGGCCTCTCACAGCAGTCGCGGGGTCCGGGCATTTCTCCGCTGAACAGGGAGAGATGCGAGCGCTGAGGCTGGGGGAGCGCGGGGTCCGGGCCGGTGGCCGCCAGTCAAGAGGCTAGAGGCAGTCGGGAGCCAGTCTCAGTCGCGGCTGGAGCCCCCGCAGGACAGGAGAGGGGGCCAGGCCTCCCACCTGCCTCAGGGAGGGCGGACTGGCAGGGGCCGTGGGCGGGGCAGGCAGGAGGCTCTGCGTGGAGTTAGCGGGAGACGCGCAGGAAACGCACACGGAAGGACTGACAGCAAAAATGACGGGGACTCGTCGGAGAAAGGCTGCGGCTTCCCGCTAGATGCCTGAGAGGGGCCGTGGATGTTCCTCCTGGAGAGTCCAGGTGCCTTGGGAGTGGGAAAGCCGGAGGGACCGGAGCAGAGGGTTCGGGAGGGACAGCCGGGGGGCAGCAGAGAGGGCCGGGAGGGACAGCCGGGGGGCAGCAGAGGGGCCGGGAGGGACAGCCGGGGGGCAGCAGAGGGGCCGGGAGGGACAGCCGGGGGGCAGCAGAGGGGGACCGGGGCGCCAGGTGCTTCCTACCCATCAGAGCTGCTGTAGCAAGAGACAGTGAGGGCAGGTGGCCGACTGAGATTCTGTGTTTCTAATTCTCACGGCTTTCCTCGGCCTTCAGAGCACAGTAGGCCGCCACTGATTCCTTATCCAGAACCCCAAGGCTCTTCGCGTGGCGTCAGAGCTGGGCCCGGAGGGGGCCACTGGCACCTGGTCCTGCACCCCTGCAGTCGCTGGGATAAGTCCCCTTTCTTCCTCGCGGGCCCGTGGCCCGTGACCTGGTGGGCATCGCGGGGGCTTGAGGCCCTGGCTGTGAGTCGGGGCAGGACAAAGAGACGCCCTGTGGGGTCCGCCTGGCCTTGCTCGTGCGCACGCCTTTCGGGGTTGGCTATTGCCTCTCTCTGGGCTATCTTTTGCTCACTGTAAAGGGGGCTGGGGCACGTGAGCGCGCAGCCCCCACACCCCCATGGCACAGGAGCCCAGACAGCAGCAGGGTGGGCTCCGGGCCCCGCCGACCTGGCCCCAGGGAGCAAGCACAGCCTGCTCCTGGGGTGGAGGCTTTCTCGCAGGTCCCTCGGGCTCTCGACCACTGACACGCGGGAAGTCTACTCTTGTGCTAAGTCCGGCCAGGGAAGGCCAGCAGGACAGGCTGCCCGCCCCGTGGGCTCTGCCTTCGTAGTCAAGCTTGCCTATGGAGAAAAGGAGCAAAGGGTCACTCGGTACCCTGATGAAGACCTGGGTACTTTCTGAGAGATGGCCACTGGCGACGGCCAACACGACATCGGTGCTCACGCACTTCCACCTGTGTAGGCCAAGTGCCCAGGAGAAGCTGCCAGAAGCAGCTGAGCTTGGGTGTCCCATCGGAAGAGTGGGCGGGCAGGGATACCCAGCTGCCCGGTCCCGGATCTGTCCGACGGTGTTTTGTGGCAGAGCCGAGGGGTACCCGGCTCAGAGGAGGCCACGGGCCCAGACTTGGAGGCAGGGGCCAAGAGCAGCACCTCCCAGCCGAACACGGAGGAGATGCAGCCTCAGCCTCAGCGTGATCTCCTGCCACGGGAGAGGGGCACAGCCTGGGGCCGGGTCCATCGGAGTCGGGCACAGGAGAACATGGAATGGCAAACTCCTTCTGTCCCCTAGACCGAAACCAGCCGCGGATTCTGACTTAATCAGAGAAAAGATCGGGGGCACAGCGTCAAGTCTACTCCCAGAGCTGTCACCTCCCAGTCACGAATCTTCGAAAACCGTGCGGAAGCCAGACAGCTGGTGCCTTTAAGACACGTCTGTGCCCCGAGCAGGCCCGGCTGTCCTAGGACAGGTGGGGTGTGGGAAGGACACCACGGGCCCGACCTGCACGCAGCATGAAGATTCCTAGTAGGTAAAGACCCCCGGCTCCAAGTGCACCAAAGAGCCCAGGAAGCGCGAGTGCCTCTCTCCCCTAACACTGCACCTCCTCATCTCCCGAGGGTGAAACCGAGGCAGGAGGAAGGACAATGTCTCTGTAGCCCCACACCTCTCCAGCGCCAGGCCTGGAGCATCTCTGAGTCCTCCACTAGCTCTCGCCTCCTTTCTGCACCGTTCACACGTAGAGTCTGTCTACCTGTCTTGGGCCTACAATAGCGTCTATGTACCACTATGTATAAAATATAAATCTTTCTGGGATACCTGCTTCGTGGCCACCTTCCCCCCTCTTATATAACTAGATTGGGGGAGGGCGGGGCTCCGGGACGAGGAGGACCACAGTACTGGACGGGAGAGGAGACAGCCTCTGTCTGCGGGCCAGGAGCTTCAGATCTGGACTGTGCAGGGAGTTCAATGGAACACAAGTCAACAGAAATCGCCGATGAGACACCTGTGCCAGAAGTGGACTTCCGCAACCTGGTTTTAAGGAACAGGAAATACAATAGAGATAGATACACTATGCTGAATCTCGAGTCAGGATAAAACAAGTCGTCAGTAGAATTATGCTAAATTAAAGACAGACGTCATAGGGCTTAGTCTGGCCAGCAACCAATCACCGTTAGAATCGAAGAGTGAACCGGCCTTTTCGCCGAGCACCTCCGTGACATTTCTCAATGCACTAAGTACATTTTAACCATGCAAAAATACACAAACATCTTAACTAGGTTGTTTTTTGTTTTTTTTTTTGTAAAAAAAATCAAACACCAACATTATGCATCTTTGTTAATTATATTGGTTAAAGTAACAGCCAGAGGCCGCTGGGTATCAGATACACCATGTACATATTTTTTATACAGAATCTGGACAACACAGCATTACACGTCAGAGAAAGAGAGAAAGAGAAAGGTTATTTGTTCCTTTGTGGGTTTGTTGTTGTTCAGTAAAAAAATAAAGGAAAATATGAGAAGCAATGCTAAGAAGGAAAACACTTCAACAAGTCACATCAGGAGAATTGCTCATCGGAAGTACAGGGAAGAGAGTTCAGAGTTAGGTCTGTGTCTAGAATCTTCTTCACTAAGAAACGAAAGAGCACGACAGGTGTATTGGTCTGGAAAAGCAGAAGGGGCGGCTGCGTCATGCTGTCTGCTTCTCAGCGTGTTCCCAGCAAGAAGAAAAAACCAGAATCACAAATTAACGTCACAAGTTTTGTTTTCAAAAATGTCCTCCCTAGCCCAGGAAGCTGGGGGTGCAGGGCGGGCGGCTCCGGGTCGTGAGGCCCGGCAGAGGGTGACCCCGCCACCGGCCTCCAGTCGCGGGGGTGTGAGTCATCCGCGGACACGGGCACAGGCTGCCGCGGCCGCTTGCTCAGCCTGGCCAGCCCTGGTCACCAGCAACAGCCTGGCTGCGCCGGGGGACACCGCCCCGCGCGGGGGGGCCACCAGGCCCAGTCCTGCCCCTTACACATTTGGCATCAACACAATCCTAAGCGTTCAACCTGGAAAGAAATGAGGCCTGGAACACATGCTACAGAACCACGACCGTGGTCACGGGAAATACAAAAATGTGAAAACTCAGATGTCATCAAAAATACAAAATCAGTTTCAATAAGATTTGCTTTTTTTTTTTTTTTAGCCATTACAGTGCAAGGTTTTCAAATTACAGTAGAAGTTATGTGTCTGCTTACAGTAACCAGAGGAGCAGCTGACTTTGTTCTAGAATCAGAGTCCCTGACATGGAATGCACCAGTCGGAGCAGACCGGCCCGGAACCGGGCAGCCGGCACGCACAGGCCGCACGGCCGCGGCCGGGAGCTCCCGAGCATGCCGGCTGCACAGCCCTCGGGCAGGAGCGTCTTCCTCCAAGAAAACAGAACTGATAGCAAATCAATGGGCAGCATTAGTTCCAACAGAAAACGACTGGAAACCAGGATGGAAGGGGGCGTCCGAGGGAATTTCCCGCGTCACTGAGCTTCTCCACTGCACTGAAAAATAACAGAAGCGTTTCCGCGTGCACCTTGGCCTCCGCCTGCTGGCCAGGCGCTGGGAGGGCCGCGGCTCCTCCTGGCCAGAGGTGAGCGAGGTGGGGCTGCGCCCACGGAGCCATCGAGAACCACCTGGAGGGACAGGGTGTTGAGGCTGAGGGGCCCGGCCCTGCAGGCACGCAGCGCCCGCACAGCCTCGCGGCCGGGAGGGAGGGGAGAAGAGCGGGGGCCCCACCTCCATCTGAGCAAGAGCTGGCCTGGGGTCGGGGGCGCTGAACGAGCACGTGGCCAACGCAGGACAGGCGCGTCTTGACAGGCGCAGAGGAGAGAACGGCCCCTGCAGGGCTGAGAAGGGCCGAGCAGCCGTTCTGTCTGTGTCCGGGGGAGAGACAGTGTTCCGAGCACTGGCACAGATGCCCGGGCAGAAGCGTGTGGGCGCCCCGAGAAGCCCCTGCTGGTCTCCAGCCTTCCTTCCAGAGCTCCCAGCCTCGCCTGAACCCCAGGCCCCCAAACCTGCTCTAACTGAATCCTCCCGAGGCTCAGCTCATGGACAGACCAACTTTCCCAGGTCAGCTGAAATGACAAGGGGACTATTTCTGGCACCGGAGGCTGATGTTGAGGGTCTGAACCTGCCAGTCCTGTGCCAGGCGAGGGAGCACCTGCCCGGCCACCTGCGCACGTAGCAGGGGAGGGGCCCGCACTCCTGCCACAGCCAGAGGCAGAGCCCACGGCCCTGCCTTAAGCACTTCCCGCCCTGGCACGGAGCCTCGGAGGGGAGGCCGGTGGCCACTCAGCTGTCCGGTTATCACCTGCTCCTGTATCACCTCCGCTACATTTCACTAGAAGAAAAGACGACACCAGCCCTGCGGCTCAGAGCTCCCAGGTGCTTACACGGTGATGGCTGCGTGTGCCAGGCCCTGCTGCAGGTGGCGTCAGCTGCGCTGGTGGCGGCCCCTGGCTTTGCCATCCGCTCTCCCGCTCACTCCTCCCCTTGGCCCTGGGAGAGGCCAGGCCCTCCTTGAGCTCCCAGCCCCCGTGCTCCCTGCTTTCTGAGAGTCCAGTGCTCACCCTGACCTTAGAGCCAGTGGTTGCCCTGGAAGCAAAAAACACAGCCCCAGCCGGGCCTCAAGGGTCCGAGACAACGGGGCCCCCGAGAAGCCCGCTGGGCGCCGCTGAGTGGGCAGGACCCGCGCACTGGCTGGCATCTGCAGGGGCCGCTGCTGTGCATCCTCCGCCCAGGCTTGTAACAGGCGGCTGCCCATGAGAGTCAGAGACACCGAGCTTCCTGGCCGCGGTGCTGTCTGCGCGTGCCTGTGAGCGGCGGTCGGCGTAGGGCAGCCTTGGGGTCTGCGATCACAGGCGTGTTGCACGCTGGGAGGTGATGGGTGGCGCAGAGGCTCCAGGGGCGCCCAGGGACACTGGCTCGGAGGCTGGGGGTGGCAGCGCTGGCAGGACCTGGCAGTGTGGTGAGGTCCCGACTCCGGGGAAGGTGGGTTTTTCTGAACCTTGCTTTCCTCCGCCGAGTGTCGGGGGTGATGCTAGTCTGCTTGGGGTAGGGGAAGATCGGATAAGATCTCGCAGGAAAGCCCTTCTCGGAACACCAGGGCACAGGTGGGCACCCTCCTCGGTTCGTCATTTCTCGTGTTCTCGGAGCGCCACTCGGAGGGAGCCCGGAGGGCAGGCGCTGGGTGGGCTGTCCTGGCTTGCTCTCGTGGAGACCGGCCCATCGTCTCCATCCTTCTGAAGGGTCGCACCGTCTCCTGATGGACAGGGCTGGCCTTCCCCAGTAACGTGTCGCCACCACAAGCCAAAGGGGTGTGGGGGAGCAGACGTATTCGTGCCTTGGGGTCTACTGTTTGGGGGCGGATGTGAGGAGGGGGAGAAGTTGGCACCGACCCTTCTTTAGAAGCACGGGGGAAGAAGGTGGTTGAACAGGTTCCGCCGTTTGGTTTAGACGTGTCTTACTGGCTCTTACGCTTCCGAACACAGGTGCGTTAAGGGAGTGACACTTCTCGCTCCGGGGTGGGTCCCTGGGAGAGCTCACGGGCCTCACTGGGTGGACGGGGCGTTGATAACAGGGGCTCGGGGTGGGAAGGGGCGATGGGGGCCCCCTTCATGCCAGCGTGGGAGCACTTGACGCGGGACCTTTGGAGGTCAGTGGGCTTGGATGAGGCCACGCGTGGGACGCCTCCGTGGTGGGGTCGGGGCGCGGTCACCACGGCCGTCCCGCTGCCAAGGGGTGACGCGGCTGGATGGGCCTGAGAGGAGTCGCTCTTTTTGTGGGGGACGCCCAGTCTGTGCATGTTCTTCTGGAGCCCCAACTGAGACAGTCACTTGGCTTCTTATCTGCATCTTTTTTCGGCCTCCAGATCAAGGCTCACGTGGTTACGAGTAGAGCCACCTGCTTCCCCTCTCTTCCCTCCTTCTCTCTTCTCTCTGGCCAAACCACCTCCCCAAGAGACGCTGGGTCTGAGCAGGCTCGGGGATGCTGCAGGAGGTCCCAGTGGTGAACAGCTGTGAAGGGGAACAACAGACGGGGTGATTTCTATGGAGGGGGTGCAGAGCGCCGGGCATGTGCGATTGGTCCTGAACACAAAACGTGCCTCCCGAGCGAGGCTCTGTCCTCCGGAGAGATGGACGAGGGCGGGGGCTCCGTGCCTGGCAGTCCCGTCCCTCAGCTCAGCGGCGAGAGGGCAACTCTCCTTTCCTTTGGAGGTTCAGGGCTGCGTGGGGACTTGTCACTCTCAGGCTCATCTTTTGGCCCCGGATGCACAGGTTCTCTCTCTCCCGCCAGACTCTGAATTGCTCAAGGACGGGCCTGGTCAGTGCCGGGATTTTCACTGGGTGAGCGACAGGCGAGGAGGAAGGAGACGGAGCCCCGAACGGGGGCAGCGACTGGGCAGGGGCTCCAGAGTGAACGACACCACGAGGGGCTCCCAGACGTGCTGGGGGAGACGCGTCCTCCCATCAGGGGGAGGTGCCGGTAGGGCAAAGCAAGGCTCGGGAGCAGAGTGAGGTCAGGCGCCCCCGGTTCTTTCGGTCGGTCAATTTGGAGGCGATCTTGCTAGCTGCGGAGCTTGGCTGTTCGTTTGTCAGGTGTTTCTTGGCGGCTGCGCTCCAAAAGGAAAGGCCCCTCCGTGTCCTGATTACGTCTGTGACATGAAGGGAACTCCCGGCAAGCCTCTGGGAGGAGCCGCAGCGCCTCCAGCTGACTCCGGAAGGATGCTCTCAGGACCTGTTTTAGGTGATTTTTCAGGGGATGTCACCGGAAATCAGGGGTTGGTTCTCGTTCTTGCTTGTTAAACTCAGGCCAGTGCTTCAGGGTCCTCACTCTCCAGCCACGTCGGTGAGTTACTTATACACAGGCCAAGCCACTCGGGGGTACTGCGGAAATGGCCACTGAAGGGGTGGGCGCTCAAAGTTCAGATAGGCAGCGGGGAGAGAAGAAAGAGAAGGTGTCCCGCCAATTTAAGCAAGCGGGTATGGGGTCAGAGCGTGCTGGAAAAGCAGGCACTCGCCATGACGCATCCCGCGTCATCACACCTGTGCCTTTCAATAATCAAAGGAAGACAGGGCCTGGGGGATATGACATAGAACCTTCTTTTACAGAGGAGGGAAGTGAAACTTGGGGGTTGAGTGATTTTCCCATCTTCCTTTGATTATTGACCTTATTACCTAGGTCGCCATGGATGATAACTAAGTCCACTCAACAGGAAAATATATAGAAAAGCACAAAGGGACTGATGTGAAATGAGAGCTCAGTCCATGTGTGCCGGATCTGAGCCGAGTGACCACATGGGCAGCTCCTTAAGCGGATGGCATGGGGTGGCAGACCCGTGGACGCCAAGGCAACTGCCCTCGGCCTGGGCTGCCCAGGCTCGGCAGGGTCACAGCTGGTAGCAGGTGAACAGAAACACCAGAATTTACTGCCTGGAAGTTAAAAAAGGACTTGCAAAGTGGAAATCTACCTTCGGGGGTGGGTAGCAGGTGGACAGGGTCCAGTCTGTTGGCCCCAGGGGTGCAGGTGGCCACCATCCCTCCCGTTCTAAAAATCCTGGAGCCGTGGGTTGGCAACAGCAGAGGCAGTTGATGGAGGGGCCAGTGCTGAGAGTTTCCAAACTATGATTCTATTATTAGGTTCTACCGTTCAGAGTTGCCTGCCACTTCCTGTGCTGCGAATCGGAGGGACCAGGAGTTCCAGGAATGAGCCCTTCTGGGGGCAGAAGCTCGCGTGGGCTTATTTCCATGGGCCTCCTCATCTCTCACCCGGGGTCTGAGCATCTATTTTTACTAAATCTCAGAACACGAAACTAAGTCAAATGTACTGTGGGACAATTTTTGTGTTGAGCTGAGGGAACTGGGGAAAGGGTCAAAACACCCCAGTTTTTCTCTATATTCTATCTGGAAAGACCCAGAAGCACTACATTAATTACAAGAGAAACTGGGCCTCGCCCCAGAACCCATGGACCCAGTGTCCCCACTAGGTTATGCCACGCCCAAGGTGACCATCTCCTGGGCTGCCAGCATGCGCACCCAGAGCTCAGTGGTGCCTTCAGCAAGTGGTTTCAAATATTCCAGAAGGTAAGCCTGACTGGGGTTGAACCGAAATATTATTAAAAAACTAGATTTGTCTGTCTCTTAGGCAACCTTGGGCTTTAAGCAATTCTGTTCAATACTCCACCCTTCCTCCCCTGTGGCCTTAAAAGCGCAGCACTCCCAAAAATCAAACCTGGAATGCTCAATGGACACATTCAATCTCAAGTCATGGTCACTGACAGACAGAAGAAATGACCGTTGCTTTGAGGTTCCACTCCTGGCTTCCACTGTGTGCAGAGGGCCAGGAATGAATTTAGACACACACAGCCAGTGGGGACTAAGCTTTGAACCAAGATAAGCACATGAGCACATACAAGTGCCACAAGGCCAGCTGCTGGAGGGGTGGGGTGGGGGGGGGGGAATTGATTTCAAAAATCTTTGAAGGAGGAGAATAATAACGCAAAGGCGAAACCAATCTCTGGAGCACATTTCCTAAATAAGAGAAACTGGTTGCAGCTTAAAGGGCTACTTTTTCAACAAGGTAGGGGGATATCAATAGATACTACAGATGCTGTATGACTTCAGTGTAAGTCGCTGGAGAGTGTCTTACATTCTCATCAGAACGCAATCGGCGTCTTAAGCGAAGAATGGAGTGACGTGCCTGTCATCGTGGCCAACCCAACTAGCTCTTATGTCTTCTGTGGAAACTTTGAGACCCAACTCCAGTGGCAGTCCTTCTAAACCCTGGACGGTTGCTGGTGGTCCATCCAGTGGCCTGAGAAGTCCAAGGTCATAACATCTCCAACAAACATATCAGTGCGGAATCCTGAATTCAGGGCAAGAAAAATCCTTGCAACATCCACTGAAACACACCTCTTGCCTCTGATTTCAAAATACACAGGCCCAGAAGTTACTCTTTGGAAGCAGGGTGCCCGGAAAGAAATTAGGGAGTCAGGAGTGGGGTCTAAGTTGCAGAAATCCCCTGGGAGTCAAGAGAGGTTCACGACCATGAACAGTGCTCAAGGGTGACCATTGCCCTGAGGCCTCTTCTCTGCAAAGGGGAGAGGAGCGAACAGACTCCAGGCAGTGAAAGCACACTCACGGCATCCTCACGGGAGCAGAGCCTCCCACCGCAGCACCACAGAGGTCAGTCCAAAGGCCAAAGGCCACGCACCTGGCAGAGACGTGATCCCTGGACAGATAATGAAGAAGAGAGATACCACTAACTTTCGAATTGAAAAGTTCAATGCCCCTTCCCTGTCCCACGCTCTCGAGGATGTGCTGGGGGCCTCCTTCCACCGAGGGCGCTTTGCTTGCGAGTCAGCAGGTCACTCACTACCTTGCTGATGGGCTCAGAGTTGCATCGTCGCATTGTGTCCTCTAGAAGATCACCTTTGGAGTCTGCTTCACTTACCCCTCCCCCAGAAGCAGACAAAACCCAGTGCTCAGCGCTACCAGCACATAAACCTAAGCACCTCGACCCCAGACACAGCGAGAAGTTCTTTTTGTCCCCCTGAAGTCCCCTAGTTATCTATGTCCTGGTAATCATTTGGGGTGCACAGGGTATGGGCATCAGCAGGGGCAGCCCCGAACCCACAGAGAGAGAAGTCAGGTCGGATTCATAATTCAGAAGAATTCCCAGTAAACAAGTCTCCCTATGGGAAAACTGAGGATCTGAGATGGCTGGAGAGATGGCAAGGTGGGCGTGGGTAGGAGTGTTCGTGGCTCCGCTCGCTGGGCATCTAGTGGGCGGGAAGGCGGGTTGCAAAAAATTCAAAAAGGCTCTCATAGAAATCCACCTAAAAACAGGCTCCTCTGAATCTACATTTCACTGAAGGAAGAGGGAATAAGAAGAATTGTGTTTTCTAGGACGTTAAAAAAAAAAAAAGCAAAACACTTCAACGTTTGGTTCTTTCAAAAGAAATCTTGGACTCTGGGGAAGCTCAGTGAGGTGGCAATTCCTTAGACTCAAAAACCAGCTTTGGAAGCTTCTTGTGTTCACGTCACATGTACGAGTTTATATCACAGACCCCCCTCGTCTGACCGCGTGTGAATGTACGTAGCACATGTTTGTCATTGGAATCCCCCTTCCAACCCAGACCAGAGTGTTCCATTTTCACATTGTATCTGCATTTCACTTCACAGATAGAACACTGGACCATAAAAAGAGAGAAATAGCTGAGAACAGGCAAAGCATCGCTGAGCCGGAGTAGTTCTAAGTGCTGGTTTGGCATTTTCCAAGAACAAAGCAAACCTCCCCAAATACAAGTTAGAATTTCTGTTATTAACACACATTAGCAATTCTTTACGATCGTCAGAAGAAAACAAAGGGAGAAAAAAGGTCACGTTATGACATGGAATCTTACGCGTTTTCCTTTTCGGTGTGTGTGTTAAAGGGAAAACTCGCCATGGTGGACAGTCTTTCCCTTGCGCTTACAACCTTCCCGGCCTCCCGGAGCTGGGGTTCGAAAGTACAAACAGAGCTTTGCTACATGTTACTCTTTAAGGATCTTGTATCCTAATTTACAGACCTTTCTTTAACCCGTTCAAAGCACATTTAATGAACTTGAGAAACGTGTTACATATTTTGGCAAAAGACACAGAAAAACAAGGGCTGCTGAACTATACACATTGAGGATTCACAAGCTAGATGTGCTCAGTGGAAGAAAATAATTGTGTTCAAACACATCGAAAGGGCACTGGGAATGGACAACCCACGTCGCGTGTCTCTTCGAGAACCCTGTGCTATCCATGGGACAGGACCTCCCAAAACACGTGGGTCTTTTATGGCATCACCGGCTTGGAGACGACGATCCCAAATCACCGTCCCACTTAACACATGGCATGAAAGAGAATTCCAGAAAGTTTCGAGAAGAGGTGGGGGCTGGACACAGAGCAATTTACCACCAAAGAATACAAACACAGAAAAGCAACCTGGAGGAGATGGCCAAGTCCAGTCAAAAGCAGTCAAATCAGACGGGCGTCGTGGGAGTGGGTGAGGGGCACATATTCCATGCCAAGACAGCAGAACTTCAAAACAGAAACGTGGGCACAAATCAACATCGAAAGCTTCACAAAGTCAAAGCCAAATCAAGGTTTCCTTTTTCCCCCTACGCACAAACCTTTTGTTCTAACCCTAATGGCATGAGATCAATACTTGTAGCTGGGAGATTTAAGTCTCAGAGACACTTCACTTCTGTTTGATCACTTGAGTCCACAGAAATAAAGCACCTTTGGAACCAAGAGTTGTTTACGAATCCTAGTGTCTTACTCGATGTGCCAAAAAGGACAGTTAAAATCATTAAATAACTCATCAGATGATCAATACAGTAATATTGACTCCAGTGACGAGGCAAAAGGGCTCCCAGGACAAATAAAACGACTAAAGGCCATGACAGTCCATGAATATTCTGTTATAGCTTTGAACTTTATTGCAAAGCAAAAAATATATATTTTTATATATATATATTTTTATCTACATTTCACCTCTGACATTGTACACGACACGAAAGCACAGGAAATAAAAAAAAATCATAATGAGGTAGATACATAACACTTACAGATGGAGGAGACTAAAGAGTTGAAATTTGGCTTAATAATGTGGGCGCCAATGTACGCACCTTCAACACAGCAGCAAGCGTGGATTCGTGGGCAGGGGGCCCAGTATTCTCAACCCCAAAAGAAGCCCCATTAAAAACACCTGCTTCAAAATGAAAAAAGAAATATATATATATATATATTTTTAAGTCAGGGAATCGGGCATGTTCAAATTGCAAATTCAGGTGAAATAAAGTTTTTGCTTTTACTTTTATGCCCAAGAGGGAAAAAAGCCGCCTCCCCCATGAAGTCAGGAGTAACCTGTCCCAGAGGGTTCCTGCCTGCGCTGGGGCTGGAGCAAGTGGGAGCTCAGGGTTCCTCCCGGCCCTGGAGGCCTCGCCTCTGCAGTCACGGGGGAGCCAGCATGCCAGGGTCTGCGCCGGGCTCCCATGCTAGGGCCGTCTGCTCTCCAGGCGCGAGCCGGGGCGCTGCTGGGGTGGGGTCCGTCAAGGCCCCTTCGCCCCAGTGTCTGCGCACTGCATGCCACTGTGAAACACGCCGCCAGCCCCGGCTCCTCCTCCTCCGGGGTTCTGAGCGGAAGGGGTCGGGGGACGCGACCAGCAGAGATGCGGCCGGGAGGATGGAGCCCAGGGCCTAGGCGGGCATCCATGAAGACGGAAGGTGAGCAAGCCAGGTCCTGCCGCCTGGGACCGGAGTCCGTGGCACCCCAAGAAAACGTGGAGGGAGGGTTCAGGAGCTGTTTTCACTCTGGGCCTGATCCTGCTTTGGGGGCGCGGGGTGGCCTCTCCCAGGAAAGACCAGGAGTGGTGGCAGCCCAGGTCAGCCTAGGACAGGCGGGGACTAGGGGTGGGGCCCGGGCAGGTGTGAGGGATCACGGCAGGGTGGGGCGCAACTGAGAGGTGGCGTGGGGAGAAGCCCGGGGCCAGGCATCCCCGGAGTGGCCCGTTCATGCCCATCGTCTCCCCTGCTGGCCTGTGGACACCCCGAGAGCCCATCTTTCCTCTTGGGCCAGCTAAGCGCCTGGCGTAGGCCTGGGGGCCAGGTTCGAGGCAAGGTGGCATTTTTAGAGAAGCTGACTGGTTCAGGGAGGAGGGGAAGGCGCCTGCGTGTCCTCCAGCCCTCCACGCCGCCGGCCCGCACTGCCTCCTGAGTGCGTCTCCAGAGAAGACGCACGGCTGAGTTTGAACAGAAGCATCACAGTGACGGGAAGGAGGCAGCTGCCTCCAGCTTGGCTGGTTTGGAAGGCTGGGGTGGGCAGGGTGCCCTCTGTCCCGAGCGATTTGTTTCAGGGGACAAGGGACTTGCGGTGACCATCGCTCTCCCGTGACTCTCAGCCGGCCCTGCAGGAGTCCCTGGCCAGGCAGGCCCCGTCCCGAAGCCCGTGCATCGGAGACCAGGGCCTACCCCTTGGGGCCCAAGTGAAAGCCCTGGCGGCAGCCGCGGGGAGCTGGGAGGGAGCCTCACTGACCACGAGGGTCCCCAGCGAGGGCAGGAGCAGGACCTTTCCGGGGTGGGTGCATCGGGGAATACATCTGCTCTTTGTCTGACTGTGTGCACGAGCAAAGCTTGAGGTGTCTCCAAGTCTCTGTCAAACCCTGAGACTCCGTGTTTCCTCTGTGCTCTGAAGAAGCCCAGCTCTGCCCAAGCGAGGGGCGTTCTGGGGGCAGTGCGTGTGCGTTTGCCCGCGGGCCACCTGACTGTGCAAACAAGCGGCGCGTGCAGCGTGAGCTTGGCAGTGGAGCGCTCAGGCCCCCGCCCCTCTCCCTGCTGTTTCCCGTCCCGGGCCGCCTCTCCCCTGGACACGGCGTCCTCCTCCATCTGCGTGCCAGGCTTCCGAAGCGTCAAGTGTGCGTGCTGGTCATCTCGTCCCCAGAGGCGGCATGGACAGGGGCTTTCAACAGTTCGCCGTGCCCCGTGCAGTCGTCACCATCGGTGAGGCGTCACGATCTTCCTCCCATGCCTCTTCCTGTCCCCCACCTTCATTACTTCTCTGGCTTGGGCCACCCCAGAGGCGCTGGGCTCACCCTGCATTTGGGATGGGGAACGGGGACTCGCAGAAGGCAGTGACGGTCCCAGGATGGGCGGGGACAGGGACAGGCCGCTCCCAGGCCCGGCGCTGCGAAGGCCCATCTTCCAGAGCGACTCAACAGCTCCCCCGTGGCGCTTAAGCTACTTGAGTTTTTGTAGTTCCCACGGCCTGCCCCCGGAGGGTCTGCAGAGAAACAGCCCACTTCACTGAGCACCCAAGGCCCCACCCTCCGGACCAGGCACCCCGAGGATGGGCACGGACGCCCCGGACGGCAGCACGAACAACCCGGAGTCACAGGAAGGCCAGCTCTACGGGCACCCCGAAACTCACGCCTGACAAGCAGCTCAGGGTGCCTGTGGATGGTGGGGAGCGTTTCTACGGGAAGCCTGACTTCCTAGGCTGTCCCTAAACCTTTGGGTTTCAGGTGCCAACCAAAGGCAAAACCCACAGAATACAGGGCCAGCCTGAACCCCAAAAAAGGACCTAGTTACTGCGATGGGTAGAAACTCCTACAGCCCTATGGGCATGCCCTTCTGAGACACAGGTGCACGGCGCTAAAGGGTGCAGACACCCAGATCAGCCGCTGATTTCTGGTGGTGAGGGACCCCTTGCCCTCCCAGGGCCTGGGCCGGTGGACAGCCAGAGGAGAGCAGGGGCCCGGGACAGTTTGACTGCCTCTGGGAGCCCACCCCTGCTGCCCAGACACTCCGGAGGGAAGCCAGGGCTGGGACTCTGCTGTCTTGGGACTGACTTCCTTGGGATTTCCCGAGCTGCCCAGACAAGCTGGCTCCTGGAAAGGGCCCGAGTCTGTGCATGCAGGGCAGGGCCCGCCCATGACCCACGCTGGGTCTCGAGAACACCACCTCCACGGCAAGAGGCCCTTTTTGCTGGGGGAGAAAGAAATGATGAGCAAGCGATTCCCAGGGCGGCAGGTATGACCTATGGGACAGGGCAAAAAGCAAACGAACAGCACTTCTCAAAATCCCCTGAGTAGCTGAGAGTGTGCGGAGGGTGGGAGGAGGGGCGAGCCCCGGGGAGCACGCCTTCTTGTCAAAGATGACTTCCTGTTCCGTTCCAGAGGCATCTGGTAGCCCCCATGGGCCCGGAGCGGAAGCTTGTGCTGGAGCAATTAGGCAGTGTCTGAATTTCTCTTTGAAAAATGGTCTCGATGGCTCAGCCAGCTTGTGCAAGATTTGTAAACCGTGTGCAAAACTCAGTCGTGTGCAGACAGCCCGAGAAGCGAAGCTGCCTTCCTCACGGAGGGCTGCCCTGCCTGATTTGTGCTTTGTCTGACCCGTGGCCTCAGTCCTCCCAGGCCCCTTCCACCCTCCGGCAGGCGTGCTGGGGCCACGGCCGTCATGGGGCGGTCTGCACGGCCGCTCTTGCAGCTCAGAGAGGCGCCGGAGACCCGCGGAGGCCGGCCACCTTTGACGCCCGCGCCCGCGACGCCCCGTGAGCCACTTTGCACAGGAGAGCAGCAGCCATCCCACCGGGTACCGTGCCACCCGCGCTGCAGGGGAGGGGGCGTGAGCAGGCAGGGCTGGGATTTGGCACTGGGTGGAGCGTGGGGAGTAGGTGGGAGAGATGAGGTTGGCTAAAGCTAAGGTAACAAGAGCAATTCACCTTCTGGGACAGGTTACTCCATACAAAGGACCCCAAGTCAGGAAAGGAGACATTGGGGTTCAACCCTCCCCAGAGTCGCCGGCTCCCCACGGGGCCGGGGGGCTTCTCCAGACCCCAGCGGGAGCTAATTCGGCGGCTCCCCAAGCCCCCACCCCCAACCCCATCCATGCTCATTGTTCCACTTAAGCCAAATTTTTTTCTTGCCTTAAGTCAACACATCCCCCAGACATAGCCTATAAAAGTCGACTTTACAAAGAAAATAAATACTCAGAACCGAGAGGAGGATGAAAACAGGTTGTCAACACGGAACTGAAACAGAAGAACACATCTGTTCACTTACAGAACCAAACAGTTCAAACCCTTGAAAAGGGAGCAGAAGGAAAACTTTTTGTTGTCTTCGGGAGCTCTTAATTAGGGAAAGAGTCCCGGGGGCCGGGGCGGGGGCCATGGTTCTTGTACAGCTCGTACAAAGGAAAATCTGTGCGGGAGACGGAGGGCGGGGGGGCTGGAGGATTGCATAGTTGTGAGACAGCGGCTCCTCACCACGGTGAACAAGCGCGTCTGATCAAAGGGCCTTGGATTTTTTTTCTGTTTGCTTCTATTTGCAGTATTTTTCTCTGTCCACCGAACATTTCGTACACTGAAGCTTACACGCGGGACACACACCCACTACACACCGGCACGAAACACCGGAACGACACAGCCACACTTCAGAATGACCTCGCCACTTGTTCCGGGCCAGGCGTGCGTTCGCTGAGACCCCTGGGGCCACCTGCACCTCGTTTCTCGTCAGAACTCATCTCTTGACCATTTCTGTCTTTAGCACGTCAGGAGTGGAAAAGCACCAAAAATGATTCTATTCTCTCATGGTTGTGTATGGAATGCCTCCCGCTAGGGTTAGGGCGTCACCGCTTTTTAAGAGCCGGGAAAGAACAACAGCCCCTGTCCCTGCGCTCTCTTCAGGAGAAGGTGCTTCGGGAACACTCAGGCAGCGGACGTGTTTTACACGGTTGTGGAGAAACCTCAGAGCAACCTCGGCATCGGAGAAACAACATCAGACAGGACACCGACGCTCGGAACACCGAGAAAGCACAGCCACGTCGGCCGATTCCCTTCCCCTCACCCGGCGACCGCCTCTGAGAACGCGGAGGACAGAACAGAACAGGGACCACCCCTCCTGCCCACATGCGCGTCGTGAGCCACTGGCAGCTAACAAAGGACGGCTGGACCTGACAACTCGCTCCTTCCACCTGCTGCAGCGTCTGTGTGCACGCCCGGACACGCGCACGCCCGGACACACTCGCCTGGACACACACATGCCCAGACATGCCTGGACATGCACACGCTTGGACACGCCTGGATGCGCACATGTCCGGACACGCCAGGACACGCACATGCCAGGAAACACATGCCCGGACACACCTGGACACACATGTCTGGACACGCCTGGACATGCACATGCCCGGACACACACGCCCAGACACACACGCCCAGACATGCCTGGGCATGCACACGGCCGGGCACACACATGCCTGAACACGCACACGCCCAGGCACATGCACGCGTGGCTGCCGGCTCTGCTCTAGGGAAGGACCTTTTGTCCGCGCCCAGAGTCGCTGCGTCTCGCCCCTCCTCCCTTCTCTGCGTGAACAGCTGGCCATAACGCTCTAGAGTAAGGCTTCACAGAAAGAATTCTGCATGTTTTGTTTTTCTCTAAGAACCAAAGTTTATAAAATGAGGTTTGATTCTAGCACCTTGTACAGTATTAGCGATGTCGTTTCCTCGGGGGGGATCAGCACGCCCCACCCCAGGGAGCCCCACCAGCCACGCGGTTCTCAAAGGTATTGCCCAAGGCAGGACCCACAGCACGGTGCGATCGAGGAGCAGAGGGAACCAAACCAAACCTGAAGGCCGAAATCAGCCGCACAGACCCGGCCTCCCTCCCACGTGTCGTCGCTGTCTCCAACGAGAGGCAGCCCGGCGTCTCTGCGCCGGCACACCCGTTAAAGTGGCCGGCGAGGAAGCGCCATGCCAGCTGTTTCAGAGGGGGAAACTGAGTCTGGGGCTGAGCAGGCCCCAGAGGACACCGCCGGGTGAGGCAGGAAGCCAGGGCTGCCCAGGCTCCGGCTCTGCTCTCCCGGCCGCCCTCGTCGCCTGGGGTGGGTGAGCTGAGAGTTTGGCCAGCGGCACAGGGACTGCTGGGCGGGGAAGCAAAACAAAGATGTTTAAAAATATCAGCACCAAAAGGAAGTTCCAAAAGAAGCTGCTCTTTGCTCCCTCAGCAAAAATGCCGTGATATGGAGACAGCGACTTTCACGAGCAAGGGAGGGAAACTCGGGGGCCCCTCGTGCCCTCCCTGCCCCCCGCCCCCACACAGAGCCCTGGTTCAGGGAGCAGTGAATGGTTCTTGCAAAGGAACGACCCACCCCCACCGAAGCCGCACCAGCACCCCGGAGGCAGATGCAGAGCGCCATGGCACCTCTGGACCTCGGTCCACCGGACGTGGACGCCTCGCTGCCCTGGCGTGGCCCTGGAGAACCTGGCACAGACTGCTGCTGGCTGCAAGTGGCTGCCTGGCTGGAGTCCTCGGGAGAGAAGCACCAGGAGAAAAGGCACCGCGCGGTTCGAGAAGTTAAATTGTTGGTCGTCACTGCCCTGACCTCCCCGCTGGGGGCGCCGCAGACTCCCTCGTGGCTGCTGGACGCCGGCCGCTGACCACCCGCTCTGCCGGGGCACCTGTGAGCGCCACGGGCAGAGGTGGGAGCCCGCTGGGTCGCGAGCTCTCTGGGAACTCAGGCAAACCTCTCCGTGGCTAGAGGGAGGAGACTCAAGACTGAACACGAGCCTTCCTACAACACGCGAAGCCCCGTCCTCCAGGGAGCCTTACGGCGCGCTCCTCACCAGGGCAGGGACACCTGTGCACACGGGCCTCCACGTAGCACCAGTGGACGACAGGACAGAGGCCGCCACATCGCTGGGAGCCGCGGCCACGTGGCTCAGCACCCACACTGCTCGTCCCCTGGGTGGGGGTCGCTGGCCCTGGGAGCACCAAGAGTGGAATGTGCCTCCGAAGGGAGGCGGCCGTGGACTGAGCCTGAGGGAGGGCGCCTGGACTTCGAGAGACCCGCTGGCTGGGCGGAGCCCTCGCCGTGGGGTGTCCTGGCAGGGGAGGGGGCCAGCACCGCTGTGGAAGGTCTGCACGTGGCGGGGCAGAGGGTTGCTCGGCGCCCGCCCTCCTCCCGCCGCGCCTGCCGGGTCCTGGTCTTGCTGGTGGGAACCGAGGCTGCCCTGGCTGTGGCAGGATGGGGGCTGAGATGTCCACGGGCTCGCAGCAGGGACCTGCTTCCCAGCTCGGCACCTGAGGCCGCCCCGGGCCCGTCTATTGCTTCTCCTTCCGGTTCCTTGGCTGGGGTCGGGGCGGCCGAGGGGGAAGCGGGAGCTTGAGCTGGTTTTCAGATTCTGAGCCTTGTCTATACTTAACGACAGTCCAATTTCAGACAAGTGAAGCCAGCGCCCTGCACCTTCCAACGACCGGGTTCTCCACCCAAACCTACTCTGGGGCGCAGACAACAGGGCCGGGCGACACGGTCGCCAGGAGAGGCCCCTGTCCCCGCGGGCACCTCGGGCCACAGGATGCGCCGCCGCCCTCAGCCCGCTCCCTTCTCGCGTGGCCGTCCACATGCTCCTGCAGAGATGGTGGTGCCCGGGGCCACTGGCCCGCCTGCTCCTGGAACCTTCCCCTAGATGGACACGGTGCAGGCCCCAGGTCACTGCCTCTCCGCCCCCTCAGGCCGCTGGGTCCCGTCCATGTTCCCGCGGCCGCACCAGGAGGTCTGGACGGCGGTGTGGGGACGGGGCAGCCCTTCCTCCCGCTGCCGCCATGCAGGCAGGGACCCTGGTGTCGTCACGCTGCTCCCACGGGGACGAGTGTCAGGAGCGGTCATGGCCGCCAGGAGCACGGGCTGGTCTCACAGAGAAGGGGAACAAGAACGGGCCAGGTCCGAGGCTGCTCCTCTGACAGTCGCCCTTGTTCCGGCAGAAAGCGCCCTGCAGTGCCCGCCTGGCGGCCGTGGCATCTAGCCTGCCACCAGCATTAGCAGCACCTGCAGCTGGGAGCCCGGCCGCCTGCCCCCTCGGCTGAGCCCTGTCGTGCAGCCTCCGCTGCGAGACTGGGCCAGAGGCAGCTGGCTCCCCCTCCCTGAGGCTGAGACACGGGTCGGCAGCAAGGAACCTGCGTGTGCGGGAGGCCGGGGCACGGGCTGAACCCTGCCTGACGTTCCAGCAAACTCAAGAGGAAAGGAAGACACGGGCTGGACTCTGGAAGCCACTGTCACCCAAGCACCTGCTGCTCGGGATGGAAGAAATGACGCCGCCGAGAGACACGGCGGAAGGGGAGGAGGCCAGCCGGGCGGGCCCCGGTGCGGGAGACTCAACCAAGCCCCAGCTCATCGGAATGTGAGAGGGCTGAGGGCACTGCCACGTTCTAGAACCTTCCTTTTATGGGTCGGTGCTTGCTTATTTGTTCAGTGTGTGTATGTGGGGGGGGGGCAATTGGAATCTCAACATTAATGGGGTTTGACTCTGCTTCCTCGAACCCTCAGATGCACCTAACAGCGCTCTCTCAGACACGCTAACGTGCAGTAGCGATGCGAAAGCTGTGTTAGCCCTTTGGGGAGATTACAAATTTTATGCACTCGAGGTTTGGATTACCTGAGACTCTCAAATCGTTTTGCTCCATGAAGAGCCAGTGAGCGGTGTCGTCAGCGTTATTGGGTCGGAGTATGAACAACGACTGCTAGAAAGACAGCCAAGGGAGAGGGGACCGTGTCTGGAAGGCCCTAAGGAAAGAGCCAGCGTGTCCGGGAGACAGATGGGGAGCGGCCTCGGGCCCCCTCACCAGGCAGGTGAGAGGGAGAGGCGGGGCCCGGGGGCCAGGGGAACCCCAGAGGGCCCTGCAGGGAAGTCGGGAGCCCGCCCCAGCAGACACGGGGCCGCGGGGGTCGGACGCTGGGCCCAGCTGCAGGAGGGACGCTCGCAGCCCACGGGGCTGCAGGGCGGCAGGAGACCTCAGGGCGTTCTCCTGCTCCTTCTCCGACTCCTTCTCCTCCGCCCCGTCCTCTGCCCTCCCTGCTCCCTGTTGTTCTCCTTCTTTCCCTCAACTTCCCCCCCCCCCTTCCTTCCCTCCTTTTCCACCTGCATATTTCCGTCTGTAACAAATCTGCGATTTTCCTGACCAGAAGGCAGAGCTCACGTGAACCCCGGGAGGCGCTCTCCCTCCCCTGCTTTCCTCCTCTGCTGCTCTCCTTCCGCCCCACGGAGCCCCTTGCTGAACGCCAACGCAGGTGCTTGGACACCCGCCGTGCCACAGGACCACGTGGGGGGACAGGGAGCAGCGGGCGAGACATGGCAAGACTGCACCGCGCAGCGGCCGTGGAGATGGGGAGCGGCACTGCAGCAGCTGGCGCCATGCGGGCTGAGACCACGTCACAGTCCAGGCGCGGGGACCCCAAACGCTGCCCCTGTGCCTGGCTGGGACGGCCCCCGAGGACTTGGCTGGACCCTGTGCTTCCTCCCGCTCGGCTCTAAGCCGGTCCTGCAGCTGTGGGTGCCCCACCGCAAATGCCGACTGTAGCTCTCAGCCCCCGGGGGGCACGCCCCTGGCTCTCCCCTCAACGCAGGGACCCGAGGCCGGGGTCGGGCCAGAAAGGAGGCCCAGAGCACCATGCGGCCCGGCACCTTCTCCTCCGACGCCCCTGCTTCTGTGGAAGGAGTCTTCCACGCAGCCTGCTGCTCGGGCCGTGAGAAGCCCGGTGCCCCGCCCCGCCTGCGCCACCCCGTCTGATGCACAGAGGCCAGCGCTCGGGCTGCCACACCACGTCCGCTCCGCAGCAGCTGCTCGGAAACGCCCCCGCCAGCGTCACCAGGGACGGGTCACGTCCCCCGTCCCCAGGGTGTCTGAGCTGCAGGCGCCGGTCCAGCTCAGGCGCGTCTGCAAGGCTGGGGCCTGCGAGCAGGAAGAGCAGCCTGGACTAGGTCCAGTCCGAGTCCGCCAGCAGCCCCGACTCCAGAGCCCTGCATCCACGCCTTGAGCCCCGTAAGAAGAGACACTCGGGGAGTGCCGTGCACGTATGTGCAGCACGCACACACGCGCCCCAACGGGCAGAGTTCATGTCGGGGTGCGGTCCGTCGGCTGAAAACGCAGCAGCTCTGCAGGAGTCCCCACGATGCAAGACCTCAGCGGGCTCTCAGTCCACGTGGTCTCCTCGTCCCTCCCCTCTTGGCACCTCGAAGTCACTGTGACTCCAAAGCAGTGACAATGCGCCGTCAGCGGCACCCAAGTCGGAGCCCCAAGTTAGGGCTCCTCAGTGAGGTCAGTGGGGACCCCACCGACTGTGAACAGTTGTGGGCGCGGGGCTTCTACTGATGGTGCTGGGGCTCTGCCTGGGTGTGGGTGGGGAGCTCAGCCCCCTGGGCCACCAGTTGGTGTCCCAGCATACAGCTGGGCCCCGCTCCGGCTCGGTGGGGGGCCGTGCCTCTGAAGGCACATGTGCGTTAATGAAGCAGGATGGGCCCAGCCTTGACCTCGGGCAGGCTGGACGGCGGGAGGCGAGGGGCGCGCCCGAGAGGCCGAGGCTGTATTTGGTGGAAGCAGGCAGCAGTGGCGGTGTGAAGGCAAGCGAGAAGGCTAGAGGCCCTGCCGTGGTGCGTGAGGGAACCGCCTGGAATCAGCACCAGCTCAGCAGCGCGGGAGCAGGGAGTGGCGAGAGCACGGGTGATCGGGCCGGACAGCGCCACAGCGGGGCCGCCCTTCCCGGGCCCTGGACGGAAAGGACAGGAAGCATCTGCATGACCTCGGGGTCCTGAAGAGACCCCCAGGGGCCCCCCCAGTTCTGCATGCAAGGTAGAAGGGTCCACCCGGACCCGAGGCCACCTCTTTTCTCAGTATCAGAAGCCATTTTTCCAAACCCAATCACCCTCCTTTTCTCTACATTTGTCTCTCTAAAAGGAAAATTCAAGAATTCTCCTCTTTCCCCAGAGGCTGACGTAAAACGGTGTTCAAATTCACAAATGGCTTCCCTCTGGTTCTAGAACGCAGGGGAAGCCCTGCTGGGCCTGGGAGGTGTTCTCCGGGTGGCAGGAAGGTTTTGGAGGATGAGGGACAAGCCCTAGTGATGCCGAAAGAGGCCTGGGCTCTGGGGGATTTCAGGAAGCTCCATCTGGGGCGAGAACTCTAACTCAGAAACTGGGGAACCTGCGGAAGGACTCAACAAACAAATCCAAAGATGCTATATTCTAGAATGGTCTAGAAACTAGACTTGTTTCCTCGAGTATGTTTGGGAAGAATGTTGCAGGTGGAAAACAAATGAGAAGTTTTAAAAGTTTTTCATTCTTATGTTTGGCAGCTAAGAAGTTGAGAAGCTCTCCACCCCCGCCTCCCCCACAAAGTCACATGTTTTGATTTGTTTCTGGTAAAGACCCTTGTCTTTGGAAGCCAGGTCTTCGCAGCGAACAGCAGCGTGCCAGAGTCTCCAGGGAAGCCAACCGACCCCCGGAACCCAGCAGTCCCCGCACAGCCACGCAAGCCGCCCTCTGTGGGGAGAGGGGCGATGAAGGCGGAGGTGAGTAGGACCGCGTCTGGAATCACAGAACCCTGTCCCCGCCCGCTGGGCAGCGGAGAAGCCCGCTCCTGATGGCCTCCTTGTCCCCAAGGGAGGAGGAAAGCGCCGTTTGCTTCTCGGAGGTGTTCTCGAAGGAGGCCAGAGGATTTCGAGCCCTTCTGTCTCACCCACCTCGTGGGCTGGAGAGAAGACTGGCCTTTGGTGGGCGGAAGCACCAAGAACGTGCGTCTCCAAACGAGGACCCTGCCCTCTTGTCAAATTGTCAGTTCACCACACCCAGCAATCGAGAAGGGGGGGAAGGAAGCACTGCCCCCACACCACTTGTGCCTCGCGCCAGCAGGCGCTGGCTTCATGTTTAAAGGGTTTCTCCCAAGAAGCAAACTTGGCAACCTGCACGGTCCACCCCCAACAAGCTTGACGGACACAGCAGAGCTCCTCCTCCCGCCTCACAACAGCCCTGTGAGGTGCACGTGCGGGTCCCCCCACCCCGCGTGGAACGAGAACATGGCCCCAGAGCCACCCGCCAGCGCCACGGACCGAGGTCTCCTGCCCACGCCACCCCCTGCTCCAGGAGAAGGCAGCGACCCTCCCCTCCGGTCCCTTCCAGACCCCCAGTCCGACAGCCGCATCCCGCGGGCCGCTCACTCTCGTCCACCTTCTGCTGGAAAAGAGCAAGCTTTGCTACTTCCGCTCCGGAGTGCAGGGAGGAAGGACCAGACGGTGCTGACGGTCCCTTCTGGAGCTTCTGGAAGCCACCTCTAGCTATCTACCGAGTCACTCATCCTCTGTGTCTCTGTGTGTCCATCTTCCGAGTTCTCGCTCGCCGAGGACGCAAGAGCAGGCATCCGCCATCCACCCCCGTCCAAGAGGGCGCCGAGGAGAGCGGCGTGAGGCCGAGGTCGCTCGCGTTCCTCCCTCTGCTCACCGTCAGAAAGACCTTGTGGAAATAAATAATCCCAGCAGGATTTGGCCTCTCCACCGAACCACCAGATACACAACCAAACAGTCACCACTGAAAGCCAACTGCGGCCCGGGCCCCCGTGCCGTCATCGTCGCACGAGCTGAGAACAGAGTCGGGGCAGGCGGGGCTGGATGGGCTCTGCCGGGCGCCACGGCTGGAGGGGCCGCAGACCGCCGGCCGCCATCTCCGTGGGCCAGGCTCGGGCACTGCTTGTCTGCTTTTGTCTGTGAGGGCTTTCATAGCCGACGCACCTGACTTCCAAGGCCAGGGCCCGAGCCAGAGCTGGTGCACTGACCCAGCAGCCAAGGCTTCTCCAATTTTCCTTAGAGAACTGGTTCTCAGAGCCGACAGAAAACTGGGGCTTCAGCTCCCCTGGACCTCTGGGGCCCGCCTGCCCTCACTCTGGCTCAGCTCTGAGAACAGGGACGCTCTCAGGATGGGCCTGTGTTCTTGCTCAAAGGGTAACGTGGTAGTTGAATTGATAACAGTCAAACCATAGTAAGGAGGAAAAAAAGAAAAAAGGAAAGAAAAAGAAACGCACCTGAATGTTTCCAATTCAAATTAGGAGGACCAAAAACACCCTGATTTGGATAGAAGCCAATCGCCAGGTTCCCGGCCTGTCTGATTCCGGGCCTAGGCCCAAGGCCCACTCACAGCCAGCCAGGCCGGCTCAGGTGCACCAGCGCGGCCCCCTCCGGCCGATGGGAAGGCCGTCCAGCAGACCCAGTTTGCTCGTACTCTGCGGGGGCGCAGGAGGGTGAGTGAGGCTGATGAGAGGCCCCTGGCCAGAAAGACAGGAGGAGAAGGCGAGGGGGTTGAGAAGGGGGGGAGGGGAGGGAGGGGGAGTCGCCCTGCACCTGCAGAACCACGCCCAGCACTCTCGCCAGCACTCTCGCCTGCCCGAAGCTCACACGCACCATTCACGCCGTCCCTGCAGCTGCTCTGCCCCTGCGGGAAAGGTCCACTTCAGGCCGCTGGGCTGGGGGCTCCAATGGCCAGCTTGAGTCGGCGAGGCCTGGTCAGTCAGGCGACCACAGCGCCGGGTCACCGTGATGAAGCGTCTGAGAGTGGCAGGGACGCGAGACTTCGGTCTGTCTGGCTCCTTCCCGTCTGGCTCGGTCCTTTGCCCATGCACGCCTGGGCGGAGTCACCTGTCCTTGCTGCCCCGGTCCCGGTCGCGAGGCCCCCTCGACTCCCGCTGCCACCCCAGCACAGGCACGGCCAGGCTGCACAGCACCCGGTGGAGGGGCCGCCTTCTCTCTCTGCAGCCAACAGCGGGGAAGCCAAGGTGCGGGAGGCGAGGCCAGCTGTCCACGGCCACAGCGGCACCTGAGCCAGCCTGCGTGTCCTGGCCGCGCGGCGTCGGGCAGGGCTCTCGGGGCACAAGCTGGCGCTCCCGCCCACCCCTCGCCCGGACGTAGCACACTGCAGGGCCGGGGACGCAGACCGGCGCAGCCGTACCACGCTCACCAAAGGGCCACACGTTCGGGGGCTGAGCGCCGAGTTACCGGCCGGCCTGACGCCTGAGAGGGAGCTGACGTCTGGGCCTCGTGTGAGGGGCTCAGGGGTCCTGCACGGGCTGGGGCTGGCGGGCCTCCTGTGCTGGCGCAGGGCCTGGGGACGCGTGTGGGGTCCGGCCGGGGCAGCGGTGCCAGGGGCTGGCACGTTGCCCTGCATGGGAGGCGCCAGGCCGGCGCCCGCTCGCTTCCTCTTTGGTCTATTCTTAGTCCCGGCACCAGGCGTTGGCCACTTGTGGGTCCCACGGCCAGCCGTCTGCTACCCTCAGGAGCGGCCATGACTAGCACTCCGGAGCGCCGGCTCCAGAACATTCCAGCCATGTTCTGCCTGCCCGGCAGGGGCAGGTCCCGGCAGCAAAGAAGGCCGTGCCTTCCTGGGAGAAGCAGAGGGTGCCGGGAGAGCCGAGCGAGGCAGGCAGACCAGGGGAGGCCGGAGCTGCAGCTCCAGCCAGCGCCGCCTCCGACCGGCCAGTAGCAGGAGAGGCAGTGCGGAAGCGAGACACTGCGACAGAGCAGCCGTGTGTTGGGGCCGGCCAGCCAGCCGGCACGAGCTTGAGGGTGAAGTGGACGGACTGAGCTCAGGGTCGGCCCCGCCCCGGGTCCTGGCCCTTCTCTCACCTCCCCAGATCCCTGGGCCTCCTGGGGAGACCCTGCGTCTGCTGCCCCAAGGGAGTCGGCCGCCCCCCTGCCCCCAACCCAAACCTGGTGGTTTTGTTTGCACGTTTCTCTGTCAGGTTTTAGCTTTTCAGCAAGAAAGTCAAGGGGGCCATCGTGGGCCCTCGGGGCCTGGAGGGCTCCCGTGGACTAAGATGCCACTTTCCTTGGCAAAGAGACACCACCCGTGCCCAGCAAGGGCCAGGGAGGACCCTCCCGGCAGCCCGGAGGCTGGGAGACGCCCAGCCCCGGCTCCGCCCTCCCTCCCTCCACCGAGGCCGGCCTGCTCTGGCCTCCTCCAGCTGTCCCCAGTGGAGGGTGACGTCCTGCTGCGGCCTGGGGCCTCAGGGCTTGGGGCTTGTCATGGCCCCGCACCCGGATCAAGGGTCAGAACAGATGGAGCAGGGGGAGGGACCCCTCAGTCAGATGCGAGTGACGGGGGCAGCTGAGGTCTGCCTGCCAGAGGTGCCCACACCAGTAGCAGCCAGCGCCTTTCTCTGTAAGTGGGGAGCTCAGTGCGCAGCACGGAGAAGCCCCTCCCAGGCACTTCATGAAACTCTGTGATCTTCTCTCGCCTGGCCTAGGGGTTCAGGGCCTGAACCCCAAGGCAAGAGCACCTTAGGGCCTGCCCTCACTGTCTCGTCCACATGGGCCTTCACGCTCTGGTCCCAGGACTCACACTTCCAAGGGCTGAGGAGCAGAGCGGATGGGGAGACTTGGCACCTGGAGGGCGGTGGGGGAGCTCTTGGGAGCCGCAAGGAAGCACCACCAGGTTTGCGCCAGAGACCTGCGTGGCCTGGCTCCTCCAGAGCTTGGACTGGAGCCTCCTGCGGACAGCCGGGGATGTACTCGGGCCATGCGGAACTTCGGGGTGAGCGTCTGATGAACTAACCCAACAGGGGCCCTCACCACGTGCTTCCACCAGGATGGGACATCGCCCTGATGCTGCGCGAGGACACTGCGCCCAGAGGAGGCGGAACCAGCCTGCAGACGACGGTCTCAGAGAAGCTGCGTTGTCCCGCGCACTAACAGCAGAGCCAGCGCTGCCGTGGGTGTGTGTGTGTGTGGGGGGGCATCTGTGTTGGGGTGATAAGGAAAGAAACGGGGCAGCTTCCTGGCTACACCCGGCTCCTGGACAGCGTGCTCGGTCCTCGCTGGATTCAGAGGGCGTTAGCGCTCTCTACAGGGGTCTATGGCAAGATTTAAAAACAAAACAAAACACGCATACAAGAGTTCCCTGGGGTGCAGCTGGGGCAGGTGGGTTGGGCCCTCAAGTCACCTTCAGGGGCTGGTCTGGGGTTTGGGCAGGGGTACTTGGGCGTGCCCAGGGCCGGGCGAGGCTGCGCCGTCCCCGCGTGAAGAGCGGCTCAGAGACTCGGGTTTCCGGAACCACGCAGGGCCCAGGGAGTAGACCTCCTGGGAGAGACTCAGGAAAGGGGTGTGACCCCCACACTGAGGCCCAGGACTAGCTGACCACACTCCAGAGGGAAGGACAGTGGGGGCCGGGCCACGGGGGTGATGGCTGGGCTGGGCGGGGAGCAGCTGCCCGGAGGCGGGCATCCTGACCACACAGACGACTCCCGCCACCTACAGTCAGTCTCTCCTGCCCCGTCCATGTCTTTCCTATGCGTCTCCATCTCTGCCCCGCAGAGCCGCAGAGCCCCTGCTCCTGCCCAGAGGCCTGTGTCCACTGCCAGGAGAGCCCAGGCAGCAGAGGGGCTGTAGCATCTCAAGGAAGAGCGGCCGAATCGTCCAGCCCAAAAGGCGGGGAGACCCTGAAACTTGCCACGAGCTATGCCTGTCCCTGGGGTTGAGCCCAGAGGGCCCTCCCGCTCAGGGAGCCACCCAGGTCAATGCTGACCACGTCCTCAGCTGCGCGTGGGCATAAACCATGCACGTGCGTGCACACGGGCACTCACACACACATGCACAATGCACATACGCACACAAGGCACTCACGCACACACACTCGTGCACAGACGTGTGCATGAATGCACACGGGCACTCATACAAATGTGCAATGCACATATGCACACAAGGCACTCGCACACACACTCGTGCACACACGCACACACTCTGCACACGCGCGCACATGCATGCACACGTGCACTCACACACAGGCACACACCAAGGGAAGGTAGCAACACAGGGCAAATTACCAGCTAGGACAGTGTCCAGCAAGAAAGAAAGAGAAAGGAAGCAAATGCAGGAGCTGACAGAGAAGCCCACGGGGCAGAGGTCCCATGGGGCGGGATGGGGGACAAGGGCTGAGGATGGTGCTGGTGTCTCGGCGTCGTGGAGCCCTGAGCCAGCCCCAGGTGCGGGGACCCTCTCAAATGGCCTCACTCACGTCCAGGCCTCGGCAGAGTACACGGAGCTCACCCCTCGGCGAGGCAAGCAGGACAGAACAGAGAAGCACCTCTAACGCATCAGAACCTCCGAGAGCCGGTGCAGGAGCTGGAGGCCTGCCCCCGGGGCGGGGAGGGGGCATGGGGGGCGGTGGACAGGCCGCTGGTCCTCGCCGGGCTGGTGTACTGTGGCCGTGCTTCCTTGTGAGTGGGCCTGGCCGGGG
Source organism: Galemys pyrenaicus (assembly GCA_019455555.1). Classification (NCBI taxonomy): domain Eukaryota; kingdom Metazoa; phylum Chordata; class Mammalia; order Eulipotyphla; family Talpidae; genus Galemys; species Galemys pyrenaicus. The sequence continues at coordinate 552,386 of JAGFMF010012163.1, read as the reverse complement.
CTGTGTCCTGCCCGCCCCTCCTTCCCACCTGGCAAGGGCACCAAAGCCCGGCACGAGTGAAGGCGATGGAGGGTCGGACAGAGAAAGGAGCGTCCAGTTTTACAACTGACGTTTAAGACACGTTCTTTCCTTTTTTTTGTTTTTGACAGATCTAGCCGAACAATGACGGGGTGGGAAGGAGAAGCCTCTTCGAGTAACAGGGTGGGAAGGAGAAGCCTCTTCGAATAATACTTATTTAAAAAAAAAAACAACCCACAAACATAAAAAATAATCCTCAGTCTTTGAACTTAAGAACAGTTCAACGTGAGGTTTTGCACCCTAAATAGTTATATCTGGAGTTTAAAAAAGAAGATCCGCAGCTACACACAACAAAGACTAACGGTATTGAATTAAAAATATCGTGTGTGTGTCTATATATTTATAGATATCTCTTTTTTTGTGGAGACTTTTTCTTTTTGTGTTTTTTTTTCTTTTCCTTTTTTTTTTTTTTTTTTCCCAGCGCTCAGGTAGAGCTGTGGTGAGTGGGATGGAAACGCCCTGAACAGAAACGCTCCCCACTGGGGCGACACTTGCAAAAACATCGAAGAAATGGTTGGACGAAGCTGGAACGCCGCCAGAAAGCCCGCTGGGTACAGTGAGAGAGAGTCTTCACCCGACGACGCCTCAAGGACCCAGGGCTGCTGCTGGTGTGAGCGGCCGGCTGCCCGGCGGACAGGGGCCGAGTTCAAGCACCAGCCCTCCTTCCTGGCCCAGCCCTCGCGCTCCCGCCCAGCCAGAACCAGAGTGGGTCTGATCGCGGTTCCCACGTCTCTGGTGAGACCCTGCAGCCGCCACGCGCACCGTCCGTGGGCGTGGACACATGGCCGCACGCACAGGTTCCCTCTCGACCCAGATGCACCAGGGAGCTGAGCGCCTCCGAGCGACCACGATGGTGAGAGACAAGCACCGAACGGTCTTTGAAATGGGTCAGTTATTACGACTTGACTTTTATATAGATATAGATACTCTAATTTTCCTCTGTGTCGATATTTTTAAAAAGCAAAAATGAAAAATGAAGAATTCTTTCCAGATCAATTTAAGGCTTCCCACCAAATGGAAACAGAACCGGCCTTACACGGTGGTGCATGCGGTGCAGGGCTGCCTCGCACGGCCTCGAAATGATGGGACGGGTCGTTTTTGCCAGTCTCTGAGCAAACACTGTGCCTTTAAATTGATGTCGTTCTTTTTGCTACTCTGCTGAGTTTAGTGACTACTGATTCTCCTTGATTGCATGTATGGACTTCTTAAATTTGCTTTGGAATTTCCTGTTCTGATCGAATTGTTGGGCTGGCTTTTTGTTTTGTTTTGTTTTTTGCTTTTGCCAGGAAGTTAGTGTGAGTCTTACTAGGTGATAGCTAGAATGGCACATAGTCAGCCTTCAAACAGCTTGCGCAGTCACTTGGGTTTCAAATGACTGTTTGGCTCCGAGAAGGCTGATAAGTCAGGGGCACAGGAGAGGAGGGAGAAAAACCAAAGAGAAGGAGAGGATACTACGCCTTTGCTTTGCGTTTGGTAAATTTGTTTTCTTCAATAGGAATCACCGGCTAGGAGGGATGGTTTTGTTTTGTCTCTAGATTAGTTTGTTTAGTTGTTGAATTCTCCTCTCCTGTGCGGGGCAGCACCGGAGGGTTTGCATGAGAAACAAGACAGTACTTAACAAACCCAGCACCTAAGGGCATAAGGCAGTTGGAGGTTTGTTTGTTTGTTTGTTTGTTTTGTTTTGTTCTTTCAATCAGCACCAATCCCATGAATGATCTACACTTGGTGTAAGGTATAAAACTTATTTTTTTTTGTCTGGAGCGGAGGCAGCGCCTCCTTCTCCACCCTCTGAACCAGTGTGGGATTTTTCAATACTGTTTATGTGTAAAAAACAAAAGAAAGGTTTTCTTTTTGTTTTTACTTACAAAACATAGAGATATCTTTGTATACATACAGCGACTGGAAAGAAAGCTTATCTGAAGGGGTTGTGACTTATTATTTTGTGTTTTTTGTAGCCTTAGTGGTGGTGGTGGTGGTGGTGGTGTTTCTGTGTGTTGGGGCAGGGAGGGTTATATTTCTTGCAAGCGGCGTTTACCGCTGACCAAACTTAAGGTCCCCTTCTCAGCCCGGGTCAAGATGCTCTCAGAGTGAAGACTCATACTGTAGCAATTCGTAAAGGAGCGGTCCGTCCCGATACCGAATGCCCACCGCGGTGGGGGTCACGTACTGCAGGATGTTAATAGTCCTCCTCAGCCTCCTGTCTACGAAATGAGCATCCCAGGCTGGGTACCGCTTTCTCGGCATGTCAATCTTAATGAGGGGCCCTTCTGGGTGGTAAGGACGCCCCGACGGGGTAGAGGGCTCCACGGGTCTCACTTGGAACACGGGCAAGCAAGTGTCGGCCGTGAGATCCTCCTGTTGTTCCGTCACGGCTCTGGTGGGCGTGACCTGGGTCCCCCGGTACCCAGGGGTCTGAGGCGCCATGGGCTCAACATCGGGGGGCAGAGGGATGCCCCAGAGCAGCTCGGCACAACAGGAGCTTGCAAAGACCTTAGCCCGCGGCCCCATGGGGTGCAGCACGCCGTAATACAAGAGCATCAGCGCGATCCCGGCCACAAAGCTAACAAAGACACAACACAGTGCTGGCACCGCATAGGAGTCAGTGGTCTCCGGGTTTCTGTAAAAATACCAAAGGAACGTCAAGGCAGCATTCTCGGTCAAGACTATGGTATAATACGCGAACATTCGGTATCGAGTCCGCCCTTCCTTGACGTTAAACCAGCAGAAAATGTACACGATCCCTACCACCATGTTGAAGAGGATCTCCTCCCACTTGGACATGCAGAAGTCCGTGCCGCCATGGATGATCCAGAAGGCCATGGCGCACCAGTGCACCACCACGAAGATCCCGAAGTACAGCTGGAAGATGGAAGCAAAGAGGGCAAAAGAGATAACTCTGGAGGAGATGGTGAAGAGGCGCCAGAAGAGGTGGAGGAGGGCCCCTCTGTAGCTCATGCTCTTCTTGTCATCCCTGGAGTCCCGCAGCAGCTTGTGATAGGAGGCTAGCACCCAAGCCAGGGACATCAGGGACGTCACAGAGGAGACACCTGCCGAGACACAGACCCACACAGTCAGAGCCGCGCTCGTGTGGGCGGCACGCGGGCACGGGCGGAGGCACCCACGCCGTCCGGAGGAGGGGGAGACCGGCCGGCCGCGGCCCAGGACCGGTGTGCGACGGCCGAGGCGGGACTCCATGGCCAGGCGAGGCGACGGCTGGCCGTGGCGGGCGAGCCGGGCTGCCGTGACGCCCCCGCCCACAAGGACGGGGCCGCATCGCCTGTCCGAGCGGCCGGGCCTGGGGTCCCCGCCCCACAGCCTATGCCCCCGCAGGGCCCGCGGGAGGGGCACCGACACAACGGCCAGCAGCACACTCGCTGCCCCCGGCGCCTCACTGTCTCTGGACGAGCCTGTTCCACTCCCTGCCCTTCCTGAGTCTTGGGGAGCTGCCCGTGCTTGCCCGCCCCCCACTCAGCATCCTGGGGCCGCCCATACCCCGGCCGCTTGCTCCCGCCGCCACTGTTCAGGGTTCTCCAGATCTGGGCCACTCTGGCTTCTGTCCTGATGCACCAGTGTGAGTCACGCTTTGGGGGAGCCCGCGCCCCTCGCTGGCTTGGTGAGGCTTCTGAGGCCTCTGCATCCCCTCCCCTGATTGTCCCTCCAAGAGCGTGCGGGTGTCTGGCCACGACGGTGTACGTGTCCGCAGAGCAGCTTCGTTTCTGAGGCTGCTACCTGCGATCTGGGACCACGCCCAGCTGAGACCGGCACCGCCCAGGCCCACCGCGGGCAGCCGCCAACGGCCGGCCCCCGTTCTCGCCCGCAAGACCCCCGCACTGTCTCCACCCGGCCGCCTCGCGCCTCTTCTGCCCCTGGTCTCTCCTGGAATCCCAGAACCAAGTGCAAGGCCAGCTCAAGCACTGCCAGCTGCACCCGCCTCCTCCCCTCCTCCTGCCCCCGTGCTTCTGCCACCCTCTCCCCCAGCGCCCCCCAAAGCTTCCCCGTGGTTCTCGCTTTCAAGTGCGGAGGGTGGGCCCTGAGACAGCCAAGGGCCCGCAGCTCAGCCTCCGGCCACTGCTCCCCACTGCAAAGAAGCCAAGGCCCGGCTTTCCCTGCCCCACACCTGCCGCCTCCCCGCCTCCCCGGCCTCCTGCCCTCCCCGGCAGCTCCAGCACAGGCAGGCGCCTCAGACAAAACAGCATCACGAAGCTGAATGCAAACACAGCAACTCCAAGAGTGTGGTGGCGGTTTCCTCCCACCTTTCCGGAATGTTGTGAGCGCAACGCCGCGTGCATGCCTCGTCCCCACAGGGCATCCCACAGGGCTCCGCGCCCCGTGGCCCTGGCTCTGCGGCTGTGGTGTCTAAGGTGGGCGCATGACGGGAACGGGCCTCTGAGTGTGGGACTGGGGCTGCCGGTTTCTGGGGGGCTGGGAGCGTGGGGACACCGGAGGCAGTCCCTCCTGGACGCCTAACCCTCCGGGCGCCCCCTTGCTCCGCTGGTGGCGGTGGCCAGAGGCGGGTCTCAGGACCTCGCGGCCTCGCTGGCTGGCTGCCCGAGCAGACACCTGGCCTCTGCGCTCCGAGACGCCAGTGCGCTCCCGGCAGCGGCTCAGCCTCCGCAGGGCACCCACCGTCCATCCCGAGCTTTCGCCCAGACTCGGGCACAGATCTGAGGATCGCCCCCGGCCCTCACCGTGCTGGTGTCGCCGTCTGGGGCTGTGACTTTAGCCCGGCCGCGCCAGCAAGGGCAGAGGCCAGCGGCACCCACCACGCGCGGCCGCCGGAGCCCCGAGGGGCGAGGCCCATGTGCAGGCCGCCACCTCCACCACGCACCCAACGGGACAAACAGACGCGGGGGTGGGACTGCGCCCAGGTCACCGGTGCCAGGTCAGAACCCCCCGCCGCTCTGTTCTCTCCCGTCTTGCCCCAGAGCCAGGCCTCGGGCCTCTGAGGCGCGCCCCGGCCTGGTTCTGCGCAAATCTCTCGGCACCTTCTTCCTCCTGAAGCTGGTGCTGGAGGCTGAATGTACCCCAGGGCCCAGGTCTCCTTGAGGGTCCCGTGGGAACCCAGCGGTTCTGAGCAGCAGAGACCCACCCCCAGCAGCTGCAGGACCAGAGCTGGAGGGCTGGTGATGTGCTCAAGGAGCGTGTCCGGGCCGCGCCGGCTCCTCCGCTGTCAGGTCATTGCGGTGGAAGTCCCCGGCCGCTGGCCTCTCCTCTGGTTGCAGGCCCCGAGGCTGGGCTGCAGCTCCTCCTGGGAGCACGGGCAGAGAGGGCGCGGGCGGCCAACGAGCCCTGGGACACGAGAGCCCGGCCCCGAGGCGGGGAGGGGCGCCTCTCCGCGAGGCCCGAGGCCAGGCCCTACGGTAGGACCGTCCCGGGAGAGGGTTTCAGAAGAGGTGACCAAGTCCAGTGAGATCACGAGGGTGCACCAAATGCAGCCTGACCAGGGCCTCTCTCTGCAAGAAGAGACAATCTGGACGCCCGGAGGGAGGCCTCAGAGGACCCCGCAGCGCCTGGCCAGCCCCAGCCCCAGCGCGAGGCCGACAGCCTGCCATCCTGCCCCGCCTGCGGGGCTCTGGCGGCCGTCAGCTGGACGAGGCACTCCGGGCCCCACTGCTCAGGTGGAGACACTCGGGAGACGTTGTGCCCGGCGCACACGACCCAGAGGCAGGGCCAGTCAGCGTCGGGAGGCAGAGCCCGCCGTGCCGAGTGTGCCCTCGGCGCCGGCCGGAGGACGTGGCCTCTAGGGGCTGCGCGAGGACAGAGAAAGGCCAGGCCCGATGCGAGGACCAAAGCGGGCGGGAGTGCAGGGGTCGGAGTCAGGGGCCCGAGAGAGGCCTTCCTGGCGCTGAGATGGAAACAGCGTCCCCTCGACTCCGTCCCCAGCTTCTCGCCCGTCGTGGCTGGAGGGCTGCAGCTCGCGGGGTCTGTCTTGCCGAAGGTCAGTGCTGCCCGTGTCCCCGCCAGACCCAAGTCCTCGGGAGCGACCTGCGGCCCCACGAGGGCACTGGACGGGCCTGGCCTGTGGCCAGCCGCTCGTCCGCCGCACGCCGAAGCCACGCTGGGCGGCTAAGCCCACCGCATCGGCAGCGACACGTCTGGGCAGCGCCCTTCACGGCGCCCCCGTTCCCTGGCGCAGACCCGGGGGCAGGGCTGAGCCCGCAGCTACCGGAGTCCGCCTGGCTGTCTGGGTGTCCACACAGCTGCCCGCCCAGGGGCAGCCCTGGCAAGGCCGGGAGAGGGGCCTCCTGGTGCTGACCCCTGGACCTGCAGTCTCGGGCTTCCAGGAAAGAACGGCCCCTGATGTCCAGGCGAGGGCGTGAGGGCTGGCCGTGGTCTACGGACGACACCCCCTTCTGAGGGGGCTGGCCACTGAGAGGCCTCAGGTCACCGCCAAGTAGGCCGCGGTCAGCTGGAGGACAGGCCCCGGCCCAGCCCCATGTGTCCCTGGTGGGCGGGGCCTGTCCCCACGGCAAGGAGGACGGCGACACCCACTCTCTCCAGCCGCCTCCTCCCTCCTTCCGCCGGAGCGACATCTGGGGCACCCCACCGTCTGCTTCACAGGCCCCGGCTGCGTTCCCCGCACTGAGGTCCTTTGCGATGGGCAAGACATCCCTGCCCGCCCACCAGCTCCCCCACCTCCCGCCCGCTTAAAAAGCCCATCTCTTCTTGGAAGCGTTCCCGGAAAGGACGAGGCAGCTGTGTGCAGGCCTCTGCGCGCCGCTGGCCGCGGCCCCTCCTCCCAGGAGACGCCGCTGCAGACGGCGCAAGGCGCTTCCCCAGCCAGGCACGCAGGGCGGGAGGCCGGCGTGGCCCTGGTGTGGGCCGGGCTCGGCCGCCAAGTCCCGCCGAGGCTGCGCGTCTGGGGACAGAAGCGCCCATGCCGACGCCCGGGGCCTGCCCACGCTGGGGAGGCCAGCGTCCACACGCAGGGACTCTGGGCCGGCCGGCGGCACGCTGGCCACGAGAGTGCCGGGAGCGTCTACACCACGAGACTGGCAAGTGCCGTGCGTCTCGGCGCCCCGCACTGGCCGGCAACCTTAGCAGCACTGCACTGGGCCCAGTCAGTCCTGGAAAGGCCTGGGGGCCTCCTGCAGAGGAGGAGAGGTGGGGACCCCAGCCCAGGCCCCAAGCGCGCTGCCAGGCCACGCCTGGAGCCGCCTGCCCAGGTCCACGGAGCACGAGACACAACGCCTCTTCAGACGTTCACTAGACCGCGAACAGTCTAGGGCCCGAGGGTGTGCTCTGCACAGGCTCTCTCGCCACATCGCAGCATCTGGGGAGGGTGCGGCCCCACACGGGGTTGCTGTGGCTGCCTTACGGGTCCTGACAGTTCCAGGAAAGACGCCCCAACGCCTGTGGCTGGAGGTGGGCGCGGACACGCATGCGGCCGAGCACTGGGAGACGGAGGCCAGCCCATGCGGCCCGGGGCACATGGAGGAAGGAGACCGGCGGCCTCAGCTAAGCGGTTCTAGCACGCCCGGCCGGAGAGGCCCCGCGCGGGCTGCACCAGGCAGAGTCAGACCCGGCCGTGACGGCGACGCTGACGCCCCGGCTCTGAAGCTGCTCCCGCGCCTGCCACCTGCCGTGCGTCTTCGTGACAATGGCGCCGCCCCCGGGCTGAGCCGCTGCCTGCCCCGGCCTCTGTGCTGGCTCCGATCACACGCCAGCCGGGCCCCGGGCCGCACACCTGCGCCGCGCACTGGCCCCCCGCGTGACGCCCCCTCTGACGTCTGCCCCGGAGCGGGCGGCTCAGCCCAGCAGAGGCCGCGGGTCCTCGCCAGGGCGCCAGACCAGGCGGACCGAGGATGCGGGCCTGGGCTGCCATGAGCCTCAGGGGGCCTGGCCGGGTTTCCCAGCCTCGAGAGCTGCCTCCCTGCACACTGACCCGCCTGGACAGTCCAGCTGGGCCCCGTCCTCTCTGCTGAACCCGCCAGGAGCACCTCCAGGGCTCTTGGGGTTCCACCATCACTGCCAGAGCTCTGGGCTCTCCCCTGCGCTTAGGAGGACCCCGAGGCCGTCCCGTCTGACCATACAGTCCAGAAAAGCCTGCCCCGCCCGGCCTTTCCTCTGGCACCTGAGTGCCAACGTGAGGTGCACGGGTTCGGGGCGCTGGGAGGTGGACGTCTTGTGGGGAGCACATCCAGCCAGCAGCACCCACAACCCCCATTTACGAGCAGGGCGATGGTTCTTCCGGGGTGTTCGTCCCCAGCCCGCACTGGGGACCTCTGGCATGTCCGGCACGTCGGGGTCGTCGCAACGTGGGCGTGCGTGCGGCCAGCAGCTGGGCACCGCGCGGTGCTGGGGCGGAGCCGCCAGGCGAAGTGTTACTGGCTCCAGGTACACCAGCAGCCGTGGGTGCCCCACGGCCCGGCGTCGTGAACCCCCGCGACTGTCCGCTGGCGCCACAGGCAGCCTGGGAGAGCCCTGGCCACAGCGCACTGACCCTGGCACGGGCCGCAGACCCCGCGTCTCCCTGGGCCTGGCCCCAGGGGTCTCCCGGAGCAGCCGGAGAGCGCGCGTCGTGGTGACCGTAGGCCACACCAGCCGTCCTGTCCAGTGTGGCCCTTCAAGGACCCGGCAGTGGGCAGCGTCTGCCCCTGCTGTGCCACCCTGCCCCTGGCACGCGGACAGCACCTCACAGCCGGCCTCCCAGGTTCAGGACCGAAGCTGCCGGAGTCCTGTATCCGAGAAGGCTGGGTGCCCTGGGAAGGTCCGGGGCTCCGGACGCACAGACCCGCCCCGGCCGCAGTCGCAGGCCAGGGACAATGTAGAACCAGAAGCTGTGAGCGCAACACACGCGCTGCACAGACACCACGGATGCACGTGCACACACACACGTGCACGAGCGCCACACGGGCGTGCAGAGCGCGTCACCGACGCCGTGCCCGTGGGGACAGGGCTGCATGCCCTGCCCAGCACAGCGTCGCGCTTCTGCACGCAGGTAGATACACGGTGGGAGCGGCCCGGCCTGAGAGCCGAGACTCAGGCTCAATGACAAACAGACTCACGCACACTTGAGCATGCGCTGTCCGACACCCGCTCGCTGCGGCTGCCCCACTCAGCTGGCCGCGGCGAGGGCACACGCTGGCGCAGGCACCCCGCGACGCTGAGCCTACCCCAAGAGGAGCAGCCCGTGCGGGGCGGCAGAGGCCCCAGCCCTACCCCACCGTGCAGGCCCAGATTCCGGGAACCAAGGAGGGGCCTGCTGGAACCCCAAGACCCTGCTAGTGCAAGAATGATGTAGCACAATCTAAACCCCAAGTCACTCCACTCCAACAGAAGCACCTTAGGTTCCCCTCACCCCAAGTCCCAAGCCGCCTGCACTTCTAGAGTCACAGGCCCCCCATGCACCCCACTTGCAGCAGGCGGCGGTGGTGTGAGTAGCCCCAACTTGAAGGAAAAAGCAAGGCTCCGAGTCCAAGATGCCCAGCATGTCCACAGGGGCGCGGGGCAGGGAGCACTGGCTAGCTACTGCCCACCCTGCTTGCTGCTCTGATGTCCACGCCCTCCACCGCTGCCCAGCGGCACCCGGGCAGCCCAGCCCCAACGGGAGCACCACAGAGGGAATCGGGGAGAAGACGGGCTTGGGGCAAGGGGAGAGCAGGTCCCCACCGGGGACTGGAGCAGGAGAACAGGGGGTTGGGGACCCGGCCTGGCCGAGCCAGACCCAAGCTTGCCTGCTGGTTCAGGACCCGGCCCAGCCCTGGAAGAGGCTTCTGGGCTCAAGACGCAGCTCCCCCCGCTGCTGCCCGGCGAGCCCCTCGGCCACGTGGGCCGGCTCTCGAGGGGCGATGACGGCCTCGTTCTCGGAGCGGGACACACAGAGGGCTCTGGAGGCCGCAGGAGGACCCCACGCACCTCCTGTGGACTCAGCACCCGTGCTCTCCCAGCAGGTGGGGCCCGCAGGAGAGCAGGTCTGCGAGGGTGGCGGCGTCTGAGAAGGAAACGTCCTGCCGTCACCCAGGGCCACCGGCTCCGAGAATGCACGAGAAGCCGCAGCTGGAGGGGTGGAGAGTCCATCAAGTATACCTCGATAACTACTAAGGAGGAGGGCAAGAGAGAAGGAGGAGGAGGGAGGGGGAGAAGACAAGCAGCGAGGCTGGCAGGACCCCCGCAGGGAGCCAAGGCCAGGCGGGGCCTTCTGTGTGGGCCTTCTCGCTCCTCAAGCGGGAGCCTCCCAGCCGCGGCCTTGCCCTTGGCTGTCCCATCGCCCTCACACCGCCTCCTCCAGAAACCTGAATGGCCTCCCCACCTCCACGCCTTCGCTTAAAGGTCACCTCCTCCTGAAAGCCTCCATCCACGCTTTGGAGGTCGTACTCGGCTGCTTCCCATCCACCTCTCTTCTTTCTTCTTGTCCCTAGTTCCTAGCACATTCCAATATGGATAATCAAACTCTCGCTTTATGTACTGCCTGTCTCTCCAACAAGAACCCTAGATTCCGCGGGGTAAGGGATTCTCTCAGCGGGCTGCTCTACCTGCCTCCGGCTCCTAGAATCTGCTCAGACACAGAAGGTGCTTAGTAAGTGCTACAAGCCGCTCTGGAGTAGGAGCACAAATAGCCAGCTGCAGTCACCGCTTGGGGCTTCTGACCCTGCAGCACCCTGGGGCGGCCCTCACCCCGCAATCAGGCTGCCTTGGCCTCTCTCTTGGCTCCGGCATTTCATGCACAACTTTTTGGGGTCTCTTTCATCTGTGCTGACAGTCAAGAAATCCGCTTAGCTTATTTTCTCCTATGGTTTTGAGAATGCTCCCTTATGCCACACGCTACATTTTCTTTTGCACGTTAGCATTTATTAAGAGGGTACATCAGCATACATCTCACATTAAGTGCTATTACTACAATTAAAGAAAGGCAAAGAACGCTCCTTTTTCCTTCTGTTAGGGGCAACCTGGGGCAAAGGCCTTGGCACTGTATACAGATTCAGCGGGCCGAGGCGGGGAGGACTTCGGTCTCTGCTTGGCCCTCCCCAATTCTGTTCGAAAGTGTCAGGTCTTGATGTTCTGCTGGGCAGCAAGCTGCCGCATCTAAGTGTGACCTGGAGCTGCATCTGGTGAGTGAGAAGGGGGCGCCCCTGGGAGACAGGTCAGGGGGTCAGGGGAGCAGCCCTGGGGCGCCTGCATGCGGGGAACCACCCTTCCTGTTAGCTGGGAGCCAGAAGGGCCGGCTGGGAATCGCGGTCTTGTCCTGCATTCATCTGTTCCCAACTCTGTCGAGGGCTGAAGGCTCTCTGCGCCCACGCAGTCTGAACCCCGGAACTGACCAGAGTGGGCGGCTGCAGCTCAGCTCGAGGGGAGTTCGGGAGAAGCTCTGTGCACCAGGCTCAGGTTGGTGGTGACTAAGAAGGCCCCAGCATCCTGGGTTCCTTCCCCGGCAAGCTGGATCTGCCTGGTTAACTAGATGAGTCGTTTTGAAACAACCCCGCCAGTGGGGGCGGGCAAGTGTCTTTCCAGTACCGTCACGAAAGCCTCAGTGACACCTGCACGGGGCCACACAGCTGGGCCTGGAGGCCCCCCAGAGCCAGCAAGACAGGAAAAGTGGCTCCAGACCGCAAGCAGAAGCAGGCGTCTGTCCACCGGAGGGGCCCCTAGAGCCAGCTCGGAAGCTGAACACCACCAGAACATTCACGGCCGGAACATCTGGCTGCTAGGGATGAGCCTCTTGGGATTCGCGCTTTCTCCGCCTTTCTGCCTCCGGGACTGCGGAGCACCCAGGCCACCCACCTCCCTTGCCCTGCCCCGGAGCCCCCACAGTGCCGCGCCACGCAGCCACAGGCAGACGGCTTCGGACGGGCGCCAAGCGGCTGGCCACCCCGGGCCCGCTGGCCCATCCTAGGCTAGAGCCGGGTCCGCCTTGGGGCTCAGCCTCACCCAGCTGGGGGGCCGGAGCTCTGGGTCCCAGCCGGGGCCCTAGCCCTGCCCTGAGCGGACTTACAGGGCGGAGGTGTACCCCATGGCCCACGCACACCTGCGGGTGCCCGGGGTCCCTCTGAGGCCACCGGGGGGCCCAAGAGGACTGAGTGGTGCGCTCTGTGTGCGCACCAGTTCGGCAGACCGCTGGGGCAGGGGCTGGCCTCTCAGAGCTGTGACGCCCTTGTCTAAAAATAAGAACACTGACCTGTGGGCACTCTGGAGCCCTGGTTTCCAGCACAAGGCTGTGTGCGGCGAGGCCGGCTTAGAAGAGGCAGGAATTGTGCCGGGCCGCGAGAACCCCAGCGAGCCCAGTTTCCGCAACCATCCCTCGTCCACCGTCTGTCCATGTGTCAGACGTCTGTGCAAGGGTCAAAGGCCATGTCCGAGCAGGCGCTGCGTCTCGGGTCAGGAAGGCCCACAGAGGAGGGGCCTGCTGCGGGTGGGCCTCCCACTGAGGGGTCCGGGGGCTCGGAAGTGCTGCCGGGACAACCTCCACAGCAGGGCGAGGCGGCACCTCCCTGAGAGCCCGGCCGAGGGCGCTCAGACAAGCGCCCCAGACACGGCGTTTACCGAGCCGGTGGGACCCGGGGCAGGAGGCAGGAACGTCGCCTCCCGACCCGGTCTGTGCACCTGCACCCGGTCACACGCGCGTGCGTGTCTGCAGGGCCTGCAGAGCGCGTCAGAGGCGGCAGGCCCTCCCTGGTGCCGGCCCCGGCCGGGACAGCCGGTCCTGTCACTGGAAGCCCTGAGACACCTCTGGCCTGGGGGTGCCCCTGCCGTGCCCCTCTGGCTCAGCTTCACCCTCTGCAAAGCGGGAGCAACAGGAGCGCGTCCGGGGCTGCCCGGCGCTTCAAAGGCCTCACACACACCTCGGATGTTGTCCCTGGCTTGCGGCTGGCCGTGGACGCCTGGCCACCCTGTCGCCGTCACCACCACCGCCACCACCCTCGTGGTCGGCCGCCTGCCCCCTGCCCCCTGCCCCCGGGCATTGCAGCACCAGCGCGGAAGGACCTCCAACCGCTACAGGGCCAGCCCCCACAGCCACTCAGATCTGGCCCTTCCCCGGGCCCCGGGCCCCGCTGCTTCACCCGCAGCGCCGGCTCCCCTCTTGAGGCGCCCTCTCAGCTGGGGTCCTCCCCGGGGCCCTGGGGGCAGGCACAGACCTGGCCACGCCAAGCAGATGCCTGGGGTCCCAGGCTCCTGTGCGGGTGCCCTCCCCCCTGTTCTCTGGAACACCGATGGGAGCCGGGGCTTGAGGGGGCATCCCACTGTGGGGGCAGAGGGCCAAATCCCCAAGGGCCTCTGGTGCAGCTCCCGCTCGGCGCATGCCGCTGGAACCGGACGCCTGCTCAGCACGTCCAGCCCCTCGGCCTCTCATGCTTCACCGCCCGCCGCATAGCCATGACCTGAGCAGCTGAGCGGGGCGGGGCTCCAGCAGCCAGGGGCTGGGGATGCTGGTCCTGAGGCTGCGCTGGAGTACAGGCCCGCACCTGCCCCGTGGGTGCTGCAGGGCAGAGCCTGTGCCGCCGCTGCCCCCGGCCCATGTGGCCCAAGCTCCCCATAGCCTGTGGGCCTTTGAGTCCCAGCCCCTCTCCCTGCACACTGAGGGTCAGCCCCAGATCATGAGGCTCAGGCCCTCCTGTGTCAGGAGGCCCTAGGCCGGCCCCTTGGCGCCCCCTGCCCGCAGCCCTCCCATGGCGGTGCACTTGCTGCCCGGCTACCTGTCCAGACAGTCAGTCCTTCCTCTCTTCACCTGCAGGCCCCAGTCTAAGGTGTGCAAACACCTCCAGGTCCCACCCCCAAGATGTGCAAACACTTCCAGGCCCCCACCCCCCGATGTGCAAACACCTCCAGGGCCCCACCCCCAGATGTGCAAACACCTCCAGGCCCCACCCCCAGATGTGCA
>JAGFMF010012163.1:527579-538205 GCA_019455555.1 Galemys pyrenaicus | reverse complement strand
GGTGCAAACACCTCCAGGCCAGCACCCCCAGATGTGCAAACACCTCCTGGCCCCCACCCCTAGATGTGCAAACACCTCCAGGCCCCACCTCCAGATGTGCAAACACCTCCGGGCCCCCACCCCCAGATGTGCAAACATGTCCAGGCCCCACCGCCCAGAGGTGCAAACATCAGGACTCGGCCCACACCAAAGGGACTGTCGCCTGACTGGGACACCCTGACCTGCTGCTCTCGGGCCCTCACGTCCCCAGCTCTGCTCGACTCTCACGAGTGGGGTGTCAGCGCAGACCGGCGGGTGCCCAGCCGTGTACCGAGACCCTGCATTGCGAGCCCCGGCCGGGCGCCGCGGCACGCAGCGGGCAGGAGGGCGGCGTCGGGCCGGGCGCCCGCGGACTCACAGGGCAGCGTCTCGGCGCTGTTCTTCTGGATCATTATGCAGAGCTGTAGCACCAGTTGGGGGGCGCTCTCCAGGAAGGTCTCCAGGAGGCGCAGCATGTTGACGTCTGCATACTCGTACATCATAGCCCAGTAGAAGCGGCGCTGGTGTTCCTTCTGCCGCTGGCTCTGAATCCCCAGGTACATGGTGCGGACGTACCTGCCGAGAGAGACACACAGCTCAGCCTGGGCGGGTGGGCTGAGCCGCTGGCGCTCCCGGCCCTCTGAGCCCCTCAGGCGCTGGGCGGGCCCGGGGTGCTGGGGGCGTGCGGGTGGGCCCCAGGCGAGTCCTCCCCACCCTGGTGGCAGTCTGCTGCTCTGTCCCAGGCCTGCGGCAGCCCCGGGCAGCTCAGAGGGCAGGGGCCTCTCTCGGGATCAAGGTCCCGGCAGCTCCAACCTCTCGCTGCACACCTGCCCCTCGCTGCAAGAGGAAGGGGAATCAGTGCTGGCCGCGGGATTCCACGCACATGACACACGGACAGGGTGCCCAGAAAGGCCACCTGCTTGCCCAGGCTCCGCAGCTGGGAGGGGGGGCCCTGGGAGGCAGCCCCAGTCTCGGGGCGCTGCAGCCCCTGCATCCCTCCCACACTAGGAGGCACAGCCCCGGGCGGCGTCCGCCGTGCTTCTCAGTGCTCGGCCCATGCTGGGGAGGGCGAGGGCACGGCTGGCCCGGGCGGACCCCTGATCCCGGCACTACCGTCATCCCAGCAGGGCCGGGATGGCCTGCGTCCCCGCCCCCTCCCCCCTGCCAGCCCGCTCCCTGCCCCCGCTGGGGAGGTGAGGGTCCACGGCCCCTCCACGCAGCGTGCTGCAGTGGCTGTTGGG
Organism: Galemys pyrenaicus; assembly: GCA_019455555.1. Lineage (NCBI taxonomy): Eukaryota > Metazoa > Chordata > Mammalia > Eulipotyphla > Talpidae > Galemys > Galemys pyrenaicus. The sequence goes on along the minus strand of JAGFMF010012163.1, from coordinate 536,946 downwards.
AGCTGGGGGCTTGCTGAGCACGGGAGGCCTGTAATGCGGAAGGGAGGCTCGGGGCTCTGGCTCCTCCAGCCTTGACTTGCACCCAGGGACTGGGAGACTTGGGGACTCGAGGAGAGCCATGTCATGACACTAGAAAGGGTGTGGGAGGCACGGGGAGGCTGTCCCGGGCAGACCACGCCGCTGACGCCTGCACTTGAACTCGGACTCTGCTCCTCTGTCCCAGCCTGGCCTCAGCCCTTCCTCGCTGCTGCCCCCGCCCCCGCCCCGACCTGCAGGCAGCTTCCGGCCTCAGCGGCCCTGCCTGGGCCCTCCCTGTGGACTGGGCATGTACCCCAAGGGGACAGCGGATCTGGGGCTTCAACTGGGGAACTGTTGCATGAGACACAACAGCATGACCTCTTCTCCCCCAAGACCGTCAGTCTGCTTCCTTTGCCTCCACGCAGCAGATGCACGTACCCCCAAACTGTGGCCCCGGCACCACTCAGTCTACCACTTCCCGCCCGGATGGGAGAGTCTTCTACTGCGCCCCAGAGGAGCCAGCTCCCCCAGCAACCAAGCCAGTGCACTCTGAAGACCGCACCCCGGCCCCGCTTCTCAGCGCCCCCTGGCTCCCCGTGGCATTTGGAATAACCCCCCCAACCCTGCTGCTGACCCCCGCCTGCCACCGCAGCCTCCACCTTCCCCAGCCTTCTGGCCTGCGCCCCGCCCCTTCTCCCAGCACTGGCAGAAATGGCAGGAGGAGTGTGGGCCCCAGGCAGAGGGAGGAGAGCAGAGGGTCCCAGGTCACACACCCCACAGGTGGCCACATCTGCAGCAAGTGATGGGGTGCTCCTCAAAGGGGCCCCCGAAAATGGCTCCCGCAGGAGCAGGGACGGGGTCAGCACCGGCCACAGCCAGGCCTGGGTCGGAGATGCAGACGCCCCGCGTGGGGGTGAAGACGGCCAGGGCGCCCTTCCACATCCCAGGGCACCCCAGGGATGGGCGCAGGAACGCAGTTGCAGGGAGGGCCGGAGTGGGAGGGGTAGCCCCGCTGGAAGGGGGGCCACAGAGACAAACCTGGGGGACCCCGGGGGGCGAATACGGGGAGGGGAGAGGAGAGACGCGACGGGGTGTGAGCAAGGCCGGGTCCAGTTCCAGGCCAGCCCCCTGCCCCGGAGACCCCAGCCACCGCCCCACCTCAGCCCTGCCCTGACGGCACAGACGTGTCCAGGGTGCGGACCTCGGGTACACTCGGGCCCCTGCAGGGGTACACTGCTGCCGCCGCTCCAAGGCCGTCCGGGGCAGGGCCATGCGTCCATGCAGAGCGTCCCTCGCCCCAGGCCCCGGCCACAACCGCCTGCACCGGCGCTGGGCAAAGGCCTGCAGGAGCCACACCCGTCCACCGGTGACTGCCCAGGGCCCCGAGCCTGGACTTCCCTGCGAGGGCATCGCAGGCGCGGGAGAAAGGGCAGGGCCGGCCGCCCTGCGCGGAGGAGCAAACAGAAGCGGCTCCGCGGCACGGGCAGGGCAGGCCCGATCACTGGCCCCGCGCGCCCGCCCTCCCCGCCGCCCGCCCCCGTCCACCCCCAGTCCCGTGGCCGGTGGCGGCAGAGCCTCGCAAACCGGTGTAGGTGACCTCGGCGCCCGCGGCCGCCTCTTCCGCGCGGCGACCTTAGCCGCGGCCGCCAGGTGGCGCCAGCCCCTCAGCAGCCGGGCTCCGGTGATCTCACCCCGCGCGGCCTCCAGCCCGCGCCCTCGCGGCCTCCCTCCCGTGCCGCAGCGCGTGCAGGGCCAGGCCGGCTGCGGAGGGCTGCCCCCAGCACTGGCAGGCTCCAGGCAGCGCCCTTGTTGGAGGAGTCAGCCCTGCCAAGCGCTCTGCTCTCCTGCCCCCTCTCCCTCCTGGGAGGGTCAGAGCCCGTGCTCGGCCAGCGGGAAGTGACTGCGGCCGCTGCTGTCCGCGCCTGGCCCTTCTCCGAGGTGCCCGGCCTCCCTGCCGGCGTCTTCAAGCTGCCCACGTACTGCAGGCTCTGAGCAGTGAGCTGGGGCTCGGGCCCTGGCAGCACCTCCGGAGGGAGGCCTGAGGTTAGGGAGTGGGCCTGGGGGCAGGTGTCGGGCCTCCCATACCTGTCTCAGGCCTCCCACACCTGTCTCAGGTCGACGTTGGCCCGCCCCCTCCCTGTGCGGCGCAGAGCAGCAGTTTGCCCAACCCCAGGGCTCCCCGGTTCTGCCACAGACCATGTCTCCTTGACCTATCTCCTAGCACTCCGTGCCTCAGTCCCCTTCTCCAGAAGGCCTGGCCCAGGGCATGCTGACCAAGGAAGCAGCAGGCCCCCAGCAGGGCCCGGGCTCACTGCAGTCCCACCCGCTGTGGGAGCTCAGCACAGCGCCCCAGGGCGCTGCTCACCCCAGGCCAGCTCTGCTGCCTCCTCCAGCCCCTGCTTGGAGCCTCCCAGGGTACCTCTCCCTCCCGTAGTCCGAGCCTCGACACCTGCCACCCCATCACTGTCCTCAGGGAGACGCACCTGTCCGGTGGCTCACTGGAGGCTCAGAGAGGCCGAGTGGCTTCCCCAAATCGCACGGCCAGTCATGGAGCAGACAGGTCAGAGAAGGCCTTGCCCAGACCGCGATGCCCGCAGGGCTGCCACAGCTCTGCTCGAGACTTCTGCAGGGCAGGAGGCTGGCCAGGTCACGTCCAGTCCCACAGTCCCCTACACTTCCCGTGACCCTCAGAAACGAGACTCCCCACTGCGCAGACCTTCCCTCAGAGCCCCAGACGGGCGAGTCCAGGAACGTGGCTTGAAGCTTAGAAAACCTTCCTTAGGAAAAATAGTGACATCTGCAAATATCTGAAGTAGAAAGCACCAATTCCACATACGTTTTTCAACAGAAAATTAAAGAGGATGATTTTTCCAGTTATGTCATGAGACCAGCATTTCCCTGATACCAAGCCAGACAAATACTGCACAAGACACTACCACCACACTGTCCCTTATGAACACAGATGCCAATGCCTCAATGAGACATTAGCAAGTCAAATCCCGTGCTACGCAGAAAGAACGATCTACAGCCCGCTGGGGTTTGGGAATCTGAGGCTGGTTCCATAACCGAAAAAGCAATCAGTGTAATCAATACTATTGATAAGAAAAATCACACATCTTGTCAAGTGATACAGAAAAACATATATTTGACAGAATTCAAGACCCATTTGTGATTTAAAAAGAGAACTCCCAGCAAGTAGAATAGAAGAGCACCTCCTTACCCTTAACATAAGCCTGTTCAGCCTCCAGCTAGAAGCCTCAGACACGTCACAAGTTGAGAAAAAGAAAGCACAGACCAATGACCAAGGAAAAGGCAAAATTCACCCTATTTGTAAATGACATGATTGTCTAGGTAGTAAGTGTGAAGGACTCTACACAAAAGCTCATAGCACTGGGGTCTCCTTGGTGGCACAAGGTTAAGCAAGGCACTACGAGGCATCCGCAGCCACTGCAGCGCGAGTTCTATCCCCGGCCAGGGAGTTGACCTACATGGCGCAGTAGACCTCTCCCGCCTCTCCGCTGCTCCCCTCTGCAGTGTGTTTCAGTGGATCTACCTGTTCTGCTCCCAGCTCCGTCTCTGGGGAATCCTCTCACCATCCACCCCCCACCCCTGCACTTCTGACTTGTACCCCAGTTCTTGTATGCTTAAATAAACCAATCTTTAAAAAAAAGTTAATAGAACTAATTGGTAAGTTTATCCAAGTCTCACAAGGTCAGTATATAAAAGTCAAGTGTTTTCCCATAGACTATTCACAACTTATTTCTACAGAACATTCAGATTGGAAAGTGAAATATTAATAATACATGCCATCTAAATGCACTCCAATAAAATGATAACGCTTAGAAATAAATCTAACAAGGGCCCGCTCTGGTGGCGCAATGAGTTAAGCAACGCACTATGAAGCAAACCGTAGGCACTGCAGCATGAGTTCGACCCCTGCTGCCGACCCATATGGCGTAGCAGACCTCTCCTGCAGACCTCTCCTGCCTCGCCCACTGCTCCCCTCAGCGGTGTATTTCAGTTAATTTGCCAGTTCTGTCCCCCACTCTGTCTCTGGTGGCTTCTCTTATCCCATTTCTTGTACGCATAAATAAATAAAAAGAAAAAGAAAGAAATCTAACAAAATGTACAGGGTCTGTATGCTAAAGTTACTAAATGATAACTAAATGATAATGATACTAAAAGAAATCACAGCAAACCTCAGTGATAGCCACAGAGAACATGCACTGAAACACAGTATCGCAATGTAATGACAGTTTTCCCCAGACTGATCTATAGATTTAACATAATTTCAGTAAAAATTCCAGCAGAATTTTCTGCAGGCTGGAGAAGCAGGTTCTAAACTTTATTTGGAAAGGCAAAAGAACTAGTACAGCCAAAACAATCTTGAAAAAGAATAAATTTGAGGACTTCACACCTGTGGTCTTGGGACTCACGGTTAAGCTACAGTACTTAGGAAGGTGTGGTATTGTCAAGAGAGAGAAGCCACGGGTCGATGGACCAGAGCCCAGAGACAGACCCACACAAATATGGGCAGATGGTTCTTGATGAAGGTGCAGAGACAGATCAAGAGATCGAAGATGGGTTTTTCAACAAAGGATTGTAATAATCATTCATATGTAGCAACTAACTCACATGGTGCCATAGACTTTAAAATGCAAGACTCTTAAGTCGTTTAGAGGAAAACAGGGGAACTGTTATTGACCTGGCGTTGGGCAAAGTTCTTACACGTGAGAGCAAAAGAAAGGAAAAAACTAGCGAAATACTTAAAAACGTTTGCTCCGCACACGGAGTTAAGAGTACGCAAAGGCACGATGCCAGGGCAAGTGCCTGCACGCCACGTGAAGATCCGTACCCGACCACGAGAGAGCGCCAGCTCAGCAAGGAGGCAGGCAGGGAGAACCCGACAGGAGCCGACGCCCCTTCCTGCTCCTCCCCCCGACTGGCCCCCCCCCCGGCCCAGCCCGAGGCCTCCAGAGTGGGCCTAAGGAGGGATGTGGGTGACGACCCCAGGCTTCTGAGCCTGGATGGGGAGTGCCTGCGAGGCCTGGGGGGAGGATGAGGGCCGGTCAGACCGTGAGCCCAGGGCCTCCAGCTCTCGCATGGGAGTGGCCTCTTGAGGGAGGGGTGCTCAGCTCTGCGGGGCCTGGGCTCCAGACCAACCTCAGTCCTCCATCTCCCCCGGCAGGGCAAGGGGGGCCTGAGAAGGCTTGGCAAGAGACAGGCCTCCATATGCAAGTCACGGCCCACCCCAGAGAAGACCCCAGGCCCCTCAGAGCGAGACGGGGCAGTGCGGCCACGTCTCTCCTCCGGCCGAGGGCGCCGTGCGAGAGCAGCAGATGAGGGAGGGTGTAGGCTGTGATCCCCACGACACGCAGTCCTGCTGCTACGGGCAGAGCCGGGCTGCCCCTGCAGAGCCGGGGCTCTCTGGCACCTGCCTCTGCCGGCCTCCGCTCGGCCGCGCCAGCCCCTCCCTGGCCAGGAGACAGCTGGGGCTTGTGGGGTGCGCCTAAGCCGGAAAGCCGCATTTAGGCCTCACTTGCAGGGCTGTTTGCACCCCCAGGCTTCCCCCTCAAGGTCCCACCCTGTATCTAGTCGCTGAGGTGCAAGCGCCTCTGCAGCCAGCTCGGGCCGGGGCGCTGCGCCCAGCCCTGTCTCCGGCCACACCTCACTGCTCAAGTGATCAGCCCAGGGCTCCCGGACAGCGAGCCTCAACTGAGAGCGCCGAGCCCAGGGCCCAGGGGGCCGCCCGCAGCCGAGCAGCAGGACTGCAGGCACATGCAAAAGGGACCGGGCTCTTCCCCCCCATGGACGCTGACCACGGACACCCGCGGGCCCGCACACGGCCTAAGGGGCACGCGCAGGTGGGCGCACCTGGGCTGAGACGGGCACAGAGGGGCGCGTCACGCGGACGCCAGCAGAGGAGAACAGCAGGGAACAGCGGGAGGAAGAGCAGGACGCTGTGAGCGAAAGGGAGCACAGCAGAGGAAAGACGCAGAGGGAGGAGAGCAGAGCCAGAGAAGCTGGCAGGGGCCAGGGCCTGCCCGCCTCCTGGCCCCCGGCTCCCGCCGCTGATAATGAAAGCCCCGAGGGCTCCAGGCCTCCTCCTGGAGCCGTCTGCCGGAGTCCACGAGAACCTGCCCCGGCCTGCCGGCGCCACAGGATGGCCCCCAGAAAACGGGCCACTGCCCGCTGGCTCTCGGGACAGCTGACCTGCCGGCCTCGCCCTCAGAACTCATCCAGACGCGTCCCCGGCCAGCCGCAGGCTCCGTGCACCCCACGGCCCACCCGCAGACGCCTCGGACCACCGGAACCCAAGGCCTGGGGGCCGGACAGCCCCCGCCAGGCGCAGCGGCAGACCATGCCGGAAAGTCCGGCTCCCCGGGTGTGTGTGGACTCTGGCGGCGTCCACCACCGGGCTGGCCTGTGCCCTCCGCCCCACACTCTGGCAGAGGCGCCGTCCGCCTGAGATGCGCGGGGCCCGCTGCCAGGCTGGCCTGAGGGCCGCTCCTCCACCGCGGCTATCTTCAGCGTGTCTCGCCTGGGCCCTAACCTCAGCCAGGAGCCGGCCGGGCATGTCTGAGAGCAGGGATGCGGCATCTCTTTGCGGGGACTGGGGTGAGCACCAGAGGGGCCCGCAGCTGCTGCCCTGGGGACACTGTCAGGGCCGGGGCGGGTGGTCCAGGCTCGGGTGGCCGGCACCCCGGGAGCACCTGCCCGGCCAGGCCCTTCAGAAACTTGGTTCAAAAGAGGGAAACGTGTCGGCAAGCCCGGCCGTGGGAGAAGCGTGTTCTGTTGCCCACGTAAGCCCCCGCAGGACCAAGGCCACGTCTGAGGGTCGGGCTTGTCTCGGGACGCCCGGCCACCGGGGCTCACCCTGTCTGCCTCGCAAAGGAACCGGGTGGCCCCGACACCACGCCGCGAGCTCTGACGCCCCACACTTCCAGCCCACACCCCCCGCGGCGGCCTCGTCCAGCAACCCACAGAAGGACCCTCCCCTCGTGACGAGACCCTGTCCCGGGGTCACATCTCATTCTCAGGGGGATCCTCGAGCAGAGCTTGGGGTGCCCCCGCCTGCTTGCTCCCCCGGCAGTGATGGGCCCCAAGGACTGGGGGCCAAGTGACAACACAGCAGCCCCCCGGGCCCTTGGACGGGGCCACAGGCACCAGCAGGAAGGAGACGTGAGGGCCGCTGTGGTCTGGAAGCAGCACCGCGAGGGGCCGAGTTCCTGCTCCACGCCCTAAGTCCTTGCTGGCGGGGTGTTCCTCCTCCCCTTGTAGGAGGACAGGCCCCAAACTGGGCCCCTCCTCCCGCAGTTCAGAGCCCAGGACCCTGCACGACACCAAGTTACAAGCCAACAAGTCTGCCCAATCTCAAAACAATCCCCCACATCACGGCTCTTTACTGTCAAAGCCGCGCGAGCGGTGTTAGGTTTTATTAAACGTTAATTAAACATGAGCTCGACGCTGATGTTTTCTGAATCTGCTGAGCTGACTTTAGGGACGAGGCCCGCGCGGCAGGGGCTGCGCTGGTCTGCGTGTGCCGTGGGACTTGGCAGGAGTCACCAGGCCTCTCTGCGCCTCGGTTTCCCTCAGTGCATGAGGCCAGGTCTAAACGGCTCTGACTGCTGCTCCTCTCGCTCGAATCTCAAAATAGTTCCCACGTACACCGCTTGTCTGGACGGAGGCCGAGGAGCAGGCCAGGCCGGTCGTGCCATCTGCCAGGCCCCGCTGGCGCTCTGCAGCCGGCACTAATGTAATTATGAGATTAGGGCGCCCCTCGTTCTCGCTGTGTGGTTACATCAGAGGTGACAGGCAGCTCCCTGGGGCCCGCTGTCCCCCCGAGGGTCCTGGGAGCGCGTCTGGGCAGGGTCAGCTGGCCTGGACACCCTCCGGCTTGGCTGGGTGTGGTTTTGTTGCCCTGGAGGGGGGAGCCCGCTTCTGAGGCCGCAGAGGGCACCGGCCTTTGCGATGAGGGCCACGTCCAGTCTTGGAGGGCAGGGACCCGCTCCGGTTCCTCGGCCTGCGGAGAAGCCCACCGAGGGAGTGACCCTGAGGGTCGAGGCTTCTGGAGGAGAAGCAGAGCAGGCCGGGATGCTCTCGTCCATTGGCCACCCAGCTCCAGGGGCTCGGGCAAGGCCTGGGCAGTCTTGGGGGGCGGGGCTCTCCTCTTGTGCTGAACCCACAACCACGCTAACGGGAAACAGGCAGCCTGGGCCTGGGCCGGGCCGGATCAGAGCCACTTCTCTCCCGGGCTCCTGGCCCTGGGGTGTGGCGCCAGCCCTGGGGCCCCAGCACCGCTCCCGGGTCCCTGGGTCTCCCGACAGCTGCTCCATCACGGTCCCCGGCGTGGGCTCGCGCAGTGAAGGAGGCTTGTGCCAGGCCTCTCTGGGAGTTCCTCTAGACCCGCTGCGGCCCCATTCTGCAGGGAGCGTGGCGTGGAGATGCCAGCAAAGAGGGGAGAGCTGCTCTCTGGGCCCTGAGTGGGGAGACAGGGTGACGGGCAGCGTCGCGGGGAGGTTGCTCCAGCCAAAAGCACGGACTGAGGCTCAGGCCTCCCACGGATGCCCACGCCTCCGTTCTCCAGGCGGAAGCCCAGATGGGCTTGCAGCAGCCGGCTCTGCGTGGGGCCTCTCCTGGCTTGCACCAGGTGCTTCTGCGGGACAGGGAGGGCTCTGGCCTCTCCCTCTCGCGAGGACAGCCATCCTGGGGCCCCACCCGCACAACCTCACCTGAGGCGATTACCTCACAGCACTTCTGCCACCAAACAGCGTCCACTGGGCGTTAGGGCGCCACACGGCCTTGGAAGGACACGGGCAATCAGCCCTGACTCCAGGACCAGGAAGGTCAGGAGGGAGAGGACAGGAGCCAGCCTTGTGGAGTGGACGCTCCTCTGGCCCTCTCCTGCGTTCAGGGATGGCAGGTGAGTTCAGGGATGGCCCTTTCCGCCCTCTGTGTTCCATGGGGAGGAAGCCCAGGTGGGCGGGAGGCAGTTCTCGATGGTCCTTCCAGACAGGAGCTCCGGTGACCAGGATGGAGAGCGGGTGAGGCCACGAGGCACGCACACTCAGGTGTGCCTGCACACCTGCACGTGGTGGTCTCAATGTGCCCTGTGTGTCCCACCTCCCCTCGTCCTGACCTTATCTTCAAACAGTCCTGACAAGGCCCTTCTTTTGATGGGAATTCTGAGGTCTTTCCCTAGGCGGGCGGGTTCAGGTGTGGCGGGCAGGTTCAGTGTGGCCGGCGGGTACAGGTGTACAGGCAGGTTCAGGTGTACAGGCGGGTTCAGGTGTGCAGGTGGGTTCAGGTGTGCAGGCGGGTTCAGGTGTGCAGGCGGGTTCAGTGTGGC
>JAGFMF010012163.1:504343-527103 GCA_019455555.1 Galemys pyrenaicus | reverse complement strand
GTGTGCAGGCGGGTTCAGGTGTGCAGGCGGGTTCAGTGTGGCCGGTGGGTTCAGGTGTGCAGGCGGGTTCAGTATGGTGGGCATGTTCAGGTGTGCAGGTGGGTTCAGTGTGGCCGGCGGGTTCAGGTGTGCAGGTGGGTTCAGGTGTGCAGGCGGGTTCAGGTGTGCAGGCGGGTTCAGGTGTGCAGGCGGGTTCAGTGTGGCTGGCGGGTTCAGGTGTTATCTCTCTCCGACGTCAGGAGAACTTGCAGCCCATCGAGCCACGAGCACCAGAGGCATCCCAGGCGCTCCCTGCTCCCCGTCCTGGGACGACGTTCGAGTGGCTGCGGGCAGGCGACTTCACCAGGGCGAGCTGAGGCCGGTCCTTTGATCACGGGCTCCTGCACCCCCACTGGGAAGAAGCGCGGAAACCCAGGGGTCTGTGCTGAGGCTCGCCCCTGCCACGTCTGCACACCACTCATCTGATCCCAGCGCGTCGCGGGGAGGGGCGGGGATGGCTCAGTTACAGGTGAGGAAGAGGCGGCGCAGAGAAGCGAACACACCATCCAAGGTCGCAGCATCAGAAGCTCAGGGCTGATGCAGAGCCCATGCCCCCAAGGTCCAAGACCTGAACTGTCACCGCCCCCAGCTGTTTGCGCACCTGCTCCTCAGCACAAACCGAAGGGCCGCTCTGGCGGGGCCGCTGTTGGGGCAGCAGGTGGCCTCCCGGCGGTCAGCGAGAAGGAAACACGACACTGAGAGCATCGAGGGAACGTCCTGGGCCATGTGACCGCGACGGCCAGAGTGGGTGGCCGGGGGTGGGGGGTGGGGACTGGCCGGCCAGGGAGGCCTCCCGAGGAAGGACACTTCTCCGGGAGCCGAGCAAGGGGAGGAGCCAGCTGGGCAGAGGCCTGGGCAGAGGAAGACTGGGGCCGGAGGAAGGCAGGAGGGCCGGGCACGGTGCCGGGCATGCAGTCAGAGGAGGAAGCGGCGGCCGCAGAAGAAGTGGGGTGTTTTCTAAGTACAAAGAGGACCCCCCAGTAAGATCCAGGCAGTGACAGTGCAAGATGTGCGCTGTCCCCCCAGAGGCCTGCCTGGCTCTTGCTGCAGGTAGGCTGGTGGCTGACGCGCTACTGGCAAAACCCCAACAGGAGGGCGGGAGGTGGGGCAGGCCACGATGGCTAGGGGGGTGGCTTCCTGGCTGACAGAGGCCGGGGAGCAAGGGTCAAGGTCCTGGGAGGGACTGGGACTCACAGCAGGTCGTCAGCCAGAGCCTGGACCTGACGGACACAGGGTGATGAACGGGGAGCCCCAGGGCAACCTCCAGATTGTCCTGGCGCAGAGTTGGCCGCGTGGGGGCCCCAGGGTCGAGGGGCAGGAATGGCTCCAACCAGCCCCCACCCAGAACCCATTTGCTTCTTTTCAGCTTTTTAATATGGGGTCTTCATTTCCCCCTTAATTTCCTGGTTCTACAGTAAATGAGACCTTGCTGTCCTAGGGAGCTGTCTCAAAATAGAGGGGGCTATGGGTGTGACCAGGGCCCTCCCGCCAAGCCAGAGATGGCAAGAATCATCCTCAGTCTGATGACCTACCATGGGGGCTCCCGCAGCCCCCCACACGCACGTCTCGTCACTCTGGTCCTCCAGAGCCAGCACTGCACCCACACCCACACCCGGGGGGGCGCAAGCACCTTCTCCTCCCACGTGCTCTCTGGAGCACAGTCAACGGCTTCCAGGCCAGTCTTGACGCTCTGCTCTGTCTGTTCCGTTCTGTTCTGTTCTGTTCCGTTCCGTTCTGTTCTATCGTGTTCAGCAGGGGAGCCAGGCGGGAGGAGGGGCGCCGGCGGGCACCGGGGCACTTCTGTTCAGTCGTCTTTAAGAGGTAAGAAAATGCAAACCCTAAGTCGGTTTAAATGCTGTCCAAGCATAATATCGTCAGACAGTGGAAGGTTATTTAATCGCATGATGTGACTCAGCTCTGGTCCAGCCTCGGGTGAGAGAACCCCACAGCCCTTCTGCAGCTCCCAAGTCGTCAGCCCCATGGACGTGCGGGAACCAGAGCTGGTCATGGAGGCTGCCACGGGGTGCCTGTGCCCTGGTCCTCTGACACAGACGGCCTTGCCAGCCCCACCCCGGTCTCCTCGAGGAGGAGGCAGGCTGCAGCCAGGGGTCCCCCAGAAGGTGCCAGTGGCTTTCGAGGATGCTCTGCGTGGCTGGAACTTGGAAGCGGGTTCAGCCCACAGCTCCCGGCTCCTCTGTGTTTGAAGCTCAATAGACTCTCAGGTTGGCCCTGAGGTTGGGGGCTGACGGTCCTCGGGGCCCAGGCCGCCCGCATTCAGGCCACGAAACTGCAGGCATGTGACCGCACCCACCCCCGTGCAGCGCCGTCCCGGGCCCGCGAGGACACTGGCTGGCCATCCCAAGTCCAGTCTGGGGAAATGACACCTCAGCCTTTGCGGGGTGTTCGGGTCACCCTCTTGATCTTGAGAACAAAAAGAAGCCCTACTGGTGTTCCAGAAAGCTCCAACCACCTGCACCTCCTTTCACGCGGAGGCCCGAGGCTCCGTCTGACAGTCAGCCCTGGCCCCCCATGCAGAGGCTCGGCCTGCGCTGACGGCTGCAGCATCCTCGAGAGCCCCTCCTTGGGTGGCCAGGTCCACAGGAGCGCACTGTGGCCAGTCTCCTCGGGCAGCGCTCCAGAGCCCTTGAAGAGTTGTGCTCAGCCCTTCGCACACGGCTCCAGCCCGCTGCTGGGGCCCAGCCCTGCTCCTGCCCTTCCCAACCCCTCCAAGCGGCTGGGGCCGGAGCCCAGAGCCCGCTCACTGCTGTGAGTGTCTGCTCAGGGAACCAACTTGCCCAGACCCCGCACCAGCGAGCGTGGGGGAGCTGAGCTGCAAGGCAGGCTGGCCGGATGGTGCCCGACCTGCCTCCTGCACAGGACCAGAGCTCCTCCAAGCCCGGCTTCGCTGGGCTGCCTGGAGGTGGCGGTGCCTGGCTGGCCCTGGGCCGTGGAGCACACCTGACGCACACACCCAGCTGTGCCTGATGCCGGCAGCCATCCCCAGAAGCCCCAGGCCCTCGGGGGGCCGTGGGAGCAGCCCAGATTCCTCTCCTTCAAGGAGGAGAACCAAGCAGCAAACAGCTCGCCTGAGACTGGGGCGAGGGTGCTTCGCCTCTTTCCGGAGCTGCAGGGTGTTGCCAGGGCAACCGACGGCTGTCTGACAGGATTTGGCGATTTAACTCTTGGTCCGCACAGAACAGGAAGGCGAGAGCTGCGAGCAGATGTTCCTGCTTCCACAGCGCAGGAGGGAGGCGCTGGGAGGCCCGGCCGGGCCAGACCAGGTGCTGCTGGCTGCGCCCCAGCACTCCACCAGGACCCCGCCCGGCCAGGTCGCCTTCCACCTGCCGGCAGGAGCCGGACCCCCCACCCCGTCGGGCAGCGGCCAGGAGCCCCAGTGAGGCTCTCGGACCTGCGAGCGCCTCGGGTGGCTCGATTGAGGCTGAACCCTCCGCCCTGCGCTGGCCCCTGCACGTCTCAGACCCGTGCGCCTGCGGTGGGCCCAGATGCGCATCCGGACAAGTCCTGGAAGAAATGCCACTGCCGCGGCTGCTCGCAGGCCCTCGAGACCCTCTGCTTGGTCCCCCCCAGCACCCCCACAGGGTCAGCGTCACCCCGTCCTCAGGGTGCAGGTTCTCGGGCCAGCACCCAGGAGCTGTGTCGCAGGCCCCAGGGGTGATGCCCCACTGCACCGGGCCGGACACCTGAGGGCTCTCCACGCGCTCACCAGGCCCCGGCGAGCACCCCGCCCTCTCGCCGTCCCCCGCAGGGAGCGATCTCGCCAGCTCTGACGCGGAGAGGTGCAGGGCGAGGGCAGCAGTGCCCACGCTGCACGCCTGCAAGTGCACCCCGAGGCCCGGTGCGCGGCAGCCTCTAGGGTGGGTGCAGGCCGCCCACATCTCCAAAGCTCCCAGGGGTAGCACAGCCAACCCAACAAGGGGAGCCCAGGCCGGGCACCCTCAGCACTGGCAGCATCAGCCCCCCCACACTGCTGGGTGCAGGCACCACGCCCGGGCCGGGCCGGATCCCAGCAGAGCCCCCAGGGCTGGCGCACAATGAAGCTCAAGTTCATTGCTCGGAGCCCCTCCTGACTGCAGTGCGGCCTTCTGTGGGCCTCAGAGACAGGGGCGCTGCACAAGTCAGTGGCAGCGGCCCCTCACACGCTGGGGGGGCCGTGAAGGGCAGGGTGGCCTGGCCACGCCACGGGGCTGCTAAGCTGCACAGAGAGGCCTCGGGTGTCCAGGGGCCGCTGGTGCTGGCCTTCAACCCTTCCAAACCACCCTGCCCCCAGTCTATACCCCTGTGGAGCGCCCCAGGGCTCAGCCACAGGCCGCTGGCAAGGCTAGGGCTGCAAGAGGGTTGCTTGGGAGCACCCCGAGGCGCCAGAACCAGGCACACCCATGCAGGCAGGCGACAGGGCCGTGGGAGTGAGCTGAGTCGACCCTGAAGCCGGGGGCCAGCTTGGCTGCAGGAAGTGGAAGGAAATGTGGAGGTGCAGGGGGCCAGAGCGGCAAGGAGGGAGCAGAGCGTGGCATTCGGCCTCACCTGTCCACACTGCCATCAAATTCTCCCCAGCGGCCCGCGGGGGTCTCAGCACTTCCTGCCTGCACCTGGCTGGTGGGTAGTGGATGAGAAGAGACGGAGCACGGAGCAGAGAAAACGGGGTGTGAAGATGGCAGAGGAACGGCATGGAGGGAACGCAGGGAGAGGGACGTCCCCGCACTCGGTGGGCCCAGCCGCCGGCAGCTCGGCTCAGCCACTCGCCACCGCGCCGAGGTCCGTGCTGCAGAGATGCCGAGGACCGCCATGGTCAGAGCCCAGCGCAGACGGACCCCACTGGCCAGGCGACAAGCGCCCAGCGCGGGCCTGCAGGCCTCTGAGCTCACGCCAGGCCCCTCCACTCCCCCACGAGACTCCCCGGCGTCGACGCTCACGTCAGGAGCTCCCAGAGCTGGCGAGTGCTGAGAGGTTGCCAGGTGGCCTGCCCGGGACCAGGCAGGGCCGGTGGGGGAGCAAAGTCTAGGACAGCTGCCCCGGGGTCCCCTGGTCTCCCCGCGGTGACCCACAGAATGCCTGGACCGCAGGTGTGCAGAATGGGGGACCCGCTGCTCCCAGGTTGAGACCAGAGTGCTGGCCGTCCAGGCGGGCGGTCACTGGCCTTGGAGGGGGTCCGTCCCCCCTTGCTGGAGGACTTGGGGTAAGACTCAGCGACCCAGCCCTGGACTCAGACCTGTGACGGCCGACACTGGACAATGGGCCACGGCTGGTCAGCGGGAGCTCGTGCCTGACCTCACCTCGGGGGTCCCAGTACTCAAGCCCCTGGAAGGGTGTCTAATTTTAGGGGTGCCTAGTCTCTAGGAGTGTAAAATCTCCAGGGGTCTATGATGGAGAGGTGGGGGCGGGGAAGGCGGGGCTTCCCAACGAAGGAGCAGAAGGGCCCCGACCGGGTGCTGGGGTGACAGCACCTCCCCCGGCGGGGAGGGACAGACCCGCTCGGCTCTGGACGGAGCTCACGGGGCACACAGTAGCCCTCAGCATACGGCTGCTGTGGTTTCAGTGGCTGATGACGCCGTGGTACCGACTTCAAGATGTGCAGAAACGGTCAGCCGGCCCCCCTCATCTGGCCAGCACCCCAACATCCCCTCTCTTGGTTCAGCATTGAAAGCCAAAGAGAACAGTGGAAATGAAAGGGGCGGGCCCCTCAGCCCTGGGCACCCCCCCAGCCCCCAACAGCAGACGAGCCCCACCCCCGCCAGCACCTGAGCCGAAGCTCCCCGTGACTCAGACCCAGTTTAGAGGAGGGGACAGATTTATTGCCTGATATGTATATTTAATGACATCAAAGATAGTTTCTAAATACGCTGTGCAATTTATTGGTATTTAATGTTACACATCAATTAATAATTTTTAAACCATCCAACATTTGCCAATTTGAAAAACTTAATATAACATTCAATAACTCTTGTCGAGACTTAATAAATTTCCATGGGTTTATACGGCTGAGAAACGCCCTCCGCCTCAGACAGATTAAATAACGCGTGGCACGGGGGCACTGGCGAGGCCTGCAGCGGGGTGTAGGTGTGCTTGACTGCATGGGCTTATTAGGGACCTTTGCGCATCTCTCCCAAAGAGGCACCCCGAGACTCCCTGCTCCCCATGGTCTGCTCATGTGGGCGCTGACCCTGTGGGGGGTGGGCTCCCCTCCCTCCCCTCCCAGCTTGGCCCTGGTCCCTCGCTCCTCAGGACACAGTCTTTGCTTTGATGACGACGTGCTTCCCAGCCCCAGCCACGGATGCGCCCGCAGCCACAGGCCTGCCTCAGACCTCGGGGTTTCTCCCCCATCCCTGCCCCAGACTCTTGACTGTGGTGCAGCTGGGAGCAGCCTCGGGGCCTGGGCAGGGGACGCCTGCAGCTGACAGGTGGGCCCTCCAGCCCGGTCTGCCGAGGGTGTTGGGCCCCCTGGCTCCAGGCAGGCCGCACTCTCCAGCTGGGAGCTCCGGGCACCCCCATGTGCGGGCTGCGTTCACGTGCCGCATCCCCTGCACAGCGGTGTGCAGCTCGGCCCGGGTCCTTCTCCACCTGAAGCCCTTTGTCCCACCTCCTGCAGCTGCAGCCTGCCTGCGGGCCAGGCGTGGCATCACCCCCGCACCCCAACTTCCCTGCACCCCAGCTTCCCCGCACCCCAGCTTCCACGCCCCAGCTGGACGAGTGTTCGCTCTCCCTCGTGGGTCTCCCGGCATACACATTCTGCCCCTCTTCCCTCTCTCCTGCCGGAAAGGCGCCGTGAAGCTCTGGGTCCCCTTGCCTGTCCCCACGCACCGGGAGGCCCAGCAGGCTCCGTGCGCATTTGCCCAAGTAACAGAGAGATGCAACCAACGTTCCCTTGTACCCACCGCCCCGGGAAGCGGGCAGAGGGGAGGCTGGAGAGTACGCCCACCAGCCCGCGGGACCTGCTGGGACCAGGGCCCCAGCGGAGGGCACTAGGCGGGGCCCTCGGCTTGCAGTGGAAGGGCCGGGACTGGGACAGGACGGGTGCGCCGGTGGCAGGAGAGCCTCGTAGGCCACTGCAGCAAAGCCAGACAAAAAGGCACAGGAAGTTCATCAGGGAAAATTCCAGGTAAGTGCAGACACTTCTTTGACTTACAATTCTTCGCCACTTCCCCTGCAGCCTGTCCCACCCCGCAGCCGCCCGAGAGGCCCGGTTAGGAAGGAGAAAAGGGCAGCTGCCAGGACTCGGAGACGGACCGTGCGCCCTGGCTGCCACCCGCGGCCCACACTGGACGCCTGCACGCTCACGGTGCAGGGAGCAGGCCTGGGGCCCACAGGCGTGAGCACATTCTGGGGGTGACGGGAGCCTGCAGGCAGGGCTGGCCCGCGCCCCCCACACTCAGGCTCAGATCGAGGCTGCGTCCCAGGGCTCGGGCCCAGGCCAGCACCACCTAGCCGCGCTGGGGGGAGGCGCTTCCAGGACAGGGCCCGGAAGGCGGACAAGGTTCCAGAAGTGGGGTGACCGGCCCGCCGGCACGGGCTGAGTGGAAGTGTGAGAGGAAAGGATGGTGCCGCACAAGTCACCAGCTCTCCGACTGCAGACAAGCAGTCAACGAGAGGAGACACGGAGCAGTAGGAAGAACACCAATACAACAGCAACAAAAAGACAAAGCAGAGGACACACTTACCCGGAAATGTTTATAAGAAATCATTGAATGACAATTTCCATTCAAGAACATTAAGTGGGAAAGCACAGCACGCCCTGGTAGGAAGTCCCACGTTGTAAAAAGTTAGATTTTTCCTAAATTAACCTGTGGAGGTAATGAGAGCCCAGTAAAAATTCCATTGGATGTTTCCCTAGATAAGCTTGTTCTCAAGTTCACATGGAAAAGTGACAAAGCAAGAAGACTTAGGAAATTTCTGAAAATAACAGGAGTAATAAGAGGAGACGAGAGACCGGTGATGAAAGCACTACAAAGCTACATCACCAGAACAGCACAGTTCCAGTGTGCAAGCTACAGGCAGACCAGCTAAACAGACTAGAATGGCTAGAAACACACAGAAAACCATACCGGAATGCAGCACACAGTGGAGCTGGTGACTTTTACTTACTGATTCTGTACTCAGTAAGCAACTTGGATTCTTGGACTTCCCAGCTGATTGTCTCAAGTTTTCACCTGAAAATGATGATAGTTTCACCTTCTCTTTTCTAATTTTTATACTTCTTTCTGTCTGTCTCTTGAGTTGACTGGTACCTTTGGAGTAATGTTAGAGGTGTGTCTTGCTGATAACTACCCTGCTGATCCTCCACCCCAGAGGGGAGGAGGCTGGACTGTTCGCCAGTGAAGGTGCCCAGATCATCAGCATTTCGGGAAAATGACAGACAAGTGAGTACCAACTCTATACCCAGGCCCCAAAATATTAACTTCCCATCAAATAAACATACGATGAAATTATCACAAGTAATTTCATCACTTGTACAGCCTGTCTAAATATGACTCTGCCCAGGGTAAAAGCTACGCATGCGAGGGTTTCCAGATCAGCTTCTGCATGCAAGAAAACGCGCCAGAACTTTCAGGCAAACGAGCAACTGCGTGAGCCTGAGCGCTCTCTGAAGACGCCACCGCCGTTATAGCATGGTCTCGGTGCTGAGAAGTCGTAAAAGAATGTTTTTCCTACAAAGGGTGATGGAATCTGACCAGCAAGAGAGAACGTGGTCATTTTTGAACGAAGAAAGGAAGTGGGAGGAGCACAGCATCCATGGTTGTGAGAAAAAGCTTTAGAATTCGACACCCCTGGGTTTAAATTGTGGCTCCATCACACACCTGCGTGACTGGCCAACGCTCCCTTTCATCTCTCTGGCCCTAGAGTTTCCTTATCTCCAAGCAGGAACGCCACTTCTTCTTCAGAGGCTTGTTACAGGTGTAAGTGAAATGTACGTGACGGGTTTAGCTGAGTGCATGATATATATAGCCGTCCACAAATGTCACCTGTATTTTGAGAAAGTCACATCGAAGCAGCTCCGAATCCTTAAGAACCCCCAAAGCATGCAAGGAAATGCATCTGTGCACAGGCTGAACCGCCGTGCCCAGCACTGTACCCTGAACAGGAGTCTTTTGTCCTGGAATCTACAATGCGTTGCCGGCCCAGCAATACACAGCCTCTCAATAATCCACCTGGCAAGAGCAGCAGCAGTATCATAATTTACAGTTGGGAAACTCGGGGCACCACCTCCCCAGCTCTTGGGGTCCAGGATGTCAGAGTCAGCCTCGGCTTCTCTAAACGTCTAGTCTACAGGGTAGATCAAGGACGTCAAATAGATATTCATATTTCAACCAGTTCTCACCAGCCTTCGTGTGACCACTCTGCTCCAACCCCCTTCACTCTCACCTGGGCATGTCCACACAATCACGCGCCCACCCTCATGCTTACTGTCTATTCCTCCGCACAGCCAGAGGCCCCTGTCCAACGCACACCAACCCCTTCTCTCCTGCAACCCCTGGAATGGCTCCACTTCATTCAGATCCAAGCTCCAAGTCCTTCCTTCTGCTCAGAAAAAGAAACTACAGAAGAAAATATTTACAAATCACATATACGATAAGGGGTGGATATAAAAAAATATATAAACAACTCTTATAAGTCCGTGGCACAAAACCGAAATGATTTCTTTTTCAAAATGGGCAGAGGAGCTGATCACGCTTTTCCAAAGAAGACATACAGATGGACAGTGGCACATGAGCCGTTGCGCGACACTCATCTTCAGAGGGTCACGGATCAACACCACAGTGCTGTCCCACCTCACACCCGTGAGGACGGCCGCCCTCGGGAAGACGAGCGGCAACGGGTGTCGGTGAGGCGGTGAGAACTGTTGGACACTTGGCGGGGATGGGAACCGGTGCAGCCTCTATGGAAAATAACACGGATTTTCCTCAAAAAATTAAAAATAGCAAATATGGGGTCCAGTAACCCCGCTTCTGGACATACACCCAAAGAAGATGAAAACAGAGTATCGAAGAGAAATCAGCACTCCTGTGTTCCTTGCAGCACTACTTACAATAACAAAGTTATGGGACTCAACCTAAGTGTCTAGTGATGGATGACCGGATAAAGAAGATATTATATATAATGGAATGTTACTCAGTCTCGAGAAAATAAGGAAACCCTGCCACTTCCAACATGGATGGGTGTGAGGGCAATATTCTAAGTGGGTAAGACCAAGAGAAAAATGTGCATTGTATGTAGAACATACAGCACTTTAAAAGGAATTTTTGGAGACAAACTCACATAAACAAGGAGTACAATAGTGGCTGCCAGGATGTGGGGGAGAGTTGGGAAAACAGGGAGAGTTTTGTAAAAGGGCACAAACTTTTGCTATAGGATGAATAAGGTCTGAGGATTTAATGTAAGACATGGTAACTAGAGTTTAAAAAATACCCAGAGTCCCTTCTTTGTCTCCCAGGACCTGGTACGACAGGATCCCATACTTCCTCTCTGACATCCTGTCCTCCCCACTCCCTGCGGTCTTCTCCCATCCAGCCCACGCATCTTCCTTGCCATTCTTCAGACCTTCTAGGATGCCATGGTGCGGGGCTTCGAAGGGGCCTGGGCTGCCCCTTCACCAGCTGCCGCGAGTCTTGTACCTCCCTCCCCGGTCCTCACTCAAGAGCTGCCTTCCGCGGGCCATGGGTGCACAGGGGTTAATGACGCCTCCTAGCTGTGTGGAGCATGCTTAACTTTTCTGTTTAAAAAGACATTATTTAAGTCAATTTCTCAGTGGAATTTTGCATCTAAAATTTCAACATTCCCCCAACAATACTTCATACTCCTACCCCGTTTTTGTTTTGATCCTTATCACTATTTAAATTATCCTTATTTATTTGTTCAGTGACCTGACTCCCCGAGACTGTAAGCTCTGTGAACGGATGGACATTTTAGGGTTTTGCTTGGTACTGTCTCCCCAGCACTTAGTACTGGCCTTGGCACAAAGTGGGTGGCAAAGTTTTTTTGAATCAACAGGCAGATAAGCGAATGCAGTCATTGTCCTAGAGACACTCAGTGGTTTTGTTTGGTGAATCCTGGTCTTTCTGTTCCTTGGGGATCCCCAGCAGACGTTACATAGACACGTAGACACCACCACCAGGAGAACTGAGCCTCAGGAGAACTGAGACACCCCACTGTATACAAACGAAAGAGGAAGGTCTCTAAGCCTAGTGATTTTTTTCCCCCACACCCCTTTACTGATTTTCTGTCCTGAACAGACATAAAAAGCTGCAGGGGAAAGACTGTGTAGATCCCACTAACTCTTGCACACTGAGATCAGTCAGTTGGTCAGAAGTTCAGAGCCAGAGGCACGAGCCATACACAGTCACAGGACGAGTCTTCACATTGAGACTCCAAAGGAAGAGAAGCGGTCAAAGAGAGCTGCTGGTGCCAGCTCTTCACAGAACAAAACACTGACTGAGGTCAGGATACTCCACATCTCAAGACAAGCTGTAAATGTGACACCCCCGTATGTTAAAATTTTAAAGAATATATTTTTAGTGGTTATACTTGTGGGTGATCTTTCAATACTGTATTAGCTAGGAAGTGCTCCAATACAAAAAATTCTATCCAGGGCCTGAGTGGGAGGTTGCTGCTGGCCGTGGTGCTGAAAGTCTGCTCGCAGTCCATCAGGTCCCAACCAGTGTGTCTGGGTGATAATAAGACTGTGGGATTTGCTGCTAAGGATCTTACACCAACAATAGCAGGGGGCACTGACCATGGTCACAACACTTGTTCTCAGTATTCCAAGCTTTGCTCTAGTTAAAACTGAGTTTCTCTTTCTCTTTTAATTCTAGTTCGTTCTTCCTTGCTTCTGACTAGCCTGGGGATCATTATGAGTCAGAGGTTATCCAAAGAAGCAGCTTCTATTTCAAGATTAATTTAGATGTTAAGATCTGAGCAAGATGAGTCTATCTGTTCTGCACCTTCAGGACTGGATAGGTCTTAATTTGCAGCAAAACAGCAACTCCAATCAATATAACAGCAGACTCTAGAGGACCTGCCACACAAAGAATGGTCCGGGCGCACACAAGAGCTTGAGTGAGCAGTAAGTGGTTAGCCTCTGCCCGCAGACCATACTGGAACTGTGGCCTCTAATCTGAACTTCATTAAAGATGGGGTTGTAGGATTACTGTCTTCAGTAACTTATCTTCAATATTTATCTCCCATTCTTGCCCAGCTTCTTTGGTAATCTTGTGCAAAATAACATTCTTCTTTTTATTCCTGACCATACATTCAGATTGGAATGGTTGAAATACTGTTCTTGGGTCTTACTTCCAAATACATGAATTGAATAAAATCTAGTGTGTGTGTCTGGGGCGGGGGGGGGGGGCGGTGGCTAAGTGGGAAAACAGACCTGGGTAATTCCATTCTCTATTCAGATCCTGGCTCTTCATTTCAGCTTCTTGTTTATAAACAGGTGGTTAACAACGGATATCACGAGACAGCCATGTGATGGGTACAGCAGGAAGCACAGAACTGGGCAGGAATCCTACCCACAGGCCTTCACCATCTAAATATCAAGATCTGTACTCTTCAGGAAATGGAGATCTATAAATAGCACGGTGATGATATCATCATCTTCCAGCCTGTTGCTGTTCAGCTGTCAATTATTTTTTAAAGAGCTTATAAAAAAATTAATAGGTGGTGGTAAATTCTATAGCACCATTTAAACACACACACACAGATCTCACAGATCAACAGACTTCGGTGGCTACTTAATAGAACGAAGAATCCATCTCTCTGAAAGCCCTCCTCTCTAACCGTCTTCTGGATCTCTTGTGTCTAACTGGCCCCCAGAAGCCTCTCCATGCCCAGAGGGGCAGTTGTGCTCACAACCGCTCCCTGACACTGAATGTACAAGGTCCCTTTCTTTGGATAGTGAGAATCTTGGGTTTCAGCCTTGAATGAGCAGCAGCCTGTGAACCATTAAAAACAGATCTGACATTTAAAGGAAACCAAAGCTCCTCTTCTTCCTATCACAGAGCCCTAGATAGAACAGTAGGAGAAAGGATTTTGGGTGCAGCCTCCTCTTCCATATAACCTTGAGCAAATCCTCGACCTTCTCCATCCTGCCAACCAAGCAATACCTCAAGTAAGTCAATTCTGCATCGGGAGAGATTTCCCCCAAGAGGACAAATGATGTCTCGGGTGATTCAAGTGGGATGGGAGGGGTTAGTGGTCCTCAGGGCATCTCCACAGTCCCCTGGTAGAGCAAGCAGATGAACCACCCCCTCTCCGGCCAGCACAACTAAGCTCCTGGGAGGTGTGACACTAGGCTGACTGGAAGCAGCAAAGCACCTCTGAAGGTCAGAGAATGTCACCTTTCCCCAGCGACCTTGAATTCTTAAGCTTTTTAAAAATTGGCGTCTGATTGCCACTAATAACAAGGAGGAAGCGTAGAAGGCAGGTGGAAAAGAGAAAAGATTCTGTTTTAGAATGCATCTATGTGTGTATCTACATTTATATAAATAGCAACCAAAATGGGCTGTGGGGGGGGCGCGTGCTATTTTAAGGACAGGCTGCAGTAGTAAAGTAATCTCCTGAGCGATGCTACTTTCTGGCCGCACGCCCTTGCGTCCAGGCGGGCTCTGCGCTTTTTATTCTCGTCACATTGAATGCCTTTTACGAATCCATCCATCTTAATCAGCACCTACCGCTCGCAGCAGCGGGCTGCAGTCAGGAAGTGGAGGAGCAGACAGGAGAGGACGTGTGAGGGCAGTGGCGAGAGATGACGTCATAAAAGGAAGGAAGGAAGAAAGGGGGTGGGAGGCAGGAAAGGAGAGGCAGCCCAGAAATCCCACCCTCCAGCCTCCACCTCCCTCCTTCGTCAGTGTGGCTCTCAGCCAGGTGGAGGGCTGACAGGTGCCAGCCCAGAGCCTGATCTCCAGAGTGGAGAGAGGCAGTGGGTAGGAGGAGGGAGGCTGGATGCTACCTCCTGCTTCCTCCCTCTGGTGCGCCCCTGTCCTGATCTTAGATCTACCCCACCCGAGCCTGGGAGCCCGCTGGCCGTGGAGCAACCACACCCCCAGCCCACTAAACCCTGACCCATGCAGACACCCTCGCTCCTCTACTAGGATCCTCTAGAAATCTTTGATGCATTCCCAAAGCCACTCTTCCAAGCAGCCTCCTCAGCCATAGCTGCGCAAGCCCTGCACACACAGCCTCAGCCCAAGCCGAGCCAACCAGGTGTGCAGGTGCCCTGGGATCAGTGAAGCGCATGCCTACCAAGGCTTGGTCCGTCCCCTCCCGGAAGGCCTACGTCCTGTTTCGCACCTCACTTACCTGCTTCAAAGCCCTGTGCACACTGTGGTGCCCTTGGCAGGGCCCCGGAAGCCCTGCAAGTCCACAGGCCGGACCCCGCCCCAGCTGCAAGCCGAAGCCCCTGCAGAACGCCCGCGGCACAGGGCACTCACAGCACATGCCGGGGCGCCGAAGAGCCAAGGCTCTGGGGAAGGAGCATGAGCTGACCCACATGCGAGCTTGCCCGCCCCCAGGCCCGCCATGCCGAGCGACAGTGTGGGTCTGTCGCCGGCTCCCACGTCCTCCCAAGCAGCCGACAGCTGGACTTGGGCTGCGACGAACGGGGTCCGGTCACCTGGGAGTTCAGGGCAAAGCGGAGGCGGGCGGGGGCAGGGCGGGGCTCTGCTAGTGACGGAACTCAGCCCTGGGCACAGGTCGCAGCTGCTCCGAGGGTCAAACCTGGAAAGCCAGCACGGGGCAGAGCGAGCAGGGCCTGGCGCTGTGCACGTTGGGCCACCCCAGGGCCACCGCGTGCGCTCACGGCGCTCCCAGCACCGAGCCCCTCTCCACGGCACGCCGCTCCGCTCCCCGCAGCGGGGACAGGCGTGGCCCCCGCAGCGCAGGAAACCAACTCAGCGGCTTTGGTGGTTTCTCCGAACGTGAGAGGAGACGGCTGGTAGCAGCAGGACGAGTGTGCTGTCTGACTGCAGGCTTCGAGGCTGCCCCTGCTCTGGGTAGAGGACAGAGCCGGCGGGTGGGGAGAAGGCGATGCCGCAGACCTCCTCCCCAGCACGAGTGCGGTCTCGGCTGCAGGCACGCAGGGGCCAAGCCCGACCCGAGCGCCCGTCTCCAGGCAGGGCCTCCTCGTCCCGCGCAGCCCGACGAGCCGCAGCAGGGCCCGGGCCAGAGAAGCCGCAGCGCGAGCCTCCCACAGCCGAGGCCGGGCGAGACATCCAGATGGAAGCGTCTTTTCCTCTGCCGCAGCCGGTGCAGGCGAGAGGAGAGAGGAGAGGGGTCCGGGAGCCTGAAAACGAGGGGTGTCCGTTTGCAAGGCTGAGCCAGGAGTCAGGAAGCGTCCCGAGGGGAGGCAGGCAGAGGCCGAGACGGAGGGCAAGAGCAGAGGCCCTCGTGGAGACGCTCCGCGCAGAGGCGGGGCTGGCGGGCCGTCCCCGCGGCCAGGAGGGCCCTTGCACAGTCTGCAGGCCGCCCTCAAAGCCCGCTGGCGGGGCACCCCGCGCCCACCCGTCTCCCCAGGATTCCCAGATGCTCCTGTGCTGACCCCGCAGCTAAGCGCCCCGAGGTCACATCGTGAGGAAAGCGCTGCCTCCCACCGCGTCAGGGAGCGCCCACACCCAGGCCCGTCAGGCACTGGGGCGCGGGGTGGGGCGGGTGCGCGCAGGGCCCTCGCGGAGAGGCGGGCGGCGGAGCCCCGCGGCGGCGAGCCCCTGCCCCCGGCCAGGCGCCTGCGACTTCACGGGGTGTCGGTGCCAGGCACACAGCCCAGCGCCACAGCCCGACCCCAGGGAGAGCGGATGGCCAATCTGCCGCAGCGCCCACCCCGCGCGCCCCTCGCAGCTCCGGCTCCTGAGTGATGCTCACTCTAGTCTGCAGGACGCTGGGCCCCAAGAACACCGGAGCGAGAGGCAGCAGGACGGGAGCTGGGTGGGCTCACTGGCCCCCGCGGGCAGTGTGGGGGCTCAGGGGGCCGCGCCAGCGCACGCTCCAGAGCCGGGGGGACGCCCAGGGCAGGAGACCGCAGGGAACCGCTGCTCGTGGCTGCAGGGGCCGAGGAGCCCTGCGCGCCCGTCTGCAGCCAAAGGCCCAGAGGACAGCGGCCGAGTTCCAGCCAGGTCCGAAGATCCGAGCGCCAGGGCCAGCGGTGTCCGCCCGGCCCAGGCGTGGAAGCCCGACGGCTGTGCGCGGAGGGAGGACGGACGTCCTGGCCCCAGCGGAGAAGGCGGTTGGCCCGTCCTCGCCCCCCGCTCGGCCTGGGCTTCCAGCCAGCTGAGGGGGACCACTGCGCAACCCGGCCCGCTCCTGGTGCTGGCCCTCTGCGACGCCGTGAGCGCCCGCGAGCCCCGTGTGACCGCCCCGGGCCCCTTCCCAGCCCAGTGGGCGCAGCCCGGGCCCAGCGCTCCGCCAGGTGGGCTGGTCTTGCAGTGGGTGCCCCTGGGGTCCCCCACGGTGGGTGCGGCTGCTCGGGCCGTCACGGCAGGTCCCGGTGGGAATGAGCACACTGCCGCTGTCCGGGACTCCGAGCGCACTCTGCTCCCGTCCACCGCGCCCGCCGCTGCCCCCGCGCCCACCCGCCCGCGCTTCGTTCCAGGGCGGGGTCCCCCGACCGCCTCTTCTCTTTGCCGGCCGGGGCCAGAGGGGACCCAGCGGCCGCGGCTGGGTCAAACAAAAGGCCCGCGGTTGGCGCAGGGCATCCAGGGTCTCAGCTGGGGGTCCTGGGCGCTGGCCGGGGCCGCGGCCTCCAGGGAAACAGAGGCTGAGGGAGTCCCAGGCCCCTCTCTGCAGCGACCTTCCGCGATTCCGAGGCGCCGTGCACACACAGAGATGTGGAGAGGGGAATTTTAAAGGAAGCAGCGCCTAGAAGATTAAAGGCTTCTCCTCAGGAACCACCCTTTGTCATCAGATTACCAGATCAATGAGATCTTTCATCGCCACTGGCCGAAAGCACCTTCGCGAGTCCCCGATTTTCTGCATCCTGCTGGGAGGCGCTGCAGGCCCGTGGGCGAGTGGGAGTCTCAGCCCCAGAGCACCGCCCTCCCCGTCCGCCAGGGCTTCTGCTTCCCCAGGAGCCTTTCTGGCTGTTCCCAGCTAATTTGAGGAAAGGCTTTGAGCTGCGTTTCTGTAGCCTCAGCTCTGCCCGCATTCTTCACGAGCAGCAGGGGCCCGTCGGGGGACAGGGCTGCTGGCGCCGCTGAGAGCAAGAGCGAAACCTGCCGACTGCGGGCTTCTCTGCAGTCTTCCCTTCAAAGAGGCACGGACACCACGCCCGCGTGTCCCACGCGCCTGGGTTTCTGCCCGGGCGTGAGCGCTGTGCTGGGGGGCGGGACAGCTGCGCTGGCCCTCGGAAAGGGAGTGACCGCTCTGGGTACCACGGACACGCACAGGCCAGCCCTTCCCCGCCAAGCCTGGGCACGCACGCACCCGCTCAGCCTTCCCGGCCCCGGCGTCCCTCAGCGGGCGGCCAGTGTCCTCCTGCCGCCTCTTGGTCCCCATCTACGCTGATGCTGTGCCTCCCACATACACTTGACCGCCAGCGAAGCCACTCAGCACCACTGGCCGCACCTGCTATCAGGCAGCGCCCGGCCAGGGACAGGGCCGCGGCCCTCAGCGAGCTACGGCTCTGCACCCCCTGCGCACCGGACGCCATCCTCGGGCCGCACGCGTGTGCACCCACCCGGGACAGCCTGGAGGCAGCACTGCCCCCGCCGTGCAGGGGAGATGGGCGTGAAGCACCCCAAGTCTGTCGGGTAAACCCAGGAGACTGCACGGGTG
This sequence comes from Galemys pyrenaicus, assembly GCA_019455555.1. Taxonomy (NCBI): domain Eukaryota; kingdom Metazoa; phylum Chordata; class Mammalia; order Eulipotyphla; family Talpidae; genus Galemys; species Galemys pyrenaicus. The sequence continues at coordinate 509,289 of JAGFMF010012163.1, read as the reverse complement.
AACCCAGAGACTGGGGCTGGAGGCTGCAGCCTAGAGAGCCGCAAGCCCCCCACCCCCAGCAGGGACAATGCCACCTGGAAGACAACTGCGCAGCCACAGGCCGCGCCGCTCGCAGGGGGGTCTCGGGGAGCAGGCCAGGCCATGGCCAGCGCTGGCGTGTGGAAGCCCATGGGGCCCCGGGAGAGAGTGCGTGTGTGGGGGCAAAGGTGTCAGGCCCGCGAGGTGCGTAACCGCCTGTCCACTGCACGGCGCCGGGGCACCCCTCAGTCCGGCCACACAATTCTAGGGGTGTCGGATGAGATCGGCATTAGAATTGGGGGGCTGAGGGAAGCAGATGACCCTCCCCAGTGTGGAAGGGCCTGCTCCCCCAGGCAGAGGCCTGCACAGAACGAGAAGGTTGGCCTCTTCCGCCGTCGGCACACGGGACACCAGCTTCTCCAGTCTGTGCACGCACACAGACGCAGCCACTCTCGCTGGTCTCCAGCTGGCTGGCTCCCGAGCAGACCACCAGCGACCCTGGCACTCAGGCCTTCAGACTCGAACGAGAGCCACACACCAGGTCTCTGGGCGACCAGCTTCCGAGTGCAAGCCCGGCCTCGGGCACCTGCAGCAGCGCAAGCCACCTCCTTACAGTACACCCTCATCTCCATGTCTCTGCGGCTCTGCACCTGCCTATCGTCTGCCATCGTCTGTCAGTCTGCTACCTGGGTTCTGTTTCTCTGGGGCCCTGGCCACTCAGGTGGGGCATGATCAGGGAATGAAGGCAAAGTCCAGGCGTGTGAGCCAGATGAAGCTGTCTCTTGCCCTCCCAGGGAGGCAGCCAGGCCTTCAGCTCTCCCAGCAGCAAGGCAGGCGTGGTCAGGCGAGGTGCGGGCAGCGGGGGGCGCCGACAGACACCTGCTGCCCCCAGCACGTCGAAGGGGACTCAGGCAGGTCCACTCCCACGCTGTAGTTCGGAGGCTGAGGTTGGGGAGGTGACAGGTCTGGGGTGATGCCTGCGTGGGCAGCAGAGGGGGTGACTCCAGCCCCCCGAGACAAACCCAGAGCTCAACCCCAGGGTTGTCCCTCCTTTCCCTAATCCAGCTGCCCCTGCCCAAGACGCGCCCGGGACAGCGCCCCAGAGATGTAAGACGCACGCGCGCACGCCCCCTCTGCTGTCATTTTAAGACTAATTGTTTTAACACCCGCTATCAGGTCTGCAAAACCCTCTCTGGCACCAGCAACCTCCATCTCTCGAGTAAGGAATCGTGCTTAAAGAGAGTCGAGATTCCTCGACTTCGCCGCTCCCTGTTCCCACCCTTCTCCGTCTCATCAACAGACCTGTGAGATTCCCCTCAGACTGATGAGGACAAAGCCCCGAATGGTGCCTCAGACCCGTCGGGCGCACAGAGAAAGCCAGCCCACAGCGCCGTGGAGCGGGGAACAGGCTGGAGGCTGAGCAGCTCCGGGTCCTGGGCCCCAGTGGGTCCAGCGGGCCTGGTGCTCACCTCCTCCAGGCAAGCTCCCCACGCCCCCAGGGAACGCACCCCCCAGAGGACTTGACCGCCCCCGCTGGACGGCAGGCCCACAGCCCCCTGCACCCTGGTGTGCACCCCTCGGCCGGCTCCTTCTCCCTCCAAGCGGCCGGGCCGCAGGGACAGAGCAGCTCCGCAGGCAAACTCCAGGCCCACCCCAGGCTGCTGCCAGCCTGCCGTGCGACTGGACAGGTGAGTTCCCCAGCTCCGTGCGCTGTTTCCACCTGTGCTGTGCTCTCGTGGTCGTGCTAAGGAGGGCTCCCTCCCGCCACGCCTGAGCGATGCAGACCGTCAGCGGTGCTTCCCTCTCGCCCCACCCACGCCCCGACCCCTTGGACACCGCCACGCGCACCGGGTCCAGGGAGGGAGTTCGGTCAGAGGGAGCCGGCGAGCTCCCGAGGGTCACCAAGCCACTGAGCTGAGCCCGTGTCCAGTGCCGGGTCCGTCCTGTAGCCGCGGCACCTGGACAGTCCATGACGCGAGGGAGGCCGGGGACAGGACGGGGAGCGGCTTGGCGCGCAAACGCGGTTATGATACGGCGCCGACGTGGGCGAAGTACCAAGATCAAGTTAGGGGAACGCTGGCAGATTGTGTCTGGGTGGAGGGTTGATCGCGGCGCGTTTTCTCTTCATTTGTAGTTTTTTTTTTTTTATTTCCAGAACAAAATGTGTAAAGAAATAAATCAACGCACGCCAGATTTCTAGTTTCGGAAGAGAAGAGCTGGGCCCGTGCTGGCGGCGGGTCTCCCCTCAACGCCAAAGTCAGGGCAAAGTTCTGGGGTAAAAGGCTGTTTTCCATGTTGGGTAAGGGTCAGGGAGCCTAGGAGGAAGGAGAAATGAGTCTCCTACACCGGCCTAGCTGGGGAAAGTGGGCTCAGAGGCGGCTTAAGAAGCTTTGGCTTGGGGCCTCCCTGGTGGCGCAGGGGCTGAGCGCCGCACTGTGAGGCATCCGAAGCCACTGCAGCACGAGTTCAACCCCCGGCCAGGGAGGGACCCACAGGGCGCAGCAGACCTCTCCTGCCTCACCCGCTGCTCCCCTCAGCAGTGTGTTTCAGTGGATTCGCCTGTGTTCAGTGGATCTGCTCCCCACTCTGTCTCTGATGGCTCCTCACCTCCCACACCTCTGGCCTGCACCCCAGCTCTTGTGTGCATCAATAAATAAATCTTTAAAAAAGGAAAAAAAAAATGCTCTGGCTTTCTGTGGACTCGGTAAGGCGCCCACCCCAGTCTGCCCGGGGCAGCCCAGACCATAAAGCAAGCCAGGCAGAGGTCGAGCCGTCTTCCCAGGCTGCCCACGTCTCCTCGGGGGAGGGAGTGTGGCAGCGACCAGCGGGACGAGCCTTGAGGACCCGGCGCCGGGTGAGCTGCGTCAGATGCAGAGGGGCGTGCTGGTGCCCCCGGCGGGCAAGGCGGGCGAGAGGCCCATGGCCGGGCAGCGTGGCGGCCGCCAGGGGCGAGGGGGGCAGGAGTGGAGGCGCTGCGTGCTGGGCGAGGCTCACTCTGGGAAGATAAAAAGCTCAAGGGAGGATGGGAGGCTGGCACAGCAGTCCAGTGCGCCCAACGCCACGGGGCGGTGCGCTTGAAAGAGGGGACAGTGGTGAGGTTTATATCACGTGCGTTTTGCCACAATAGAAAACGACAGATGATATGGGACTGTAGTAACAGAAATATGCTGAACGTGTCTGTGTGCTGAATGTGTTATGTTATGATCTTATTTTAAAATATATGTATATATGCTGGCAAAAATATGAGAAGATACGAATCAAAATGTTAACAGGGCTATTTCTGCACTGTGAGATTACATTTATTTCTATTTGTATAGCTCTGTTTTGCTAAGTTTCTACAATGGACAACTACAACATAATAAAAGACGTCGCTTTCAATTAAAGAGAGAGAGAGATGTGCCAGACAGGGACGGGCAGGGTGAGGGCTTCAGCAGAGGGAGGGGAGGGAAGTGGCTGCAGTGGCAGTTCGGCAGCCGGATGAGAGGGGGAGTCACTCCCAGAGCCTGCAGCAGACCACCCTGCACAAGAGGGCCTCTAGGAACCTTCTAGAAGAGGCGTCGGTGGGCATCAGGGCCAGATGTTTGTGTTCTCTGAAGGGAACACAGGAAAATGCCCCTCCGGTGGGATGGAGAAAGGCACAGTGGCCGGAGAGTGCTGGGAGCAGAGCAGAGGACGCACAGCCCAGGGGATGCAAGCTCTCCGCCGCTGAGTGGTGGTTTATGCCGGGCCGGGAAGAGCAAGAGCAGGCTCCATGTTCCCGGCAGCAGGAACAGCACGGGAAGAGCTCAGAGGCACAGAGCCTGGGAGTCCACTAGAGACAGAATTTACAGCATTCCTTCCCTCGGAGAACAAGCACACACCCCTGCCCAGCTGGGTGTGGGCTTTCCGGGGCTATCTCTGCAGCTCACCTACTCAGCAGTGATTCCCCTTTTTCTCTATTCACAGTCTGTCTCGCTCCATGGACAGCACGGAGAAAGGAGACGCCTCCCCGAACTAGGGGAGGAATGTAGTCTAAGCCAGAGTCAATCCTGCTCCCCTTTTCTAGCAGTTGGTGCAGAAATGAACCAACGGCCAAGTTCTGGCCAAGGACTTGAAGAAGCTCCTCGCCAGGAGGCTCCGAAGGCGGCGGTCCTCAGTATGAGGAGACGATGCTGCGGGAGGCAGTGCCCAGCTGCGCCCCTGCCTGCAGACGCCACGGACGCATGGAGCTGTGGAGCCAACCACGACTGTGGGATAAGTCAGGAAAGGCAGAGGGCGGAGTCCGGCATTCTAGCGTTTCGAACTGCTAGCACATTCTTGCAAGTGCCCGTCTCAGCGTCTTGTCATGTAAGATAACGAAATGCCCATTAGTAGCATCTGGTAGTTGGGTATTCTGTTTCCTGCTGCCAAAAGCATCTTAAGAAATGTGGCTGTCTCAGGACCAGGAGTGTATGGGCGAGTTTTGGTCAGTCTAGCAGAAAAACCTGGGTTCCAATGACCATCTGTGCCTGAAAGTATTTCCCTCACACCAGGTCAGGCCCTGCCTGCAGCCCTTCACAAGCACAACGAAATAAGACTGTTAATATAGCTTCCAGCCAGCTATCCCCATCACCATATCATCACACCACCACCATCACCATCACCACCATCATCCACCACAACTACCACCATCACCATCACCATCACCATCACCACCACCACCACCACCACCACCACCACCATCCACCTCTACCACCACCACCATCCACCTCCACCACCTCCACCATCACCACCACCACCACCACCACCATCCACCTCTACCACCACCACCACCACCACCACCACCACCACTATCATCACCATCATCCACCACCACCACCACCATTACCACCACCACCAAAACCATCACCACCACCATCATCCACCTCCACTACCTCCACCATCACCATCTCCACCACCACCACCATCAC
>JAGFMF010012163.1:409350-504147 GCA_019455555.1 Galemys pyrenaicus | reverse complement strand
CCACCACCACCACCACCACAACCACCACCACCACCACCACTACCACCACCATCACCACCACCACCACCACCATCACCACCACCACCACCATCACCACCATCACCACCACCACCACCACCTCCACCATCACCATCCAGCCATCATCACCAGTGAGTCAGGGGCAGGACAGATTCTACCACACCCACAGAGGATCCAGGCTGGCAGTATCAGCTCTTCTCTCCCAACCAATGCACACGTGGTGGTAGAAGAAGCTGGAAACAAAACTCTACAGACCTCGTCTGCCTGTGGTGGGTGCCGAGGGCGCCAGAGCAGTGCCTCGGGTGCCTGGAGTCCATCTCTGGCGGCCCTGACTTCCTCCCAGGCCCCGTCTCCTGGACGTGCCCCTTTCCCAAGTGGCAGAAGAGGTAACACTCAGGCCCATGCAGTAACTCAGGGACTGGCCCCATCTCTGTGGCCTTCACCCAGGGACAGGCCACCCTGGCCCCGGCCCCTGCCGGCTCCACCCCCATCTCACTGGTGACACACAGGGCTGCCGGGTCAGGCCGCTCTCTCACTGGACCCGCCCAACGCCTTCCAGTTCCTGCTGGAATCAAGCCCAATCCCTCCGGCCGGGTCCACCACAGGTTCATCCCACATGCCGGCCCTGCCCCACTGGGCTAGCAGGTGAACCCGGAATGCTAAAGGCAGGCGAGGTGGCCCATCAAAATCCTACCCCAAGGAGTCCTGGGTCCCCTCTCCCTCAGCAGGTACATCTGCTCCAGCTGCCCCGACGGGCACTCCCTGGCTGCCCGAGGCCCACCAGTAGGTGGAGCGCGTCCTGGAGGTTGCGGGAGCCGTCGACCACGTGGCTGGCACCTGGAGAAGCGGTCACTCACAGGGCCCAGCACTCACAGGGCCCAGCGCAGGAGAAGCACCCGTGCCCGCGGGTCTGGCGTGAGGGCTGAGCCACCGCCGCCCACCCACACGGGCATCTGCGGAGAGGCACAGGCCCCCGGCTCAGGCGGGGCCAGGTCCCAGGGCTTACTCCCGCGAGCCACCCCAAGCGGTGGGTTCGGCCGGCACAGACGCCAGCCAGGCGAGGAGGCCAACGGGCGGGCTCCCCTCGCGCTGCAGCCTCCCGGCCTTTGGCAAAATCGCTCCCAGGAAGTGAGCCTCAGCCCCTCCCTCTCTCTGAAGAGAGGAGCCGGTGCAGATCCCACGGGCTAGGAGGAAGGAGCGTGGCTCGAAGCGGGCACCGGGCTTCCCGTGAGACCGGCCGCGTACCGCACCACGCCACGGGCGTCACACAGCAGCAGGGTCTGAGAAACCGTCTCTGCCGGAGGCGCCCGAGGCTAGCAGCCAAAGGCAGCCGGAGGGGCCGCTCGAAGCAGGGTGCGGGGGGCGCGGCCGGCGCGGGGCGGGCAGGTCGGCCAGGGAGAGCGTGCTGAGAGGGGCTCGCGGGCGTGGGCGACGCGCAGCGCAAGCGGCTAACGCGGGTGGCGGGTGCGCGCAGGCTCGGGATCGGGCAGCTGATCCTGCAAGCCCGAGGCTGGGCTCAAGCATTGTCTGGCTCCTTAACAGCCGTCCCGGCATGCACAGCGGCGGGACTTGGGACCAACGCCTTGCGTCTGCGCCTCAGTCCTCGCACAGACGTGGGGCGGCGCACCACCTCCTAGGCGCGCAGCAGCCCCGACCCCAGCACACGCCCCCGGGAGTCCTGTGCGCCTTCCTGGCGGTGTCCTGCTGGGACCGCCCACCCAGGCACGCCCCTGCTCTCCCCTGCACCCCCACCCTGACGCTGACCTGGGTGCGTGGGAAGGGACCTCCCCAGCACCTGGGGGTCCGACGGGCGGGCCCGGGAGCGACAGAGCTGCAGACGCCAGCGCTACCGCGCCACCCGCACCTACAGGAGCATCTGCCAGTCGTGCCGTGTCGCTGGCGCGGTGGGGACCACTCCCTGGACAGCTGCCCCCACGGTTGTCCACGCACGCGGGGAGGGGACTGCGGGAGGCTGTCAGCCAGAGACGGCACCCCCTTCCAACGCATCCTGCACCCGCCCCCAGCTCGGGTGCCGCTCTCCGGGGTCCTCCCTCCTTCTCTTCCCATCTCCTGCCCCCTCTGTGTTAATCCTGGTCCTGACGGCCGTGCCCCGTAGCTCACCCTGAGCTCATCAGCAGCTCCTGGACCCCGCAAACGAATACATTTCACCTCGTGCCCGTCCTGCCGCTTCCAGCGGACGGCTGTAACAGACGCGACTCCGTGCACGCACCCTGTGTTTCCTGCCCACTCGCTACTGGTCCCGGGGCCCAGAGGAGGCGGCGCCCAGCCAGCCAGTGCAGTGGCCAGTGCACCACACCTCGCCCAGACGCGGGAGAGGAATGAGGCCAGAGAGGGGGAGCCCATCTCCCCAGGCATCATGGACGTGGGGGCCGGCTGAAGTGGAAACCCGTGTCCAGACGACCCGCTGGGTGCCCCGTGCCCCGGGCGTGCCAGCTCAGAGCCCCTCGCGGCAGGAACCCCAGGACATGGAGCCCAAGGAGCGACAGCAGCCCGGCGTGGGGCCTACAGCGAGGGAGGCGGCAGGCCTCTCCCACCCACTGCGGCTCCCTGGGCCAGCGAAGGACGCACCGGGCACCCCTCGAGCCGACTGGGCTGGGCTCTCGAGCCCAAAGCGGCGGAGTGCCAGAGGCGGGGCGGGGCTGCCTGCGGGTTCGTGGGCCCCAGCTGGCCAGGGGGCGCCAGACAGCCAGGACCCCTTTGCCCACTGCCCACCCGCTGCCCCAGACCACGAGGGACTTCCCCTCTGGCGCCTCTCTGTGAGCGCTGGTGCTGACGGGGAGCGGCCACCAACCGTGTGGGCAGTCTCCTGGGAACAAGCCGGGGCCAGGGCCTCCCGAAGCCGGCCCGGGACCCACTCCCCCATGTTTATATCGATTCTCCACCCGTTTTGTGAGTGACTTAGGGAAAAGCAAAAGCCACGCTAGGGGCGCCTGCAGCCATGGGAGCTGGTACACGAAGTGGGCCCCACAACGGCCGTCTCCCCGCCCATCCGCTCCCCAGCCGCTCCCGGGCGAGGGGGCCTTGGCAAGGCCAGAGCTTGCTCCGGGGCAGGCACCTCGAGAAGTCTCAGCTCTGCCCAGAGTCCCGTCTTCGCTCGGCAGACCGCCTAACGCGGCCGAGGGGATTGTCGGCTCAACACATCCAGCCAACCCGAACATCTGGGGGCCCGAATGCCCATTCGGACGGCGCGGGTCTTCTCAGCCAGGGGCACGCCGGGCCGGTCGCGTTTTTCAAGTCCGCACAGAGCTCTCGCATGATCGTATTTCCAGGGCGTTTGTCCACCTCGGCCATCTCCACCTTTACTCCGACGGATGGAGAGAAGCCTCCTGGGAGGGGGCCGCCCTTTGTGCACTTCTTGGGGGCCGATTCTTGTCTCCCGAATGACCACACTCTCAAAGGCAGGCAGGGAGCTCACCCCAAAAGGAACATACTGGAAGGAAAGCTGTTGCCCACCAGGCCTGCAGACGTCTCCTGTCCATGGCAGGGAGACCCCGGGGGGCAGCCTCTGCCTGCTAACTCCAGGGCCCCCCTGAAAACACTTCTGCAAAGGTTGGGGCCCCACCGCTCCCCTGTGGCTCCCTCCCGGAGGCCCCGAGAACACAGGTCCACTTGCGTCCAGCTCAAGGCCTTTCCTGGAGAAATGCGGCCACCAGGCAATCAGCCGGAGTTACAGCCGTCCAGCACCGGCTGGGGCAGGACCCTCGCTGGCAAGGACCCCAGGGGCACCAGAAGGAAGCCCAGGACAGTGACAGCAGGTCCCAGGGAGACGGGAGCCCACGTCAGGGCGGCCCCCACGCTGTCACGACACTCTCGGACCGAAGAGCTGTCCGTTCCTTGCAGAGCCGTCCGCCCCAGCGCCTTGGCCGAGGCAAACGTGACCTGAGAGCCGCGCGCAGGGAGCGGGCTGGAGGGCACCTCTGCCCCTCCGCTCCTGCAGACTTCCAGGCTCTTCGGAGGGTGGACGATGGGCAAGGTCAGGGCCTTGGTCTCCCTGGACGAGGGTGCTGAGTCGGGCAGGGGGAAGGGAGCACTTCTAGGGTGCTGCTCGCAGCTTGAGTGAGGCGCTGGCGCCACCCTGGGTAGCACGGCTCCACTCGCTTCTTCAAAGGAAAATCAAGCTCCCTAATTTCACTTTCAATGGCACAGTGTGTGCGGCCGCACGGGCATCGGGCCTGCACTCTCACCACGAGCGTAAGCCCAGTCTGCAGGTCCTTCGTCCGGGGCTTCGCCGCGGACGGGAAGAGGGACGCATCTGCAGGAACGGGGAGGGCTCTGAATGGCCTTGGGGCCTCCTTGCCGTTCTTTGCTGGGGACCTCGCACCACACCTGCCAGAACCCCCAGTTGAGACGGCACGGGAACGGGTTGGGGTGGACGGGCCTGGGAGCTGGCAGAGAAACCTGCAGGTCTGGCAAAGCCCCACGTGGCAGCGGCGCGTGGCAGGGACCAGGGCGCAGCTCAGGGACCCCAGGCTCCACCGCGGCATTTCCAAAGCCACCCCTCGACCCGCCGCCCGCAGCTGTGTCCAGCCCCAAGGGGCGTCCGCCCGCGCCCAGCCGCTCCCCCCACCTCTCGCACCAGCCGGCACGCCTCCGTCCGTGCCACCCCATCTCCCGCCCGAGCCCGTTTTTCCAGTTCCTTCCTCATTCTCACCTCCTCCAGCCCCAAATTCTGAACAAGTCACCTTTCAGATGAGAGGTGCAAAGAGATGATGAATGGGGATGGATGTGGTCCTTACAGCTGAGACAGGGAAACAGATGGTGAGGGGGTGGGGACAGATGAGAGTTACTGGCAGTAAAATAATACACTGGGTTGGAGCACACGGCGATACTCAGAACTGTGTGGATAGGCGGACAGACAGATGGGGGGATACAGTGGGTGCGTGGGGGACGGGTGGGGGGATGGATGGTGACATCTAGATACACATGTATTGCTACTGGGACAGCCCAGAACCAGCCTGGCAGCATGGTACCGGCTTTCACAGCCTGCTTCAGAGAAACGGGCCGCAGGACTCTGGCTGTGTCACTGCAGCTGCCCAGCGCGGCTGAGCCCGCAGCCCGTGTGCCTGTGGGGCTGTGCCCGGGTCCGTGCCGGGCAGACGCGGCGTCACTCCCTCCACGGTGCCCTGAGGCTGCTGCAGCTGCACTGGGTCCCACTGCACAGAAGCCCCCAGGTGGGTTCCTGCTCCTTCCAGGGGCACCAGGCCCCCCCAGCCCACGGGCTCTCTGTGCGAGTCCCCGGGGAGGCGCCAGCCGGGGCAGGACACACAGGGGGCGCACTGGCCTGGACCTGAGGGGGAGCTCGGGGTTCGCAGGGGAGGCGAAGGCGCCTGCGCCTGGACGAGGGCGGGTCGTCCCGAGGACCCCGAGCTGGAGCCGGTGCTCAGAGGAGAGGGAGTGGCCCTGCCATCAGCTGTGACCCCGCCGGGGTCTTCTCGGGCGTCACCAGAGCCGCCCGCCTCGGTGCTGGACGTGCCGGGCCCCTCGTCGGGGATGCCACGTGCCGCACAGGAGGCCACAGCAGCCGACACAGGTGGCCCGGAGGCCGGGCTGTCCCCACGTACGCCCCATCCCGGCAGGGGTGGCCGTCTGACGCTCCGGGGACCACCGTCCGGGGGGCCACCGCCCAGCTGAGCTGCGAGGCCGGTCCCACGCAGTGAGCAGCACCTGAGCGACAGCGGCGTCCACCGGCCCAGAGCGGAGGGCACAGCCCGAGCAGAGGACGCAGACGCCCCCAGCAAACGGCGGAAGCTGGTCCTGGGGCCACTTCGGGGTTGTGAGCCCGAGGGGGAGGCCCGTGGAGGGCCGGGGGCAGGCGGGGAGGCCCGTGGCACCTCCGGGACCCCAGAGGGCCGGGCTGCCCCTGACACAGCAGACGCTCCGCCCTCAGAGCCCGCCCGGCGAGGCCCAGCTCGGGGAGGGGCAGGGCCGGCTGAGGTTTTTGGGCTGAGGCCGGCCCCCCAGCCCCACCGGCGCCTGCGGAGAGAGGCGGGCGTCTCCACCTGTGTGATCACGGTAGTTTGCAGCACCCGAAGCGCCCTCAGCGCCCAGGCTCCGGGGTGGCGTCTCTGAGCCCGGGGTCCCTGTCCCCACTCTCATGCGGCTCAGCCGACAGCTGCCCCCGTCCCCGGCACCCGCAGAGGCAGTTCAGCTCCAATTTGTCCAGACTCCAGACCAAAGCTCACGCTCAGCTTCTGATGTGTCGAACAAACACCGGAGACACGGACTCGTCTGGCTCAGAGTCGCGGGCGGCAGAAGGTGCCGGGGCAGGAGGCGGCGCCGCCCGGGGTTCTGTGTGCCCGTCGGCCTCCCGCTCCCGCCCACCCCACTGCCCTGCGGCGCCCCTCCCAGACCCGAGGCTCATGCAGACCCGGCCCCTGGCTGGTGTCTCACGGCCCGAGGCGTCCGCCCCAAGGGCCGCAGTCGCCCAGACAGAAGGGCTCACTCTCCCCCTTCAAGTCCTAGGTGGCCCTTTGCGCTGGGGGTGGGTAGGGCCTAACGGTCCTCTAGTCTCTATTTAGGGTTGCGGGAACCCAAACCCCAGAAAGTCCTGTTTCCAGCGCATTCTAGAACCTTCCAGGTGGCACTCTCCCAAAAGAGCCCTAGCCACAGACACCTTCTCCAGCCGAGAAAGTCTCCCCGCCCCGTCCCCCTTCAGGAGCCCCTCCTTCCCGTCTGAGCAGTGCACTGTGCCCCCCCAGCTCGGGGGGCTGGGTTTCTGGAGGCCCCAAAGTTTCAACATTTACAGCAGGAGAACTGAATGTCTCCCAAGGTGGTCGGGGGGCACGGGGAGGGGGGAGCCAGGAGGAACCCCGAGTGCACATACAGTCCTGCGGCCGCGCCCTGGGGGCCGGGCAGTGAGGATACAGCTCATGTCGGTGTCCACCTCGCTCCGACCATGGCTCGCTCCAGCAGTTAGCTCCAGACGAAGCACTAGTTGCTTCTGTCTCACTGCAGACAGCCTGCCCGTCAAGAGGTGTGTGTGCATGCGTGTGTGTGTGTGTGCGTGTGTGTCCACAATTCTCTACTTTCCTGACTGCATCGCTTTGGGTGTTGAGTCCTGTCCGCCCCCTGCCCTCTGGCCCCTCCCCAGCAGGCTGACCTGCGATAAGGTGCCCCCACCATCTCATCGTGAAACGGGCGTCTGGCGGAACCACACGCAGGGCAGGGAGAGAGCACAGCAGCAGCGGGAGCCGTCACCAAGTCGGGGAGCTCTGTGGCTCCCACCTCAGACTTGCTGTCCAGGCCCCGCTCCGGGGCTGACCCGAGGACCCCCCAGCCCACGCCGGGCCATCACACCCCTGCCGCGGCGCCCAGTCAGTCTCGGAGTGGGCCCTCCTCCCCACGCTCCGCGCCTGCGCACAGGCGCCTCCTCCTCGGCCGTGTCCTGCTCCCACAGGGGACGACGGGGCGGGCACGGCCGAGGAGACGGCAGGCGGCAGGTCCGGGCCGGGGGCAGTGTCGGTGCTGGCCCAGGCCTGCTCCCTGTGCTCGGGGCAGGCGGGGTCTGTCCTGGACGGGCGCCAAGGGCCCAGGAAGGACTAGCCCCCGCCCCCCGCTCCGCCCGTTGAGCAGCCACAGGAGTCATTCGGGGCCGGAGCACGATGCCGTCCTCAGAAGCCCACAGGCCCGGCCAGCGCTCTGGCCCCTCCTCCCAGCGCACCCCACCTCGGGAAGCTCCCCTCGCACAGCAGAGCCATGTCTCCTAGAATAAAACTTCATTCGGTGCCTGCGTTTGATGTCCCGCCACTTTGAACACGTTTTACATAATCTGACTTTGGGGCCTCTGTCTGTGCGGTCCCCTGCAGGGCCGCGCCTCTGGCTGACGCGCCTGTCCACCGAAGCCTGCCAGGACCAGCGGCTCGCCCTGGGGGTCGGTGGGGACAGGGGTGCCGGCGGAGGCCCCCCGAAGCCCCAGGCCAGGGCGGTGCGCGGGGGCTGCGGGCTCCGTGCGTGCTGAGAGGCCAGGGCGCCGGGCAGGGCCGGCTGAGTGCGCGGGGCCGGGGCGGGGAGCTGGGGTCCACCGCCGGACTCTGCAGCCAGCCCTGGCCTTGGGACACAGAGCCCAGGTCTGCTAACACTGACGCGCGCCAGAGGGGCCGGACGCGCCCTTGGCGAGACTCCGGGGCGTGCTGCGCGAGTCCCGCCTGGAGAGGGGGTGCAAACGCCAACACGGGGCGCGGCCGTGCACCCAGCACCAGGCCCCTCCGTGCCGCTGCGCCCCGGGCCGAGCTGCCCCGCCGGGGGCTGGGGACACAGTGCCCGGGGTTCAGTGGCAAGAACTGAACTGTGGTGAGCGGATTTACCGGGTCACGTTTCGGCGATGACGCTCAATAGCGGGACGAGCCAAATACAGCCTAACACACACTTACAAAATTAACGTCACCTACTTCTTCTGGCTTTTCCAGAGAGGCTACCAGGAAACTGAAGCTCCTCAGTGGGACGGGTTTGGGGCCCCCCCTGCATCGGGCCGGCCGGCATCCCAGTGCTCACTGCCGGTCCAGGCACAGGCCGCGGCCCCGGGTCGGAGACAGCAGCGCGAGAAGCACCCAGGCAGGCGCTGCAGGCCCCACACGCCAGGCGCAGACCCGGCCCACCGGCGTGCCACGGGAGCTAGTGCGTGGGAAGGGAGTGCGAGAGCCGCAGGGAACGCACACTGCCTCCCAGGGGCCGCAGCACAGACCTCATCAGCCCCCCAGAGGCAGACCTTGGGGGCTCCACGTGCAGCCCGGCTGGGCCGACCCTCGTGCAGGCCAAGGGGCCTCGGCCACAGAGCTGGGCTCGCAGGGTCGGCGCCCTTGCTCCCGCAGGCCTGTGCTCGAGACGCTGGCTCCCCAGACACAGGCCAGGGCCCCAGGCTTCTTCTTCCCACCTCCCCTACCTGAGGGCGGGGCGTCGCCACACCCCAGGAAGTGCGTCTCCTCTCACCCTCCTTCCCAGACCGCACACCCTTCCCGGAGCCAATTTTCCTCTGGCTGTGACCCCGCTCCCACCCAACCCCGCCCTGAGGGGCGTCTCCTTCTGAACGGGTGGACACGTCTCCTTTAGCAGGCCCCGGCTGCTCCCTAGAGTCTATGCTGTGGGCTAACTGTCCCCCAAGACTTACGAGTCAAAGCCTACCCCCTCGAGGAGATGGGATTTAGAGGCAGGGCCCTGGGCGGTGTCTGCGCTAAGATGAGGCGGCGAGAGTGACACCCATGGGCTCAGGCCCCACCAGGAGCAGAAGGGCCTGGAGCGCTCCCTGGAGACGGCCAGAGACATGGAGGAGAGAGGCCAAGGGGGTCTGGGAAGGGAGCCCTGAACACAGAGACTCGGGGACCCCCAGCCACACACAGACGGGTGTCCCTGAGCTAAGGTGCCGGGCGCAAACAGTGCCGGTTCCAGGAGGCCCCTTTCCACGTCTGGAGAGAACCTGGCCGCAAAGCTCAGCTCACGCGCCACATCTCCCTGCAAACTCCACCCGCGGCTCCCCTGGCCGGAAGGATGCTCCCGGGGAAAGCGGACCCTGCTGACACCTCCTGCTCCCACCAGCGACGCGAGGATCAGCACCCGCATCCTGCTGCGCCAGGCGGGCTACACCGACCCGTCCTCGTCCGAAAGCACCAGCGCCGGCTCCGCCTGCACGGACGGCCTGGCGGGGCGTGTGCTGAGAGGGCACGTAGCCCAGCAGCAGGCACCCGCGCCAGGGCCTCCGGGGGGCAGAGACAGGCTCACGGCGAGGCTCCTTCCGACTCGGAATTCCAGCGTTCTGGAGCCCCTCTCGGAAAATCTTGCCTTTGCTCATCTAGTTTCCATTGCTTCCTTCGCAAGCTGGCACTCGACAGGAGGCTGTGAGCCAGAACGGCGATGAAAGCTGTCAAAAAATATCTCCCCTCCAGAAAAAGCAAGGCAAACAGCATCTTGGTGGGTTTTTCCAGGGGAAGAAAAAGTGAAATCGTCTCTTTCTGCCTTCTATGTGTTGCCCTAAAATGGCAGTTGTGCAGAGGGGAAACATATTTTCCTGAGCAAAGCTGTTTGTGGTGTGAAAGACAGAGTGCGTGTGCGGAGCACAAAGACACAAACCGGCCCGAGGCGCAGCCACGCATGCTATTTCCACAAGACTTTAGACTGGGGGGAGGAAGCTGGGAGAGGAAAAGAAAATCTTTGCTTTGTGAAAATGGGAAAAAAACAAGAGGTTGACCTGGACCGAACCCGAACCGCAGGCAGCGCGGGGCCTGCGACGGGGAGCACGGGGACGGGCTCCCGGGGAAAGCTCCTCTTTGCTCTGTCCAGGCTCAACCAAGGTCAGCAGGATGGCCTAGGCCTCGGGGCCAGCCACAGACGGGCGCGCCAGGGCCTGCCCTGGGTGCGGGGAGCAGCCCCTGAGTCCTGCCTCTGTGCTCCCTGCCTCGGGGACAGGACGTAAAGCCCGCCGAGCCGGCCCCGTCCCAGTCCCGGGAGCACCGGGGGGAGGCGGCTCCGCTCACTGTCACGTGAAGACGCCGCGATAAGCGTGACGGGGAAGAGAGAGCGGCGGCCTGATGACCTAGATGTCGGTCGTGGAGGTGAGGAGCGTGTCGGCTCCCGCCTCGTCCACTGCGCGGGCTCCTCGGCCGCTCCCAGCACTGCCGGCCGCCTCCAAGTCTGCTGCAGCAGAGGCACACGAAGGCTGAGCCAGAGCTCCCTGACGTTCACGCTTGTTCAGATGCTCAAGTCCACCCCAGCAGCCAGGGGCGACTCTCGAGGGGACCAGGAATCTCCAGTGTACGGAGTTCGCCAGGGGTCCTTACACACACGGGAGGTGGACAGTCCACCCGGAGTCCAGTGCCCCCGTGTTACAGTTGAGACTGACGTCTGGAGAGGAAGGTGCTGGCCCAGACAGGCCCAGACCTCAGACCCATGTGCCTGTGCCTCTGGCACGGCCTGGCATGGCTCCAACAGCCGCGGTCGGGGCCAGCTGCCAGGACCCACATCAGACCAGACAGCATGCCCGGGCGGGCATGCACCAGTGTGGCTGGGGAGAAGGGTGGTTGCTGGAGAATGGCAGGTGCCGCACACGGAGCAGAGGGGCTAGAGCATCAGCAGGTGGAAGCTGCACGACCAGGCCGGCACCGCCACAGAGCGTCTCCAAGACCAAGACTCAGGAAGACGGCAGAACTGAGCTTCATAGGACACCCAGAACTCACCACACAAAGAAGGGTGTTGCAGGCAGAGAGCAAAGGGACAAGGGCAAAAAGTTGGACACCTCGTGCAAATAGGAAATAGCTCCGGGTGTCTAGAGCTGCAGGGAGAAGTGGCCTCTTGAGCTAGCAGAATTTGCGACCTTCCCAGTCTCTCTAAAGAAGATGACGTCCTCTAGCGCCTCGTGAGAAAGCCCCTCAACAGAAAAGGTGAGATGCTGAGGACCAAAGCACCGAACGGCGGCGTCCCGGACCCCGCCACTCTGCCACAGCAACGCGCGTGCACCGCTCTGCAGACACAGTGCACCAAGGAAAACAGGCAGGAAGCCGCAGAGCATGCTAAGCTTTCAGTCAAGACAATGACGGTGTCAAAGAAGAAGCCAGGGACAGATTGCCAAGAAACAGAGGCTGTCGCCTTTGGGAGCTTCCAACTCTAGGTCGGAGTCCGGTCAAAAGTGAAGAAATGTCCTAAAAGTGAAAAACAAGATGGGACATCACAAAAACCGTGACACCTTCAAGGTCATCCACACCGTTCACTTGGGCCACCAGCTGACATAGCGCCTGCGCAGGCCCTGGGGCCCACGGAGGTCGTGCAGCGCACCGGGCTCGGCCAGCACAGCCGTGTGCTTGCCTGGTCCCGCTAGATGCACGAGCGGTGGATGCCCACGTGCGTGTCTGGAAGTGCCAGGCATGTGCGCTCCAGACGTGGGGTGGGGTTGTGGAGCCGGCTGTGCCACCAGAAAACACAGCCTGTCACACTGCCCTAGTTTCATAGATGACATTCGTGCTTTCTGTAGATTTTGTATTTATTATGCTCCCATTCATATTTATGATAAAGATGCTGGTAGTGATTTTACTGTGAAATAAAATCATCCAGTATTCCTCTGTCGAGTGTGCGGATCTGTTTCACTCAGCAGGAAACAGTTCAACAATGACCAGTTGGGCTGCCAGAAAACCCCTTCCATCTACAACCATTTGAGATGATCAGAAATTTCTTAGTTCCATATTACACACACACACACACACACACTGGAAATAACTGAATGGCAAAACCAATGTGGAAGACAAACTATTAATTAGAATCTTTGATTTCTACCCTGTGCGTTGTCAGAATGGACTCATTTTTCTCACTTACCAATTTAATACAAAGTGCGTATTCCAAATTTGAACCTACGGACCCTTTTCTTGCTAACAACACTACTTGTATCTGTTTTACATTTGAGGACCTTGTGTTGAATTTAACTTAAGAAAAAAATACCTCTGCTCTGAAGATATTTGCAAGTCACTAATCGAGGCCAACCCTCTCGTTTCATAGATAATGGATCTGATCCCCATGACCATGGGATTCACCCACGGTCATATGGGTATTTGAGGTGTAATTAAACCAGAATGCCAGGAAACATCTGCTGTGTGAAGAGAACTTAATAAATTGAGGGGCAAAGGGGAAAATAAACTTTAGGGACTTAGAGGAGTAATTTTAGTCATTTAATAAATGGAGTGATTTTTGTCCTCCTGGGATTTGAAACAATAATTATTTTTGTCCAGTTTTGCTAGAGGGGCGTAGGTGGGCTCTGTTGCTACCTGGTTATATTCACCCATTTTCCACTAAGAAGGCCCCAACTTCCCCCACCCACAGCTCTCAAGTCCCACTCCACTTCCTACTCCAGAAAGGGAAGGTCTCTCAGTTAATGTTCCCTTGAATGGGGCAACTGGTTCTTGGAGGTCCTGGAACCCGGCTGGAGCCAACAAGACCCAAGGAAACTGGCAGGAAGAAATCTGAAGGGTGAGCAAGGAGCAGAAAGAGCTGGCACACCACTCAACTTGCCCATCTTACAGCTAGGAGGACGAAGTACGCAGGAACAAAAATCCATTTCAGGACTAAAAGGTCTGAACTGTTTTAAAAAAACAGCAGTTGAGCAACGAAGGGCCAATGACAGCGACAGCACACCGACAGTGATTCCAGCACCACGGACAGCAGCACATCGGCCACAGGCCTGCTGCCAGCACCATGGACAGCGACACCCGCATCAAGGACCATGACTACAGGAGCAGCCATCCTACAGCCTAGGGGGCCCCAGGACACCTGACAGGCGTGGTCAACCTGAGGCCACCCCTTGCCTTCGACGGACACGGCCTGCGTGTACTGGGCAAGCACTTGTGAACTGGAAGGACCACGAGGGACCTCTGTGTGCTTCTGCCCTTTTGCAGACAATGACAATGGGATTCAGACAGAGATGTGGTGGTGCCAACACAGGACTTGCAGCAGAGACCACTCAAGATCCAAAGAGAGCAGGAGTGAAGCTGCTGGGTGTATGGGAGGAGGTGGTGACAGTCCCATTGGTGGTGCTGAGCCAGTGTGAGACGTGCCCCCTTGCCAAGGTCCCAGCACAGCCTGGGGACAGCAGACGCTTGCGTACACGGTTTGCCGAATGACCGACGCCAGTCCGAGCCCTCCGATGCAGGGTCCCTCCTTGACAAGTAGACCAAGGTGGTTCCATTCCCCAGAACACAGGAAAGCTGCTCTCCAAAGAGCAAAAGACTGTCAGCCCTTTAGCAGAACAAGCTTCCCATTCACTCCCTGAAAGCATAGCTTGCTAACTGCTGATGCACTGAATTATGCATGCCTCCCACCTCTCAACAATCACTCACCTTTCCCATCCGGGCTCAGCCAGCCAGTTGCCTCCTTCAGGGAGGTGAGAAGCCAGAAGGAAAAGTAACCACAGACAGTTCCTTAGAAAGGACAAGGGTGCAGAGTGAGGGGTGAAGAGGTGAGACGGGGGTGGGGCGGGAGCACCAAGGACTGTGGGGGAGGGATCTGGGGGAGCAACGGCAACCACATCTGAGGGGGAACCCTGCATTGTCAAAACACTAGCAAGGATGCAAAATAATGCACTTGAAAAGCAACAGATAAATTTTTAAAAGAGAAGAAGAAAGGACCAGGTGGAGCAGCGAGTTGTCCAGGACAGGACGAGGTTCCCACCTCCCTGCCTCAAAAACTGCCCCCCCCCACCCCCAAGGCCTCTGCCACCTGGCCAGATGGCTAATGCTACCTGAAGCTGTTGCTTCCTCACAGGGAAAGCCACCTCCAAGCGGGGGCCCGAGGAGGCCCCGGCTGTGGGGGTGCTGGCGAGGCACGGGCGTGCAGGGGCATTTTTGACATCTGTGCACGAAGCGTGAGGCAGTGGTCACAGCCCAGCCGGGCTGCGGTGCAGATGCTGCTTGGATCGCGGGGGCTGTTGTGTGTGGCATATCTCAGGAACACGTTTTAGAAATCTTATTCATGAAGAGTTTATAGATACTCAGAGAGCGCTTCTAACAGAATATTTAGGGAAAACAAGCAGAATGGGAAATTGTAGGACGAGCACATCGACTCAGCTTTGAAACTCTTGCTGACGATGTAACGCTCAAGCAAAGAAGAGGAACAGAAGAGGTGCCGGTCGGGGACCTCCGGCGGTGAGCTGGGTGACTCAGAAGTGCGTGGGATGCTGTCCGAGCTCTGTCCCACAAGAATGGACACCACTGCAGTCTGCTGGGAGGTGCTGAGTGGGAGACGTTCGTCGTCACCGCCGCCAACGTCTCAGAACAAATGGACTGGACAGATCAGCCCAGCAGCCGGGCGCAGGAGACAGGCGGGCAGCAGCGCTGGGAGTGGAGCCCTTGAAGCGGCCGGACATGGTGTAGGCACCATGCCTCCCCGGCTCGTGAGCCGCTAGCAAGCGGTCAGACCCAAAGAGGGGTGACTGGCGCCTCCAAGCTGTAAGCTGTTGGTCGGGAACACAGATGAGCTGGGCTTGCACGGTGGGGCCATTTGGGAGGTCTGTCTCCCGGCAGATGACGTCAGGACCGAGCTGATCCGTGGACACCCGCGGGGTTCAAGAATTGCTTGCTTTTCTAGGTGGGTTTTGCTCAGAAATCTGCATATTTTAAGGTGCCCTAGAGGCTTCCAAGAAGCTCCAAGGTCTGGGAAGAACAGGCCCAGCCTGTCACCACCAGTCTCCCCGGGTCCGCCTGGGGAACACTTGCCAGCCTGGCAGGCGATGGCCTTCAGGACTTGGGGTACTCCCCAGCCCTGGGCCTGCATCTGGGATTGACCCGCTTCCTGCGGCTTTGTCCTGGGCCTCCGCTCCTTCTCCCTGCCCACGTTTCCTGCTCCCCCAGCCCCTCCCGCGCCTGCGGGTGAGTAAAGCGGCTTGGCTGGCGGCCCAGTGGCGGAGGCTGCCAGCTTTTATCAATGGGGCTAACAGGGCATCTGCTGAGGGTGAGTCAGGACCGGACGCCTGTGACTGCCACCCTGGCCTGCATTTTGGAGGTCACCTGCCAGAGTGGTTGGCCTCAGCAACGGGGAACTTTTCTGGGGAAAGTAAGTGGCTCTGGGCTTTGGGGAGCTGGGAAGCCCTGGCTGGACAGGATGCACTGTGGCTGTCCTTCTCGCGGAAGCCTGCCCTTGCGGTCTCATCTGGGAGTCTCTGGGCTAGACCGACGGCTTCACAAAACTGTCTCTGGCCTCTCCCACGCCTCCCTTGGTCCTCAGCTGTGAGCAGCCGGACCCGTCCCTGGTTGTGGGAGACGGGGTCCGGTGGCTCAGCGCCTTCTGAAGGCGGGTGTCCTGTCAGGCACCTGCAGGAAGAGGGGCGCCAGCGGTGGGGCGGGGCCTGCAGGACACCAGTCCTGGCGCAGCTGCAGACCTGCGGCTGGGCGGGGCGGGGACGGCGGGCGCCAGGAGCACAGCTGGGACCACGCACAGGCCAGCGACCCTGACAACGCCTGGGCGCTTTTCGCCGGACGCTGAGAGAAGCGCAACAAGCGGCAGCTGGCCCATCTGCAGGGCGAAAGGGGCCCAGCTCCACTGAACCCCCCCAGCTCGCAGGGGCGGCATCCCGGGAAACAGCGGCTGATGAAAGCAGGGCTGCCGGCACCCCGGCTGCTGCGGCGAAGCGCTCTAGGCCAGGAGCCCGTAGCCCACAGGCACGTCGCTCTCAGTTCTGGAGGTGCAAGCCGGGGTCCTCCCGGTTTCCACACTGCTACTCCTCAGGGCGCCCTCGCGGGGGCATGAGAAGGGAAGCTGGGTCTCCTGGCCCTCCTCTGATGCCGGCCGTGGAAGCGCCGAAGTGTCTGTCAAATGTGCACGCAGCAGACGGAAGGGCTGAGGTCAGAGGGCGCCCCCTCCGGCCCGCACTGCTCTTGCTCTCACGGGTCCTCTCTGCCCACTTCCCGGCAGGGCCACCTGGCGCACCTGGAGCAGCCCGCAGGAAGGCTCAGGCGCCACCACCGGCTCCGGGCGCCCCAGCCCCTGCCCCTCCCCGTCCCCAAGCGGGCGCCGATCAAACTCCACAGTCCGAGCTGTGAACCACCCAGGCACCCGGTCACTCCTCAGGAAGCCTGGGCTCGCCGGCCGGCCGCAGCTGGCCAGGGCAGAGGCACGCCCCAGGCTGGAGCCCTGCGCACCTGGCCGACATCCAGGCGGCAAACACACAGCGCTAGGCTCTGCCCTGCTCCCCCGAGGCCGCGCGTCTGGCGCTCACATGTGCCCGTAACCAGCTCCAGAACTAGGGCCTCCTCCGGGCCGCATCGGCCTGAGACGCACAGGGCAGGCGGGCTTGGCAGGGTGGGCCGGGCCCACTTCCGTTCTGTCTCCGTGCGAGGAGTCCTACTCCCCAGGACCTGCACACTTAACCACGAGACGCACGGCCCTGCAAGCCCACCCACCGGACCCCTCGGCCAGGACGGACGCTGGCCTGGAGCTCATCTCCTCCTCCACCAGGACGGCACAGCAGGGCGGGGAGGGCAGCGTCGCCCGGGAGGCCTGGCCAGCCTGGACCCCGCACCACGGCTGCCCCATGCCCCCAGCCGGTGGGCTCCCCACACGAGCTCCGACCGCTGCACGGAGAGTGCAGGGACTGATCAGTGGCTCGTTCTCCCTGGAAACGGCTTCCACTGATCAACTGTTTCCGGCCGCCCATTCCCGAGGGTCCCCACGGGGACCGAGATACACTCGCTCTTACTGTGACTAAAAATAAAAACACCCCCACCCACCCAGCAAGTTTCACTTTATCATTTTCACTGTTGCCAACAAACACGCTGCCGAAGTGGGGAGGAGACAGGAGTTTGTGGGTCCGTGCGCTCTGCAGCGGTCGGCAGCGCGACGGCGTCCGAGCGTGGGGCCTCCGTCAGGCACGGGCCAGGAGCACGGGGGCGGCAGGACGGCGGAGCTGGGACAGAGGGCCACAGCGGGCCTGCTTCTTCCCGGTTCTCGCTCGGCTACCACTCCGCTGCTTTGTGAGAAACGTGACAACATGGGCGGCGCAGAGGCCGGGGCTGCAGCGCTCAGCCTGCCGGCGCCTGGGACGCCCGGCAGAGTCTCGCTTGGTGGAGGTGCAGCTGGGGGCCCTGCATGGCCTCCCCGCTCCAGGGGCAACAGCAACAAGCAGGAGCTGCACCCTGCCCTCTACCAACGTGGCTTTCCTTCTGGTCCAAGGAAACCACGCCGGTGTGGATGCTGAGCGACGGGGGCCGGGGGAGGGGGAGAGCTCGGGGGCTCGGCTCGGCTGAGCCTGCCGGCCCGCCAGGACCAGCCGTTTCCAGGACCAGAAGCCGCCCAGGCGTGGTGTTCAGGCCCTGCACTGCAGGAGGAGCCGAGTGCGCACGCACACAGCAGCGCGGGAGGGCAGGTGGCGGGGTCCAGGCTGAGCACTGCAGCAGCAGGGCCGAGCCCTCCACAGACCCCCACAGGCCGTGAGTGCCCCTGTCCCAGCACTGGCTCTGGTCCCACGGGCCGTGCCCTCCACGCCGGAGGCGGAGCTGAGCCTGATGCCCCCAGGGGCTCCCCATGCCCACACTGGGAGCTCCCCCTACATGCCTGTGATCTCCTCTCCCGCCAGCCCCCGACACCTCTGTCCGTCTGCCTGAGGCCGGCCACCCAGGCCCTGCTGGGAACGCCGGGCGAACATGCACGAGGGCAGGAAGCTCGAGCTCTGCGTGGCTTTACAAGTGTGTGGTGGTTCCAGAGGCATCAGGGCCCAAGGGCTCTGCCGGCCGTAAGTCAGCCCAAGAAAGCGCCTCTCTGGGGGGCCCCGGCCCCCATGACGGGCACCAGGACCTGAGCCCACAGAACTGCCCTGCGCGGCCGCTGCTCTGCTGGGCCGGCGCATCCTCTCTGCTGCGGCACCCACGGCCTGTCCCTCGGTGGGAAAGGGGCCACTCGGCCCTTTGCGTGGCCTGCAGCTCCTGCGTGTCGACCTGCCTGGCCCTTCACCTGCAGGCAGGTGATCAGCTGTGGAAGACGTGGCATGCGTCACATCCAGCCCCCCCAGGGCCTGTTCCGAAGCGCATTACCGAGGTGCACGTGGGGCCATGAGCTAAGCTACCTTCCCGGCCCTCCATCCTGAAGGGAGGCAGAACCCCGACACTGGATGCTCAGTAAGTGTCCGAGCTCAGCTCCTGGACAGACGGAAGAGACCAGCAGGACGTGGACAGTGGAGCCCCGACTTCGGTGCGAGGCTACGGGCCGTGGGGGCGCAGGCATGGGCGTCCACCCCGAGTGCCCGCTCCTTGAGGTGCTGGTCGCCCCAGGTCCTGCTCTCACCTGGCGGGCCGCAGGCGGCTGCACTAAGCTGGATCTCAGCAGCCGCGAGCCCAAGTGCCAGGCTGCACAGGGCCCCAGGCCTGCCGGGCACAGGGGCACCATGGAGCCCAGGGCGGTGGCCACGGAGCCCTGGGCAGGACAGAGCCGCCCCCGCTGCTCAGCCTCAGGCAAGGGCGGGGGCAGCTCTCCCAGCACCCGCGGGTGTCAGGGTCGGGCCGAGACCGATAGGCTGGCCGTGCGCCCTGGGTCCCCTGGGCAGCTCTGGGCTCCACAGCCTCAGGGACCCTCACACCGGGGGCGCAGCAGGCACCTGTACTGAAAGGCTGGAGCACGTGACCTGCCCAGGCCTGCACCTGCCGTGTGAGGGCGAGGCGTCCAGCGCTCCCGGGACCCACACCGCTCGCCTCGAGGCCCGCTCCGGAGCCGGGCGCCCTCGCACCAGCCCGCTGCCCACGCACTGCCTGCGGATCGTCCCCCTCCCGGGCAGAGGGGCCTCCTTCACCCAGAGACGCCTGCAGAAGTGGCCGCAGCCCCTGGAGGCCCTCGGAAGTGGGACCAGGGTGTGACCCAAACAACCGCATTTTATCAGACACTCCAGGACCAGCCCAGACGGGAACTACCCTGCAGAGCACCAAAGTCAACCGTTTCATGTGAAACGACGTGGCGAGGAACCCGAAGGCCCAACCCCGGGCTGTAAGCCCTTCACAGCCCCCCTGTCCTCAGCAGGAGCCCGGTCTCCCAGGCCCTCCCCTCCCAAGGGGCTTAGTCCACATGTTCAGAAACTCTCTTACCCCTTTGAACACCTGCCCTAGGACAGCTCCTCCCTATCCTGACGCTTTCCGAATCGCTGCTCATTCTGTCAGTCTTATACCCCCTCCTCCAGGTAGCCTCCCTTGAGCCATTAAGCAGAAGTCAGTGTTCCCTTGGGCTTCCAGTGCCAGTACACCACGGCATGCCCCAGGCTGAACTGCAACGGACTGTGTACTTATCTTTCTGCCTCCAATGTCCAGGAGCCAGAGACCAGTTTGGTCATTGCACACTTACAGAGAGAGGGAGGAAGAAGGAGGGGGAGGAAGCAAGAACAAGAGGGAGGGAAGGAAGGAGGGAGGAAGAAGGAAGGGAGGGAGGGAGGGAGGGAGGACAGTAGGAAGGACGGGAGGAAGGGAAGAAGGAGGGGAGGGAGGGAGGCAGAGAGGGAGGGAAGGAATGGGCAGCTGCTCAGGCTTTCATCGCTGCCCCAGAGGGCAGGAGGAGGAGGCATGGAGGTGTTCCTTGGGTGCTGGGCAGCGCCAAGCGCCCCACGCTGCAGCAGAGGGAGGGACCGCCCGACGGGCAGCTGCAGAGCCATCTGCTGCGCAGGCGGCAGCGCCCTCCCCAGCGTTTATTTACAAACCCAGCTCTGCGTGTGAGCGAAACACCGGCGCCTCTTTCAGCGCAGCAGCCGCTGCAGCCGGGAGGCCCTGGGGCAGGCAGGGGGCTCACGCGGACCTGGCTCCAGGTGCCCGGCGAGCCGCCGCCCCCCCACCCCATGTCCACTCCCACCCCTCCAAGCCACCAGCCAAGGTCAGGTTCCACCTGGCCCCTCTGGCGAGCCACGACCCGCCCGAAGCGCGGAGCACGCGGTGGCGGCACCTGGCTGTGAGGCCCAGGCAGGGCTGGGCAGGAGCCGCAGGGCAGCACGGCACACAGGAGCTCTGCTGCGCCCCGGCGGCCGGCAGGAGGGCCGCAAGCGCCACAGCACTGTCTGCCTCGTCCAATTCCCCGCCCAACTCAGAACCCCCTTTCAGACAGCTGCCAGATAGAAAAGATAAGGCCTGATAAAAATTCATCTAGAAAAAAAGGAAACTTCAATTTGTAAAAAAAAACCAAAAAACCCAACAACAACATATCCTTCTGTATCGGCGCAGAGTACCCCTCCAGCCTCCAGCCAGCTCTCCCCACCCAGGGGCCAGCGCTTGGGAGCGTGGCAGGTGGAGATAACGGGGACAATCCAGCACATGCCCCCTTGGAACAGGCCTCAGAGGGGCCGGTTCCATCCCAGGTGAGTGACGGTCACTTGGGCTGCGGGGGCTCCGGGTGGAGGTGGAGGGGCAGCTGGTGGGAGGAGGGACAGCGCCACAGCCCCGCCGTCCGTCCCCAGCCCTGCTGGAACCCCAGCCTGCCCAGCCGAGCGCTCCTGGCCACAGGGAGGCCGGGGCCTGCGGAGAGTCAGAGCCAGGCCGCGTGGGGCCGCGGTCCCCGGTGCCCGAGAGCAGGGGTGACGCCATAGGGTTCTGGCTGTTCGTTCTCCTCAGACAAGGGTAAGTGAAGAGGCTACAAAGTAATGACATAAAGGGGCTCCCGGGCCAGGGGAGGGGGCTGGGGAAGGGGAACCCGAGGGCGCTGCCGCGCCAAGTGCCTGTTCGCTGCGCCCCCGGCCCCTCCAGCGACGACCCGCTGCGCGTGCCCCGGGAAGAGAGCAAGCCTCACGCAGGTGAGTGAGACACGGGGCCGCCGGGGCGCGGCTCTGAATGGCCGAGACGGCCCCGCGCTGCAGACGCAGTAACGGCCCAGTGAGGGGCACGTGTCTCCCGCTGGGGTCTGGAGGCAGCCCGAAGCCCACGCTGAAGCCCACGCTCTGACCGCAATGGCTGCCTGGGGGAAATGGCGAGTTCCCCGGGCTCCCACCGAGACAGCTGGGCTACAGCGCCGTGGCCAGCCATGGATGCTGAAGAGCAGAGTCCACTTAAAATTCCAAACCACTGAAAACGTGGACAGACACCGACTGGAGCCACCACTTCACAATGCCGCGTGGCAGAAGTGCGAGCCCACTCAGGGTCGCCTCCAGGCTGGGGGCAGGTGGGGAGCCTCCTTCACACTCACTCCTTCAACACGCCTTGAAAGACTGTTCTGATCAGAAACCTGCAAACCCCACTCAGCCACAGAAACCCAGGCCCCAAGGCCAGCACGGCTGCAGGGCCCTGTCCAGGGTGCTGAAACACAGAGGCCAACCCACCCTGGAACCGCAATCCACTTTAGAGAGGAGCAGTTGGCCAGGGGTAGGGCGAGCCCATTCAAGCCCCTTGCCCGTGGGGAGGAGGAGGCGACTGCAGAAGAGGAGAGAACGCCAGAGGACAGGCAGAACAGGGATGGAACCTGAGGCTGGTAAGTGTGTCTGAGTGGAGCGTGTGGGTCAGGCGAGGACACAGCCAGGATTAGAGGCTTCTGCTCTTAGCTCCCTGGCCAGCATCCCTCAGCCACGCTCCACCTTTGAAGAGTAGGCAGGAATTGTAGCAGGGTGAAACCAGGACAGCAGACCTCAGACTTCAGGCGAAAGCAACACAGAATTTCAGGGGACAGGCAGGCCAGGAGGCCAGCACGCTGAGGGAAAACAGACCCAGCAGTGGACAGCAAGCGCGATCCATCTGGAAGCACCACAGAGCAGGGGCAGAAGCAGCCCGGTCCTGGGGGCACTGTGAACCCCTGCTGCTTGTGCTCAGCAGAGGGGGCCCTCCAGTGAAGGTTCGCTACGGGGGGCATCAGCCCAGCCTCTAGGGAACAGGGCTGGGGGGAACAACCCAACTCGTGTGCTCAGGAAACCCGGGGTGCCAGGCCAGAGAAGGGAGGGGCCTCCGGCTTCCTGAGGGCCCCGGGGTGACCGTGCTCATACAAGTCTGCGGGCGGAATCAGAACTGCAACTGGAGCAGGGTGGGCCGCCCACTTCCTGGCCCTCGCACTGTCCCCAGCGAGAACGTACTCCTCACACGTGCAATCACCAACATTTGCTCCCGTGGGGCATGAGGCATCTCACCAACACCCCCCTTTCAGCCCAGCCCAGCCCAGAACAAAACGGGGATTGCACCACTGATTAGATAGGCTAGGGCGAGTCTCTATCTAAAGCAGATTTGCTGAATCCCTTCGATATCTGGCAAAGTACCCCACACTAATAAATAGCACTACCCTCTAACAAGGTCTGGCTTTAAATGAGTCACTTTAAGTACTAGGACATAAGCAATGTATTTACCAAAATTGTTCCTTCTTTCTGCCTAGGCACTCAGCCAGACTACAATTCCCAGCATCCTTAGCAATCAGTGTGGCCATGGAACTGATTTCCAGCCAGTGGGAAATATAAAAATGCTCCCACGGGAAATCGCCCATGCTTTTTCTCCATGCACTCGCTACAAATGAAGGATTCTAGCATTCCTGGAGAAAGAATATGGAGTAGTCTGGAATCCTGACTCACCACATGCCAGGCCACTCATGAATTGCCCCTATGTGGATCTTTGTGGAAGACATAAATTTAAATCATGTCACTGACGTTCGGGCACTGGTCTATCACAGCATCCAGCATTGGCCTAACGAACACGAGACTGAGCAGATACACAGCACGAGGTGAGTCAGACTGCAGTGGGGTGCGGACATGTTAGCGTCAACTTTGGGGCCTCAGGGTGGCCTAGGGGTTAAGTCTCAGCACTGTCACCCCACGGCCTGTGTTCGATCCCCGGCCAGAGAGGGACCCACAGGGCGCAGCAGACCTCTCCTGACTCCCCACTCTGTCTCTGGGGAGTCCCCTGTCTCTGCCTGTCTCTGTCTCTCTCTCACACACACTGTACCTCTGGCCTTCACACACAATATAAGCCAACTCTGAATGTGCGGGGGGGAGCAGATGCTCTACCACCCGCTCCTTACCCATCATCCCCAGATGCGACGTGGGGCTGGGAACGACTCGCTAACCCTCAGCAACTCTCCCTCCTGGAGGCTGTTCTCTTAGACGTTTGGACTTAACTGATGGCATCATTTCTTTTCAATTAGAGACTGAGTGACTGCTGCTCTCTCTCCTCATTTCAGTTCATAATTTCCCTTAAAGTCCCAACTTGCCGCTGGGGCTGACAAAGGCTTACTCACCGCTCTGCGCCAAGCCTCTGTTTCACTGGCCCTTCTGAAGTTCTATGTCACATCCACCGCGCTCCTGTCTGCTGTGTCTCCTGCACCGCCACCTCCCCACGCCGCCTCGTCAAGCCCTCCTGCCGCGCTCTCTGCTCGGCCCCTCTCCTGTGTCTTCTCCAGCAGCTGCTTCGTCTTCCACGCATTGCCGTCCTCCCAGCCCTCAGCGCACACCCATTTACTCTCCGAGACACGGCCCCTCCCCATTCATATTTCAACTAGGAAAGAACTGCTGGAGCTTCCCATTCGGCCTCGCCCACCTCTGCCTCCAAGAGTCAGTCACACTGCTGTGAGCCAGACCCCACGGTGGTGGCCGCCCTGTCTTCTGCTCCCAGCACTCCAGTCTCTCATCAGGGCAAGGGGGTGGGGGGGCCCCGACATCTTTCAGGAATGGGGTGCAGCAATTTGTTAAAGAAAATAAATCGTCGAAAGGAAGCTGCAAGCATTGTCATAATGTGCTCTCCACTTTTGTCTCCTTAATACCCCCTTTCGTGCCACCTGAGGAGTGCTCATCAGCTTCTATAAGATCTTACACAGTTCACAGCCTTGTACACCCCATCTCTGCATTCCCTTTCCCCCAGGTATTTACACTTCTTCTGGTGTCAAAGAGAATGGTCACGGCTCACAACAGGAAGTGCAAAAATTATAAAATAACTCATACATGAAAGAATAGGAAACAATTAAAGAAAAAATAAACAGCAACAAGCTCCGTGGCCCGTGTCTTAGGCCAAGGAGAACCCCACAAGCAACCTCTGGCGCTGGTGCTGGGCCCTCCCGTCTGTGGGAGCCGAGCCAGTCACAGGCTGGGCAGGAAGGGGAGCTGGGGGCGCCGCAGGCTCACAGTGCTGTGCCAGGCTGCACTCTCCCGCTCTGCAACTGTTGTTTTCCAGTATTTCTTTTCTTCCTGCCTATTTACTAAAAGGATACGGCAACACAATTTTTTGGAAAAAAATGACTATTGTCGAAGTAAAGAGACATGCTAAGTGGGGCTTCAGATGTGGAAGGAGGCAGAAATATAACTCTCCTTGGCGAGGCTGGACTCAAGGGAGTGGACACACTTGAGTACAGAACTTAGCTGTGAGCTTCCCAGGGCCCACGGCCAAGATGGCAACTCAGAAGAGGTCAGAGTTGAACTTTTCCTACAGATTATTGCCTCCTAGCTATAAACTAGACATTGTCTCATGAGTCCTGTCATTTCCCTTAATCTTTCAAAAGAACTTTCTGAGGGTTGTATCATGCATCCCGAAAATCCTGAGGGTATCCCACCATCCGGAGACTCGCGTTTCCGGTTTTACGCCTCCAGCGTGTCTTTGCTCCCAGTCTTTCGAGTGCGTGGACCTAAGCATCCCATCAGCCACACCAAACAGCTGATCTGTTTTCCTGGGCGATCACGGCCTTCTGTGTTGGCAGCAAGGTGGTTTCCCAAGACACACTGTGAACGATGTGCACAAATGCCACCTTTGAGGGCGCGTCCGAGGCCATCGGCTCCCCCAACGGCCCGCGCAGGACCCTCCGCAGGAGCAGGTCTCCGGCTTCCACAAGCTGCCGTCCGTCTCGGCACCATCCCAGCCGACACTCACCTGCTTTGCCCCTGACACCTCGGGGAGCATGTGTGCTCCGTTCTGGCGCGTGGACCACCCCTCCTCCATGGCCCTTCACCCAACACTCATCACGGAAGTGCAAGATGCAGGAGCGGACTGCCACCACGTCACTGTGGCACGACGTCGTGCGGCGCTGGGGACCCTGGGCCCCGCGGCGTTGGCTGCAACGCCCGTAAGTGGATGGCCATGTCGCGTGCCTGTCGCCTGCCCCGGCGGCCCTGACGGAGCCATTGCCCTCTGCTTCGTTCTTAGCCCAGACGGGCCCTCCTCTCCCAGGGTCGCAGCACAGCGGCCGACACGCTCGCCTCGCACAGTCTGGGCCCCCTGTGGGGCCACGCCAGGAAATAAAACAAGCTGGGGTGTGGCAGGGGCCCCAGGCCTTCGTGGGGTCTGGAAGGCGCGGCCAAAACGTGTCCGGAGGGACCCCCTCCACCTCCAGACCCCAAACTTTCATCAGTAACAGAGAATTTAAAAGACGCCCTGGACGGAGGGACGGACGGAGCAGCCCTGGCCGAAGAGCACTCAGCCGGCCCGCGGCAGACAGAGGGGCTGGGGGCCGGGGGGAAAGCCAAGGGGTTCAGCCAGGGGCCCCGCAGGCAGCCCAAGAGGGTGGCCGGCCCCTCCGCCCCCACTGGGGTGGAGTCTGGCAGCAGGTGCCAGAACACGGCCAGGAGATGAGACAGGCGCCGAGGGCACCGGGCACATCGGTTGGCGGGAAGAGCAGAAGCCGCCGCAGTCACAGATGTGAGCAGCCCGTGGATGGGCGGGGCCTGGACCTGGGCCGCCGAGCACCCGAGCGGGCCGGGCCTGCTCTCGGGGGCATGTCGAGCCTGCTGCCGGGGCAGCCAGGGCGGGGCTCCATCACTTAGTGTTTTGGGCTCCACCGTTGCAGGAGCTTTGCTCCGCAGCATTTCACACCATCTGCGGGGTCGGCATCGGGGTTGCCGCTGCCATTCTCCCGTCTCACTGCACGTCATCCCCTCCGAGCTGCCTTTGCTGGACACAGCTGCTCTGGTCTCCTGCAAGGCGGGGCCCCGCTCTCCCCACCGAGTCCTCGGCAGGTGGACACACGCTGCCCATTGTCAAAAGGGCCACAGCAAACGGCAGCACGGACTGTCCGCATCAATGTTTCAGGTCCTCTGGGTGCGTGTGGGGGGCAGGGCCACCGGGGTCTCCATTTTCGTTTGCAGGCAAACCCGGACCGCCTTCCACCATGGCTGGGCCACGCCCACCAGCAGCTAACGGGGCCTCTTCCTCCACGCCTTTCCAGCCCTCTGGGTCTCATGAAGCCAGCACGGGGCCCTGCCTCACGACCTCGCCCTGGCAAAGCCCCCTCAGACTGCTACCTTGGGGCGCAGGTCTCAGTAAGTGTCTGGGAGGACACGCTAGCGCACGGACCCCGGCTCACACCCTGCAGGTCCTCCCCTGCTCCCCCCGTCACTGGCCGTCCACCGCCCACACCGACGCCCGCACCCACCATGCCCTGACCCCTCCCTCTGCCGCCAGCAGGCGCCACGAGGGCGGGCTCGGGGCCCAGCGCACAGCGGGCGCGCAACGTGCTGCTGCAGAGCCGAGCAAATGTGCTGTGGCCCCACGGGCGCTCCCACCAACGGCCTGGCCCTCCACCCTCGGCCCGACAGCAGAGCCCGACGTCCAGACAAAGCCAGTTCAGCCACAAAAGCAAAGCGAGAGGCCAACGGAAAGAACCTACCTCTGGACCACTCCGCAGAGGTCACGTGAGGGTGGCGGGAGAGTGGACGCAGCGACACCCACACCCCCGGGCGGGAACAGCTGGGCAGGCCAGCCTTGTCCACAGCCTCTCACCCAAATACCCAGGCTGCCCGGGGTGGGCAGTGGGGGGCACCGGGGCGGGCGGGCCCTGTGACCTGCCCGTTGCAGGGCTGGGGCATTAGAGCTGCTGACGTGCAGCACGGGCATGGAGGGCAGCTGAGCCCCACCCCGAAGCGCAGCGGCCCAGTGCTCTGGGCTAGCGGCTGGGCACAGGGCACAGCGCAGGAGGCGCGGGGTCTGGCTGAAGGGCGGGCGGGCCGCCGGGCTCAGAGGGCCCAGGGTGTGGCCCAGTGTCTGGCAGGAGGCGCCGTCCAGCCCAGCCTCCCGGTCACCTGGGCGTGATGCAGTGGGAACCGGCTGTGGAGCCTGTGGCTGTCCCCTCAGCTCCGAGGCAGAGCGGAGCCCCCGGCCCCTCCGGAGGAGCCCTACCCATCTTCCCAGCTCCAGAAAGGAATCTGGGCACCAGTCTGGTCCCCATGGCAACCACTCGTGGCTGTCAGCTTGGGTGATTCGCGCTGCTGAAATCAGAGGAGGGACCCCCACACCCTGGGCCTCTCCTGCGCCTCAGAGCCAGGCCCGAGGCTCAAAGGCGCCGTGGGGACCAGAGCAGACTGAGTCCAGCGCCCCAAAGGCACTGCCCGCGAGCGGGCCGTGGTGTGGGGCCGGGGCACGTCCCCTCCAGCGGAAGGGCCTCACTGCCGACCTTGAACTTGACCCCGAGCTACTCCAGACAGCAGTGCTGTCGAAGCTCTCCACGGGGAGCAGCCGGCAGCCTCCTCACACCTCCCTCTAGGATTTATCGTGTCTGCTGGGAAGGCAGACCTATTTTTAAAATTTCATTTGGAAAGCGGAAGTCGGGGAAGGAATTCCCGAGGGGAGGGGAGACCTGACACGGGCTGGATTTGTCCCTCTGTAGGCACCACCCTCCCGGGTCCCCCTCGCGGCCCACAGAGGGAGGCCAGGCCCGGAGACCCCACGCACGTTCCCACGGTCGCACAGACTGGGTTCGGCCTGCCCGCGACAGTGCCATCCCCGCTGCCCACCCGCGAGAGGCACGTGGATGGGGCAGACTCCCCGAGGCCGCCTGGGTGGGTGAGAGGCCCAGGGCCACGGCAGGACCTCCACGGTGGGGCACAGGAGCCGGGACACAGCAGCGCCCTGCACGCCAGCCCTGCAGCCTGGGCTCTGCTCCCGCGGCCTCGGCAGGACAGGAGGACGGGGCGCAGCCACCTGTTTCCGGGACAACCTCCCCGTGACAGCACAGCCTCTGGGCAAGGGCCCCGAGCACAGCCGGAGGTCGCGTCCCCTCCTGGCAGGCCTGAAGGACAGGAGCCGGTGTCGGGGAGGGCGGGGCAAGCGTCGCGGCCTGCATGGGCGTCAGTGGACGAGGGGGTGAGGTATCTGGGGCACCCACACCGCTAGACTGTGGTTCTATCCATCAACAGGGTCAATGCAACCTTTGAAAACAATGAAGTGGATCTGGCCCCTGGCCTGGGGCAGCCCCGGCGACCAGGCACGAACAGAGCCCAGCGTGCACCACCGCGCGTGCCCGCCAAACGGAGTCTGTGTCTGGGCTGGCCGGCAGGGAGCAGTCTGGGGCCCCGCAGCACCAGGCAGTGGAGCAGGCACCTCCGGCAGGGGCTGGGGCCTGGAGCCGGGGCGGGGCGGGAAGAAAGGGTGTAATGTGGCTTTATTTTACATTCTTCCTGAATTTTGTTAGAAAGACCAGGTGACATCCTGACATGAAAAAACAATAAAGGTAAAAAAACCACCAGGGGCCTCCCTGGTGGTGCAAGGGATTGAGCGCAAGCTTCTGCAGCACTGCAGTGCGAGTTCAATCCCCAGCCAGGGAGGGACCCACATGGTGCAGCACACCTCTCCTGCCTCCCGCTGCTCCCTCAGCAGTGTGTTTCAGATGATCTACCTATTCTGCTCCCTGCTCTGTCTCTGGTGAATCCTCCACCCCCGGCGTCTCTGGCTTGTACCCCAGCCCTTGTGTGCATAAATAAATACAATCCTTAAAAATAAAATGAATGATCAAAAAGGTGCCCAAGAGGGAAGAGCGTGCTTGAGACCAGCATCCCCCCATAAATGGGCAGTACCCTAAAATGTATGCAGAGACCCAAGGCAAAAAAAGCAAGAAAAAAATTCCAGCTTCTATTTTCCAACGGGCACGTGTTCTTCTCAGTCTTCACCTAACTAGGAAACGCAGGGTGCTCTGGCCGTCCGGCCCCTGTGAGAAGACGGCTTCCCACCAAACAAAGACGTCTCCTCCCGCACCCCTTGTCCAGGCTGCACACAGGCCGAATCCTTCATAAGAGAGGACAGACTTTAAGAGGAGGGTGAGATGGAGGAAAAACGAAATCAGAACATGTCAGAAGAGATCTCTTTGCAATCCCGCTGACCTGATTACTGGCTCGTTTTAGCAGTTTAACTATTTATCTATTTCTCGCTCTCAAGGCAGCCAAAGGGAACAATGAAGCTTTGAAGACGGAAAGGCAGTGCCGGCCGGGGCTTGGGGTCTGCCCCACTCACCATCCTGGTAACGAGCAGACAGGCCCCCAGGGGCAGGGACGGTCCACTCTGTCCAGCTGACTGGTCAAGGACTCAGTGGAGAACTGGCTCAGCCGGGAAGTGATCTGGGGGTGAGCTGCGCCGGGCACACACACCAGGAAAGCACGCGCCCCGGCCTGCAGACCTCACCCTGCAAAAGGCTCCCCTGCCTGGCTCGAGCCTGGGAAGAACACGCTGCGTTCGTCTCTCCCCAGCGAGCAGACCGAGGGTCTGGGAGGCGGCACGTGCACCCAAGACCGCAGGCCGAGGCTGTCGGCACCACGCCCACCACAGGGCGGCGAGAGCAGCAGTTCTGCACAGTTTGCCCCGAACAGCACATCCTTCAGTGGAGCTGAACCCCTCAGCTGCAGGAGACACAGCACACGTTCTTCTAGGGGACCAGGAGAGGGAGCCCCTTCTTGCTAGGCTAGCACCTCAAAAAGGCACTGTTAGGAGAACAGAAACCGAAATTCTGACAAGCATTAAAACCACACCCTGGACACTGCTGCTCACACAGAAACTGGGAGGTGCCCGAGAAATCAGAAGGTGACCTTGACCTTCCGCGTGGCCTCGGCCTCGGCTTCCTAATGGCTCCGGTGGAACGAGTCTGTTCCTGCAGGGGCAGAATTACACAGCTCTCTGCACCCCAATGTCAAACAGGTTATCTCTGACGAAGGCTTTAGCAGGGACGAGAGTTCCTGAACTGACTTCCATTATCTACCAGCAGTTCATCACAAATACATTTGGCCCGGTGGATTTCAAATATGAAACTCATTTTCGTGGAGAATTAAATGCATCTGCCCAGGCTCCTCTCCCGAGGCGCCACCCAGGAACCCCGCGTAGCAGGCGCCCCGAGCCCTTTCTTCCGGCTCCGCCCCGGGAGCTGAAAGAGCCGTCGGACCACGGAGGCGTGAGCAAGAGCAGGCTCCGAGGAGAGACCGAGCGGCTCGAACGGGCAGCAGAGGGGCCGCAGCGTCGTGTGCACGCCGGCCTACGCCCAGAACCCGCCCCAGCGCCCGGGCAGCCTGGCCCCTGCAGAGGCGGCGGCAGTGGCTGGGCAGGCCCGGCCCAGCGACCCCCTGGCTGCCCGCAGACTGCCTCTGCGCTGCAGCTGGAAGGGAGCAGAGGCCCAGGGGCCTGGGTGCGGGGCCGGCCAGGGGCTGGCAGGGCAGCTTTGCCCACGGAGACAGCCCTACCCACGGCCGGTCGATGCCCAGGGGCTTGGGCCCTTGGCTGGGTGCTGGGGCTCTGGGCGTAGACACGGTGGTGCACGGTGTCTCCAAGGCCAGCTTCCTCGTAAGACCCAAGACCTGGAGTCCAGGGCGCCGCAGTCAGACGAGGCCAGGTAAGCACAAGGTAGCTCAGCGTGCGGTCGCCGAGCGGAAGCCGGCAGGTGCTGGGTCTCAGAGTCTGAGCTGGAATCTTGAGGGGTTCACCTTGCAGCCGGTGTGCAGGCCCAAGGGAGCTCTCTGCCCCGGGGGGCTCCAAGCTGCCCCTGGGCCCTGGGCACCCTGGCGCTCCCAGATTCTCAGGTGAGGCGCCCTGACAGGTGGGACAAAGTCCACACCTCGAGGACTCGGGAGCTTTCCCGAGTGGAGGGACCACATCGCTGCCCTCGGGGTGCAGAGGACAGCAGCGGGGCGCGAGGGCGGGCAGCCTGTGTCTCCGTTGGGTCCACGAGCGGCTGGAGAGGGGCGGGCGGGGACACTGCGGGGAGCGAGCGGCCGGCAGGTGGACTCCCCTGCCCTGCCCGGTCCTGTGAGCCCCCGGATCCTGCAGCTACTGCAGAGCAAGGACAAGCGCCGAACCCCCTCCCGCACCTCCCTAGCCTTGCCACTGTCCCCACACTCAGCACAGCCCCCTCGCCACGGTACTTCTCCTCCCCCTGCAAGCCCCTGGAAGGTCTCGCGACAGCACAGCGCCACCCCCAAAAAGCTACCCTACTCTGCTGTGCCGTGACCCTCGGGCTGGACAGGCCGCGGCATCCGCTGGGCTCGGGCTGTGTTTTCGTCCTCCCACAGCGCTCCGGAGGTCACTGCCCACCCTGCCTTAGGCCTGGGGGTCCGGTGCAGTGGGAGGAGGCGGCGGTCAAGGGCCCGAACCCCAGGAATGATGAACCCCAGGAACGACGGCCTCGGCTCACCCAGCACAGCGGCTGCACTTGTGGACAAGGAGCGGCCAAGGGGGGCGCTCGGCCACTGAGTGAGGCTGCAGCAGCGCTGGGGAGTCCAGGCCGCCCCGCCAGCTGCCCGGGGCGCACCCACGACAGGCAGGGTCCCGTGCGGTGTCCCCCATCCAAAAAGTCACGATGGAAACCGGCAACGCCCGGGGAGCCCCCTGAACCTGGGGAGGGGCGGGGGAGGCAGGGTCTGCAGCCAGCAGGTGCGCGCTGCGGGGCCACGGGGCTGTGCATCTATTCTGCAAGGAAATGGGGGCTCCTGGACGCACTCGGGGTGAGATGTTGGGGTGCACTATAAAAGAAAGCGCCCCTTTAGATACGTGGTGTTTTTAGAATAAACGCCAAAAAGTACAGCAGGGGGCAGCGGGGCCGGGGCGGCGGGGCCCGGGTGGCGGGGCGGGCCTGGCTCTGGCCGCGTCGCCCCCTCACCTCGTGGCCCTGGGCCTCGGCGCTGCAGCTGGGCGCGGCGGGGCTGCCGGGAACCTCGGGACCCGGCTCCTCCGTGGTGCCCGCCACGAGCAGAGCGCAGCCACCCGATGGCCCTACCGCGGGTCCCCGGACCGGGGCCTCACGCAGGAGCCAGAGTCAGGTCCGTGTGACTGTCCAGCGCTGCCCAGGGCTCGGCCGCCCACCTGCTGCAGACGGCTGCCGCTCGCACTCCGGAGCAGCTGGCGTCGCCCCGTCATCTGGGAATGAGCCTCCCTGGGCGGGAGTGACACTGACCACGGAGCAGGCTAAACTGGGGTACTCACTCGCGAGGGCTTCGCTGACGCAGCGCCTCCGCGGTGGAGCGTCTCCCGGCCGCGCCTCGGAGGGGTAAATTTAGAGCTGCACCCACCAGCCCGGCCTCCCTCTGATTCCCTCCAAATCTGCCGCAAACAAGTCACCAGCCGGCACGAGCCTCCGGTTACTTGCGTGGGATCTATTTTTGCCCCGCGCTCGCTGGAGAGGCACTTGCTGGCAACATGAGCTGCTTCCTCGGGGGGCGGGGGGTGCCCCACTCTGGCCCAGGACAAGGTGGGCACCTTCCTCTTCCTCACACTGCGCAGCCGGCGGCCAAGGTGGGTCCCTGCCCACCCCAGGGCCGGGAAAGGGCCTGCAGAGCCCGCCGCCAGCCACCCTCCCTTCGGCTCAGCCAGGGCGGCCCTGGGGTCCAGCGGGCACAGCCGGCCAGCATGGGCCTGTACTCGGAAGGCTGGACGTGGCCTCAGCTCTGCCGTCTGCCCCCCTCGTCCCAAAGTGTGTCCTCCTCGGGAGCAAGGACTCACCCCACACTCCCCGCCCCGGCCCTCTGGAGCTCGCACTGCCCGGCCGTCACCCGAGCTGTCCTGCAGAGGCCTCCCGGGGTCCAGCGCCAGCTCAGCCACATGGCGTCGAGGGGCCGAGGGGTGCCCGGTGGGGCCGGCGGGGGGGGTGCCCGGGGCATCTGCCTGGGGTGCACAGCGAAGACACGAGGCTGCAACCCAGCGCCGTGGGTGTGTCTGCAGGGTTGGGGGTGAGCCTGTGGCCCTAGCGTACACGCCGTCTGCGTGGGGGGCCTGGGAGGCGCGGGACCCCAGGGGTTACACACGCCCCGGGGCGTGATGGTCCAGAGTCGCTAAGGCGGGGCCAGGCTCCTCTCGTGGGTGGCCGGCACTGCACAGGCCACCGGCGCCAGCGGCCAAGCGCCCCTCTCGTCCACAGTCTCTCTGGCGAAGAACCAGCAGCAAAAGCCAAGCACATTTTAAAAAAGCACCATGAGACG
Organism: Galemys pyrenaicus; assembly: GCA_019455555.1. NCBI lineage: Eukaryota > Metazoa > Chordata > Mammalia > Eulipotyphla > Talpidae > Galemys > Galemys pyrenaicus. The sequence goes on along the minus strand of JAGFMF010012163.1, from coordinate 470,579 downwards.
TTGCACAGCCAAACCGCGTGCATGCCCCACCCACTCTCACGACGCGCCCGCTCTGGTGGGGACTGCCGGAGGGTGCCGGGGCTCGGGGGACAACGCACATGCGCGGGCGGCCGCAGATCATGCTGGACGCCCATGCACCAGGGCCGCGCCAGCCCTGGCCGCAGACGCTCCGGCACAGCGGCGCCCAGGACACAGGCGGGCGCAGGGCCCTCAGCTGCGTCCTGCTGGCTCCTCGGCGTCACCGAGATGGTGCTGAGGACATGGCCGCTGTCCAGCCCGGCCACATCCAGGACACCGCAGACATGGGCAGGGTGCCTGTGGGCACCCCCACGCGGCCTGCAGCTATTTTCGGGGTCTGGGGACACATAGTGGCAGCCACTGCCCCGTGCTGTCGGGGTCCCTGCTTAGGGGAGGGCTTAGCGCGGCCTCCATGTTCCAGCGGGGAGGGGACGGCATTGGGTACCCCCGCACCCCTGCCCCTTCCCGGCTAGCAGGACTCTGCTCTGGGCCTCCCTCCTCGGGAGCGACCGATTCGGGGCAGAGCTGCTCACCTGCCCACGGCGTTCTCGGCCGCCCCTCCTCGCATGGGATGACCGGGCGTGGCCATGTGACGGTGCGGCCAGGGGGACCTGGGGAAGCCTGTGGGGGACGACACAACAGACGCCGGGTACAGCCTTCCCTCTGTGGATGTGGGCAAGCCCCAGATCCCACCGGAAGCAGGAGTCGTTCTGCAGCCACGGGGGCAGCCGGGACCGCGGGCGGAGGAGCGAGAAGACGGGGCGGGGCCCCTTGGGCCCCTGCACTCGCCACTGGCTCCTGCAACAGACGGACATGGCATCCTCGCTAGCCTTTTGCAGCGTGTCTTCTGCGCGCTTGTCCTCCGTTTGTCAGTAAGCCCCGTGACTGTTGTTCCTGCAGCCCGAGGCCCCTTGGAATTGTGCACGCGGCTGAGACCCACAGACAGTGACCTGTGTTGGGCACCGTCCTCTGACAGGCTGTAGCCTCTGCTGCTATAGCCCTGGATTCTGGTTTGTGGCCTTTTGGCCTTTAGGGGCTTTTGGGGGGCTCTCTGGCCTCGGGCCATCCTCTGCCCCGTCTCAGCCAGAGCCCCCTCCGTCCCGTTTCACAGGGACTCGTGCGGTCCACCACGCCGGTCTCGGGAGAAACAGCTCACGGGCTAGGCTGGTCCCTCGCATGAGCCCTGGACGCTGCCGCCGGCCAAGTCGCTCAGGACGGGGCATGCGGGCCCGAGACGCCCGCGTCTCCCTGTGAGCTCGCTGCCGGCACCAGCTGCCTGGCACGCGCCAGCCTTGCAGGCAGGCCAACTGGCACTGGCCCGCACGATGCCTGTGCCCTCCCAGCCAACAGCACACACGCCGGAGCCCAGCGCCAGGGGAGGAAGAGCGACCTTGAAGACGTGCCCCACTCCTCATTGCAAAGGGACCCCCCTCTTTCCTGGCAGCCCCGTGGCCCCGTGGGAGCGTCCATGTTGGCGGCGGTGGCCGCTCCCAGGATGAAGGGACGAGCACAGGCCCCTGGCCCAGAACGCTCTGGGGGCGAGGGGCATGGCTCTGGCTCAGCCGGTCTGATGGCCGGTGGGCGCCGGCCCCCCGCAGGTCCAAGTCAGCCCCTCTCCCGGAGCCAGCATGCTGGGGCCGCGGGTGCTCGGGACCCTGGGGGCTCAGCCTGACGCCCACCTGCCTGGGGAGCCCCAAGCGCTCACCCACACTGTCACGCTCATCCGCCCTGTCCGCCCCGAACTCGGGCGGTGGGGCCGCAACCCTGCGTGCACCTGGACACGGACACAGACCCACGGTGCGGGCGGGCACCCTCGGGGCGGCACCCACGGCCACCAGGGCCCACGAGACGCGGCCCACACCCACCGCCCAAAGCCGGGTCCGTGTTAGGACCTGAGCCTGCCCGGGGAGTTGGGCCCCCAACTGGCCCGCAGTGTTCACAGGACATGGCCCCAACCCCCACCGAGGTGCGGGTGCTCCCACCACCGCTCAGGCAGAGGGGGCGGCCAGGGCACAGAGCCCTTCCGAGCGCCCAGGGCCGGAGCAGCCACGGAAGCCCCGCTGGTGCCAGGCGCAGACAGCGCCCAGGGAGCCTCTGCGGCGTCCCGAGCGAGGGCTGCGAGGGCGGCGTGGGGTTGGCAGCCGGGCGCACGCCTGCACCAGCCCGCCAGGGCGGGGGCAGCAAGACGGCGGAGGAGGCCCCGGGGCGCAGCCGCAGAGGCATCTTCCGACCTTCGCCTGTGACTAGCTTCCACGCAGTGGACTGCCCTCACGCCGCTACCTGGACCGAGAAATGGGGACTTACAGACCCAGCCTGGCATAACGTGGGCGTTCTGACCCGGGCGCCCCTCCAAGAGAGTGACTCTAGCCGGCCACCGCCGCCCCCGGGAACAAGCCGCCTCACTGGGGGCGGCTCCAGCCTGGACGCCCCACCGGGCCGGACCCGCACCCGCCGCCTCGTCACCCTCGAGCCTCCGTGGCTGCGTCCTGTGCTTAACTAAAGCGAAGCCCCCAGGGGCCAAGAGCCTGCGTGACGCGGAGGCTGGCTCTGCCGGCGCGAGGACGGGGCAGCTGGGGGGACGACGCCCCACGTCCTGCGGGCGACAGGCAGAGGGGTGCGTGGTTCTCTTATTAAAATCAACGAGCTGAAGATGCTAAATATTTAGATTCAAGTGATGAGCTTGGAACCATCATCTTAACATCAATTTCAATGTTTTGGACATTAATCTGAGACTCATTTATTTCTTCAACCAATATTTAATGAGCTCCTATAAGTGCAAGGCATTAAAAATGAATAGGAATCTGCCCTTCAAAGCCTAGTCTAGCAACATTAAATAAATTTTAATTTGATAAATTCTATGTTAGAAGTATAAAGAGATTGTGTGAAAGCTGTGAATAATTTGTGGCAAAGCAAACCAGGATCTACTCAGTGTGTGCCTTACATGCCTTGCGCACAGGAAAAGCTGGATGGATGGATAGATGGATGCAAGGATGGGATGATGGATGGATGGCTGGATGGGCGGGTAGATGGATGATGGACAGATGGAAGATGAATGGCTGCATGGAAGGATGGATGGGTGGGTCAGTGGATGGACAGATGCATGGAAGGATAGGATTATGGATGGATGGATGGAATGATGGATGGATGGATGGATGGATGGATGGATGGATGGATGGATGGATGGATGGGTGGATGGATGGAAAGATGTATGGATGATGGATGGGATGCAGGATGGATGGATGGATGGATGGGTGAATGCATGGGTAGGTGAGTGGATGGGGGGTGCAAGGATGGAGAAATGAATGGATGGATTGATAGACGGATATAAAGAAGGTTGGGTTTGTATAATCACTGAGAAGAGATAAGGAAATTCCAGCCAAGAAAATTACATAAGTCACGACAAAGGCACAGAGAACACCAAGCCGGGGACGTGGCGGGAACAGCAGGTCTGCCGAGGGAGGCACCAAGCACAAGCCCGGAAACAGAGGTGGAGCAGGAAGTGGGGGTCCCGGGTGCTCATCGGGGACTTGAGACCCTAACTGACATGCAGGGTCAGAGGGCGGAACTGCACCTCAACTAGCCAAACAAAAGGGACTCTTGGCACCTCTGGATGGGGTACTGATTACACGCCTGCTGAGTGCCCGGTGGGGTCAAGAGCGTCTCAAAAATGCAGTATCTCAAGCACATGCACAAAGAGAGTAACTGAAGGAGCTCAGTTTGGCCAAAATCTAACATTTACACTCAGATATTCATTTTCTTTTCGAGAACGCATCACTGGCACCCACCCCCCGCCCCCACATCCCGAGGAACCGCCGCACCGGACCCGCATATCTGAACGCTCCTGCTAGGCAGGGTGTTCCCAAGGAGCTCGGCCTGTGCCTGCCCACACATAAACACACACACACAAGTGGACAGACACAGGATATGAACACTGTCGCCTGACGCGTTTTTAGATTTTATATTAAGGTCTCGGACCCTGGGTGCTCTGCAGTTGGCTTCTTTTCACTCCACGTTCCTTCAGTTTTAGCCAAGCGGACACCACCGTGGCTTGAGCTGCTCGGCCAGTCCGCTGTGCAGTACCCACTGAAAGGCGCGGCCTCCACTCGGTGGGCGTTCTCGCTGTCCCTGCGGTCTCGCGAAGCACCGCCGGCTCTGCGGGGCAGTCCTGGCAGAGGGGCTACAGGGCAGGCGTGGGCACACGCCTCTTCGGCGGCGGCCACTGCTCGCCGGGCGGGCCGGCGTGCACCACGCCCGGGGACGGGAGCCCTGCAGCTGACGTGCCCGCCTTCCGCGCCCTCTGTCAGACGTGAGCCTCTGCTGTTTCAATTTGCATCTCCTGGATTGCTAATGAGGCTGAACATCTTTCTATATATTTATTGATCTTTTGATTGTCTCCTTAGAAATTGCTAATTCATATCGTTTCCTATTTAAAAGATTGGGTCTCTTCACCTCGTGGTTTGAGGGCAGTTCTTTATAAGTTCCGAGCGATCGTTCTTCACTGCACGCCCTACCAGTCCCAGTACGCAGTGAGCGGCTCCTCTCTTACCATCGTCTTTGCTGTAGACTTGGGTCCTCCCAGCTACAGGCGCGAGACACGTCATCCCCCATTCTAGGGAGGAGGAGCTGGGCCTGTGTGGTGGCCCCAGTTCCCCCGTGTGCCCACGCTGCCTCACCCGAGATGCCTGCTCCCCCACTAGCTTTGCAGACCAGCCCCTTTCAGAAGAGAAGTAGCCCTGGGCTTCTGCACTACGCCCTCAGTGGCGCTGGGGCGGGGGCAAGGGCTGTTAGCAGGAAAGAAGGCAACGGGAATGGACCGATGACCGGATGCAGGGCCAAGGGGAGGCGCATCCAGATGAGGGGACAGGGGCTCCTCCAAGGACACAGAACAGGAGGGAGCAGCTGAAGCCAGAGGGGGGAGACTCAGAGGAGCTGAGTGAGAGGAGCTGAAGTGAGAGCGTGCAAGGAAAGTGAGGGAGTCCAGCCGGGGCTCCCCACACCTGTCATGCTCCCCAAGAATTCATCCGACGTGAACTTTCTCCCCTCCGTGTGTGCCCTGTGGACAGTGCAAACGCCGTGCGCGTTCGACGATCACGTGCCGCAGCAGGGGAAGCTGCTCTTCCTGAGCAGGCCCTGGCGCTGTGCGAGCCCGAGCTTCCGCGCCTGCGAATGCGGGGCCCTCCGGAGGCAACGGCCGACATGCCCCCAGGCCAGGGCCGGCTCCACCCCAGATGCCCTCAGTGGGTACGGCGGCTGCCAGCGCCCCTCGGCACCCCCGCTCAGCGCTGGCTGCTGAAGGACCGTGAATCAGACTGAAGTAACAGCTGCCACGTCCCGGGACAGGGGCTGCAGTAAGGGCCGGGAGAGGAGACACTGCACTGAGCTCTCTGGCTACATCCCAGATGGAGGGACACGTTTTCACACACACACACATGCACACACGCACACACGTGCACACGCATGCACGCACACACACACCGACAGATGGAACGTGGAAGTAAAGGCCGTCATAAGCAATAGTCTAAGTCTGTATGAGCACGTGATGTTTTTATTTTTCCGATGTTTATTCTTAGGATCTGGGCTGCAGCCCACCGAATGGAAACTGAAGTCCACTATCAGGCAGTGACCTGCAGTTTGAAAAACAGTGCCCAGGGCCCAGCCCAGCTCTGGACGCGGTGCCAGCAAGGGTCCCTGAGCAGAGGGCAGCGTGAGCGTGGGACGCACCGCTGTGGACTCGTGCATGAGCGCCCTGACCCGAGCCCTCCCGCCGGGGGCCAGGGGGAAGGTCTGTCCTTGAAGCATGACTGAGGATGCTGTGCAGTGGGCAGGGACATCCCGGGTGACCAGAGATCAGGTGGGGAAATCGCTCGGCTCGCCAGCTTGCCAGGACCAGGAGCTGGCCTCGGCCCTGCCCGACCGGCAAGGCTGGAATGAGGTCCGAAGATCAGCTCCTCCCCCGAAGGTGCTGGAGCAGCTCGTCGGCTGTCTCTGGAGGAGCCAAAGCCAGAAGAGAGCTCAGGGACCCTTTCAACCTCTTTCAGTTTTTCTGGCCATAGTAACCAATAAACGGGTGAATGGGAAGGGGCCCAAGGCACACGACCAGCCAGCAGCTCAGCTCCCGCGCCTTCCGAGGCTGTGCGGGCGAGGGGCCTCAAGGCCGGGCGCAGAACCGGGGGGACGGGCCAGCTGCCTGGCTGCCCGCCCTGGCCCTGGAGCCCTCCCGTGTCCGGTGCCTCACAGCCTCACCCGCGGAAGCCGCTGCCCTCGCCTTCGCCCACCTTGGGCTCGGTGCCCTGCCTGTCTGAGGCCTATCACACACCCCCTTCTTCATACCCCGCAGAACCCCAACCCCCTCTAAGCATTTATCCATGAAAATGATACAAAACACTGTGATAACTACTTCAGGCCACACTTGCTTCTCCCCCGCTTCCTTTTAAGTAAAGAAATGTGTCACGTGTCATTCAACACTTGGCACGTTATACTTCAATGTCTTCCTATTACCTACTTTTTGGTTTTGGCAAGTATACTTTCCCACTCAAAATGATCAAGGGACCTTGAAAATAAACAGGGACTTCTCCTTGGAGCCCTATGCCTCCTACACTAACTCCAACATCCTCCTTCAAACTATCCAGTGAATGACTTGGGGGTGGTGGTTACCAGCTTCCAGACATGAGAATTATTTAACCAGGCCTGTTGCTCCTCACAGGCATCACCACCACCACCATTATCAAAACCATCACCACCTCTATTATTATCACCATCATCACCATCACCACCATCATCATCACCATCATCACCATCACCACCATCATCACCATCACCACCAACATCACCACCAACATCATCATCATCACCAACATCATCACCACCATCATCACCATCACCATCATCATCACCATCACCACCTCCATCATCATCACCATCACCAACAACCTTACCACCATCATCACTGTCATCATCACCACCATCATCATCATCATCACCACCACCACCATCATCACCACCACTGCCACCACCATCATCACCATCACCACCACCATCACCACCATCATCATCTTTTCTGAGGTCCTGAAATATTAAGCTCCTTCCCCAAAGACAAGCCCTGCCTGTGCCTTCCCTCTCACCCCCTGCAGACAGTCTGGCTACCCCTTAAAAATGCAGAATGCTATTTATGGAGCAGACATTTGAAATGCACAGCTTGATTCATAGGTGAGTTTCCTTATAAAGCCTCTGATGAGACAACTCCAGGCTAGAGACATAGGACTGTACTGACAGTGTTAATTGACGAACATCGTTCGAGTGTGCAGAGATATAAAACTGACTATTTTGGGTTTGACTTTCTGTCAACAGGTTGTTCAAGGTGTACCATCCACTTCAACTGCGATACTACTGAGTATCAACATGTGATGAATCTCGGGTAATAAGAACATAAAAATGTAAGGTATTACATTTGAAATTTGCAAATAAATTGCACCTTCCAATATTCCCATATAGCTTCAAATAAATTACAGCTGCAAACACAGCTCCTAATTAAAGAGAAATCAGCATGGAACTCGGAAACAATTGCAAGCACAGTGAGTAAGAAAGGGTGAGAGCAGCACTTTCAGAGAATCACAAAATGCTGCAGGACCAACCCCCAGCACACGTTCTGCGCCCCCTTATCCCTCACAAGAGCAAGAACAACCCTGACCTTGCCCAGGAGCAGGTGGTGACAGGGATGACAAAACACAGGCTCCACGCTGATAAGCTGAACCCCCGATCAAGCGAAAAAGAGGAATCGTGTAAACTTTGCTGTGCTCCTTCCTAGTCTGTGGGCTGAGGTATGATTTTTGTTCATTTGTTTGTTTTGAAATTTCTGATTCAGTGGCTCGGAGGCCTTGGAAATCCACTCTGGTGTACGCATCTGGTTAAGACTAGATCACATTTAATTAGTGGTTGTGTTTTCTCAAAACGCTCGCCACCAGTTCTAATTCCCCAGTCTTCTGATTAAGTCTACAATTAAAATGAACTTTAATAGCCATCTTATTTCCGGGTCGGGAGGATGTCTTTAAACACATACGCAGAAGGAAGCATAAGAGAATGAAAACTCGGACTAGGTGTAAACCGCTGTGAAGACCGAGGGGAGGAAGCGAGCACGAGCGGCAGAGTGGGGGAGCTCCCAGCGCAGGGCCTCGGAAGTTGTTAGTGGCAGCAACAAAAGAAAACTTCAAGAGACACGCAGCCAAGGGCCTGAACAGAAGAGAAAGACAGCATGAAATTCAGTCTCACTGACCATCAGAGAGATGTAAATGAAAGCACAGACGTATCCCCTTAAAGTCAAAGAGGCAAAGCTCAGAAAGAATACCAAAGGCACTCAGAATGCACCGGTGGCCAAGGGTCAAAACTGGATCCATTGCTCCAGAACACGCTCTCTTAACGTGCCTCAAAAGGCATCATGTTGGTAACAAGCACCCACTTCAGTACGTCTTTTGAGCTGGTAATCCCACGTCTCCCTGTTCACCGTACAGGAATAATCAGAGATGCGGCAAGCTGGCCGCGGGCCCAGGACACCAACCCGCCAGCTCCCACACGACGCCGCCCGCTGCAAACACAGTTTCAGGACGGGGCACTATTCACCGCCCGCTGTCTTGAGGAAGCAGGATACACCTCCTCGGCTGTAACAGAACGGCGGCAGCGCGGCTCAACTGAAGACCCCCGCGTGCGGGCAGGCGGGCGTGGCGGCAGGGACTGCTGCACGAAGGCAGGCGTGCTTCCGTCCTACACCCTCCTCTCACCCCAGCTCTGCAGCGAGCACGCATCGCCTCAGACAAGCAGCACCGGTCCCCGAGACCAGCGCCCGCGCCTCGGAGCGCAGTGACACCCATGAGGCGCGCCCTTCCAAGCCGCCACTGCTGTGCTCGGGGACGGACGCCTGAGGCATCTCCGCTCGGCCCGTTATCTAAGGACGTCCCTTGTCTTTCGCTTCTGGGCAGTGTTTCCGCAGTGGTCCACCGGCGGCGGGGCTCTCCAGCTCGGGAGTGGCCCCTGGCAGCGGCTTTGGGGGCCTGGTGAGGACGCAGCGCAGCGCCACACGGAGACCGAGATAGCCTGGATCCCATCTGACCAAAAACATCACCGGGTTTGCAAAGGGGCATAGGGCTGTGGCAGGCATGAGAGCCGCCCCTGCACACCCCAGCAGAACTGCGAACCTGCCTCATCCGGGTCACGCCGTGTTCCGGGCCAAACGATTTTAATATGTATCGATTTACTCTCTGCTACAAAACTGAGACTGCTGAAATATTTAATCCAACACTTTAATGGCAAAGTCATGCCTTCCGGAACCCAGCAGGCAGACGCTCTTCTGCTGACAGCTCTCACCGTGGGGAGGACGCAGAGCACACGGCACAGAGTCCAAGACCCTAGCCCAGCCGCAGCCGGCCGCGTCCTCCAGCCCCAGCCGGGAGCCCGAGGACAGGTGTCCGCCTCGTCCACCACTGCCCGGGGTGTAACAGCGCACTGTCGGGCCTCCGCAGCATAAGTCTCCACAGAAAACACTCCATACAGAATATGGTGTGCTTTCCCTCGTGAGCCATGGAGCAGGAATTCTGCAGCATCCCCAGAGACGCGGGAGGAGCGTGGAACGCCTGTGGGCCGGGAGGGAGCCTGGCCCCCTCCGAACGCCACCAACGCCAGCGGTCTCAGGGAGGGCAAACCCTTCATAGCGAACAGGAACCCACTCATTCTTGCAAACAAGCCATCTCCGCTCTGCTCCCTGGGGTGACCAGCACCCGAGGGCCGTTCCGCGGGAGCAGCTGGGCCGCTCACCTCTGCCCAGGCGGCCCCGGACTGCTGCGCCCAGGGCTGGGGTCAGACCGGCCCCGGGGCCGCCCGTCAGGCCGTGCGCCTCCCATCACCGGACCAGCGCAGAGGAGCGGGTGTGCCGGGCCTGACCTCCAGGGCCTCCGAAGCCACTGTCTCCTGCAGAGGGGACCCCGCGCGTTCTTCAGACCTGCATAAGGGAGCCCACGGCTTCCAGACGCGGGAACCGCTGCACCGGCTTCACGCCCCAGTGTCCCCACGCGGCTACGGTGCCCGCGGCCCCGAGACTGGGCATCGCGGGGCCAACGGAGTCAGACTTGGGGAGCTCCACAGCCTGGGGTGCGGAGACCTGTCCCAGCCGTGAGGGCCAGCGCGAAAGAAGAGCGCAGAGGTCCGACGTGCGAGTTTCTCGGCAGCAGTCCTCGAGCTCTGCTCCTCTTCAGAAAGGCTGTGCTCAGTGTTCTGCCTTTTGCCCTCGTTATACCGCAGGGCCCAATGTCTTTACGTGTTTTCTCTCCAATCCAATGTACACTGAGAATCAAGTTCGCCCTGGAGCCCCGTGCCCGTCTGTAACACACCAGAATAAAGTCAAACTCACTAGCAGGACCTGCACTGGATTCTCCCTGCCACTGTCCTCAAATGCCACAGCACCCTCGGGCGCGCGCCCGGCCGCCACCAGGCTTCTCCTGTCCGAGGTCTTCCACAGGCGCCCCACGCGCCCCAGGAAGCCAGAGGGGAGCGACACCCGGCTCCCCCGCCCACGCCCACTGCCTGTTCTCAGGTGCCGCCAGTGCCCCCGGTCCTTTCACTTGTCCTCCCAGAGTTCAGAACCGAAGACGCGCTTTAAAATATTCATTCCGGCAGGAACCAAGTTTTCTCCTGCCTGTGCTTCCTTCTGGGAGTATCGAATGCCTAGGCCCAGTCAATACGGACCTGGACTGGCTAAGAGCAAAGACTGCTGACAAAAGCCCCACAGGAAGACAGTTTTCAAAAAGGCAGCTGAACGGGCCAGCCGCTGGACCCACAGCGGGCAGATAAAACGTGGTCTGTTTGGTGTTTGCGCGGTGTGCCTGTTCACGCACCTCGGCCAACGTGTCTGCAAGCACAGCGAGGCAGCAGAGGGCACGGGGCCGTGTGACAGTGGAGCCTCTCAGCTTCCAGAAGCCCTGAAACAGAAACGTCAAGAAAACACCCACTTCTGCAGCGCGGGGACGTGCAGCCCCCGTGCCCTTCCCTGGGCTCTGTTCCCAAGATGCCCGGAACGTGGTCTTAAAAACCCACTGCTCCAGGCCTCCGGGTGGCACGGGGGTTGAAGTCTCAGCACTATCAAGCTGTCGCCAGCCACGAGTGCACCTGGCCAGGGAGGGGACCCGCAGCCGACCTCTCCTGCCTCCCTTCTCAGCAGTGGATTTCAGTGGCTCCGTCTGTTCTACTCCCCACATTGTCTCTGGTGAATTCTCTCACCCCCCATCTCTGGCCTGTACCCCAGCTCTTGTATGCACAAATAAAGAAATCTTTAAAAAAAAATGAACCTTTCCCCTGTTTGGTCAACAGCGTAGGGAGCAGCCCGAGCTTGATCAGAACCACACCCCACGGGGAACGGCCTCCACGCCGCACCCAGCAGAACAGGCCAGTGGAGACTGCACCCACCGCAGCCGCAGCTCGGGGCGCCAGCCCTCCCGGCCCGGGTCTCCGCACCCCCTTCCTGCCCCTACAATGCCTGCTTCGGGCTCCAGGGGCCGCCGCGGTTTTAAATGGTGCCTGGCCTCGTGGCCCACAGCCAGCTTCTGCGTGCTAAGGGGAAAGGCTCCTTTGGGAAGAAGGTCTTGTCCGTCTCCTCACTCACGGAGCACACCTGCTGGCCTCTGCTCCCCACCAGCACACTCCCCCGACGACGGGAAAGGGGCGGTGAAATGGAGCAGCTCCTTTTCCTTCTCCTGAGTGCTCCGTCCTCCCTAATAACATCTCACTCGCAAGTTGGCAGCGTTTTGCCACGAGAGTATTTGGACATAATTTGGGCAGAATCTCCAGGCTCAGGTACAGAGGATTCGACACTGACATTCTGTGCCCACCGCCTGCAGGAACGTCCGGGGCAGCGGTTCCCTCCTCCCCTCCCGATCCATCATCGCCTGACCTAGGTGAGCTGCGCGCGGGGGGAGGAAGAGAAGCAGCCGAGCAAATAGCTCGGGGGTTGCACGGAAACTGCCCCGGAAAAGAGGAAGCCCATGAGAACCCCAAGTGGACAAGAGGCGACTGTCTCTGGAGGTGGCCCGGCACAGACAGCTCTCGAGATGCACGCACAGCTCAGACACAGCCGCGGAGCCTGCGCTCCCGGGACGTTCTGTGAAGGAGGCTGACTCGCCCGGACAGCGACTGTGTGCACAGAGACAACGGATCTCAGTGCGGTCAACTTAGGGACCCAGCACCCTGCCTGCCCCCCAAAATTGCAAACCTAGAAAACAAAAAGGAAAAGAAATTAGATGATGTCAAGAGGAAGAGCCTTTTCTAGGTCAATACTGACTTCTCACTTCTAAGATGACCCTGCCCAGTTTTGTGCTCATGTACAGGTAGACGCTCCCGAATCTAACTTGAAGCTTTGCTTAAAAACAAGAAAGTGCTCACATCTGAGCACAAGCCTCAAACGGCGCTCACACACACGATCTGTCTGATCATCACGGGGCAGAACACCTTCGCACCCGCAGTCCCCGGCCGGACAGTCAAGTGGCTGCCGCTGTTTCCAGTAAAAGCCGCCGCTGTCGTGACACAGGGTAGGAGCGGGACTGGCGGAGACGCTCGCGTGGGCAGGGCCCGGGACCCGCGCGTGGCCGGTGGGCAGCGCTCAGCCCGGCTCGTGGGGCAGGCGCCTCCGGCACACGAGGGCAACAGAGAATGTGCACAGACAACTTGGTCTGGGTAAACATCCCAAAGTGAGAAAGTCCTAAAAGTGCAAGCGGAAACTGCTCTTTACTGAAACAGCGCACGGCGGTGACCGTGACGGTTCTGAAAAGCGTGAGGCCTAAGCGGTCTGTTTCATGGCCCCAGGCGGTCGCATGTGGCCGAGGGCCTGTCCGGGCCCGCACTGTCTGTGAGAACTGGGCAGAGCAGACCGGGCACCAGCGAGCGGCGGCACAGACGGGCGCCCCGCCGGCCTGGACGGGCGGCCCGCCGGGCTCCCACCGCGTCTGTGTCCACGCAGGTCACACGCGCGACAGCAGGACACTCTCACGATGGCGTCACTCTCGTGGCGCAGACGACACTGTTCGTGTGACAGTGCGTGCAGGAGAGCGCCGTCTCTGGACCAGCGAGGACATGCACCGCACGACAGTGACGGCAGAGCCCTCAGAAAACAGGGAGACACACGCGACTTTCAACAGGACAATGTCGTCCCGTCCGCTCCTTGGCCACTGCGCCCTGGACGTGATGGCCTTCGTCGTCTCAGCCTCTGTGGGTGAACAGGCAGCACCGGCCACAAGCAAGGGCGTGGGGCTCTAGCTTCCTTTCTGGGAAAGAAACGGCGTGGCTACTTACTCTGAAAACACCCGCCCGAGGGATGTCCCTTGTCCAAAGCCTGTTCGTGGCGGACTCGAGAAAGAAGCCCACAAACCGCCTAAATGGCACACGTAACAGCGGCTGTGGGACTACCTTAATAAGGGATCACCCCACCCCACAAAAAGTTTTACGCCGATGAAAGCAGCCCTGTTATCTCCAGCTGCGGGTGTGTTTTTACGCAGACACATGACACTGAGTTAACTGGGAGCATGAACATTCTCAACAGGCGCATCACTCTTAAAAAGTGAAGAGGACACGTAAAGCATCAAAATTGTTCACGGCAAAGAAAGTCGTGGCGAGGATCCTTTTTCCAGCCTGGAGAAGCTGAAAGCCACAGCCGCTTGTACACGACAAGCCCTGTTCCTCCTGCTTCCAAAGAAGAAGCTGTCAACCTGCAAAGCCTCTGGCCGGGCTCCTCGGGCACAAACAGCCCGTGCTGGGCGACAGCTAGGGGAGGGGGGTCACGCACATGAGGCACCGACACGGCTCTCGGTCCCTGCAGACACACAGCCGGCCCGGGCCAGATGCCTGCAGCGGCTGCTGAGGATGCGCCAGCACACTTGCTCTGGGCCTTTCTGTTCACGACTTGCACCTTTTCAACTTTGAGGAGGAAGGAGGGGGTTAAAAAGACATGGACGGGGCCTCCCTGGTGGCGCAGTGGGTTAAACACCGCACTATGAAGCAGACCGCAGCCACTGCAGCACGAGTTCGATCCCTGCTGCTGGCCAGGGGGGGACCCACATGGTGCAGCGGACCTCTCCTGCTGTGCCCGCTGCTCCCCTCAGCAGTGTGCTTCCATTGATCTGCCTGTTCTGCTCCCTGCTCTCTGTGGTGAATCCTCTCACCCCCCCTACACCGCTGGCCTGTACCCCAGTGCTTGTGTGCATAAATAATAAATCTTTAAAAAAAAAAAAAAAGACATGGACGGACAGACGGACACTGGGGTGAAGCTGCCACCACATCAGGCAGCTGTAAGGCGCTGGCAGCCCTCCAATCAGGGACGGGGAGACACACGCATTCCTGGCCAGGGCTGTGCCTCGAACCCACCAGCCGCTGGGACGCCAATGTGACCTCGTCAAAGCCAGCGCACCTTCCCTGGTGAGGAGGCCTCTCTGGGGGCAGCATTAAGGGCAACAGCGCCCGTGGGGCGAATGACGCCAGCAAGGGGCCTCCACCAGCAAGGGGCCTCCACGCCCACACACCCAGGCCAGAAGGAGCAGAGGCTGCCGGCCCCAGGAGCCTGTTCTGCGTCACGTGACGCCACAGCACGCAGGGCGTCGTCTGCTCGGACCAGCAACGCCGGGGCCTCCAAGCAGGGTCTTTGGAACAGGAACACGCGCCCGGGAGAGAGGGCCGGGCCTTCCAGCTCCAGACCTCTGGGCCTCGCGTCAGGGCTGGGAGGGGGCTGCGGAGTGCCCACGGGCCAGGCTGCTGCACGAGCCTCGCCCGCAGCCAGAGGCCTCTGCCTGCAAGGCCTTGCCAGTGCGAGGCTGCGTTTCCAAAGTCCTGCATGAATGCCGAAGAGGAGTCCTCTGTTTGGAGAGGCTGGTGCTTTTCATCCCAAGCAGGAAATCTCGGACGATTCTGAAAGGTTAAATCAGCCAAGGAGCTTCAAAAATCACTTAATCTAAGAGTACTTCATTCAATTGGAGCCATCATTTAAAATTCAGAAATTTTGCTGCCAAAACTACACTTAAAAAATTGACCCGAACTATAATGTAATGAAGACAAATATCTCAGAGAATTTTTTTACACCGTTTCCTATACATCCATTAAATAGAATTCATAAATTACCATGGGTCTATATTAGCATGCTTGCTTAAAGTAATGAATTGCAATTACAAAACATTTAGACTAAAGAAGCAACTGTGTGTGGTGGGGTCTCCCTGGTGGCCTGGGGTTAAGTCTCAGGCTATCTCTGCAACAGCCAGAGTTCGATCCCAGCCAGGCAGCTGACCCCCAGGGTGCAGCAGACCTCTCCTGCCTCCCCGCTGCTCCCCTCAGCAGCGGATTTCAGTGGATCCCCCTGTTCTGCTCCCCACTGTGATCTGGTGACTCTTCTCCCCCGCCCCCACACCTCTGGCCTGCACCCCTTAAAAATAAATGAATTTTGAAGGACTTTAGTCACAACTTAAAACCTAGGACAACCTCCCCCCAAATCAACTAAAAAGGGAATGGATACAAAAACTAGAAAAAATCCATTGTAAACAGAAAATAAGCACAAGCCAAGGTAACTGCTCGTGGGGAACATTAAATACACAGTTTCACAAACTGCTAAGAAAAACCACCCGCTAAAATTGGGCACCGGTCTCAGGCCACCCCGTGGACACAGGGGCAGCACGGCGGACACCTGCACTGGAGAGCCAGGCAGGGCCAAGCACCCCCGTGCTCAGTGAGCCCCGTGGCCATCGGCCGAGCGCGAGGACCCGGTGCCCCACGGCCGGGAGGGGCTGAGAGCAGCAGCAGTCCTGCCCCCCAGATTTAAAATCCACACACTTCTGACCCAGAAACTTGGCTTGCAGGCCCTCACCTCCCAGGGCACTCCTCATGCAAACCATCGTGTCTGCAGGGGGGCCAGGATACCACCAGACCAGCGCCCCGAATATGTGGGAAGTGAGCCCCCCGGGGTCTGCCCGAGGAAGCCGGGCAGGACGCCCCCACCCCTCGGCAGTTAGGGAGGCACCGCCGACTCTGAGGGTCCATCCCCCCTTCAAAGGAGGCACGAGGGAGGAAAGGAGGGCGCTGGGCGGGCCAGGGGCTGTGGGACCCGAGGGTGGAGGGGGCCCCCACAACCCCATACTCCCAGCTTCCACGTCTGGGGCTCCCGCGACGTGAGCTGTGCTAGATAGAACTGCTTCCAGGGCACTCGCTCCTTCAGCAGCTGCAAACCGACGGCTGATTCCTCAGATGGGAGGGGGCGCAGCCTGGGGACCTGCGGGGAGGCCCCCTTCGTGGCCAGAACCACAGCCCCGGACCCCACCGGCACTGCTCCATGTGGCCGACCTCCTGCAGGCACCTGCAGACGCTCGACGCGCGGGAGAGCTGGGTGACACCCCACACCCCCCGCGGGCAGCGGCCTGGGCAGGGAGCGTCCTCCGGCCGAGGAGACCCCCGGGCCAGCAGCAGTCACACAAAAACATGGGGGCGTGGATGAAGCGGGAGGCACCACAAAGTGACCGGCCCATTATGACCTTAACTCTGCAGTCACAGGGAGGCCAGAAGACCCCCTGGCACCGCTGGCCCCCCGAGCGGGCTCGGCACGTGCAGGAGACACGGGCGCGGCTCGGCAGTCAGCTGCACCACATCCAGCTGCACGAGCCCGACCGCATTGCTGCTCCAGAAGGGCGGCTGGAATGCCCAAGCCCTCGGAGCCACGGGAAACACAGCCTCGCCTCACACGCCAAAGACAGCCTGGGAAGCCGGGCGGGCCCCCCCAGCGCTGGAGCCGAACTCGCCGTCGGCACAGGCATCACGCCAGCCACGGCGCGGCTTGCTCCGCAGTCACCGGGCTGCTTTCAAACTGCTGGCCCTCCGCTTGCAAGCTAAGTCTTCAACGCTCCCAAAACGATCTTGCGTTTCTTTGGTTTTTTTGCAAAGAGCTAAGCTGGAGTCGTCCACCGCCCCCGGCCCGGGCCGGAGGGCACCAGGGCCTCCAGCCGTCCCACCCACGGGACGCAGTGACGCGCCAGGTCCTCTCGAGGAGAGGGGGCTCCTCTTTGCGCACCTTGTGGGCGCCTCGGGCTCCGATGAGAGCCGGAACGTGCAGGGCACGCAGAGAGGGAGCCACGCGCGACGTGACGCTCAGGGAGGCT
Organism: Galemys pyrenaicus; assembly: GCA_019455555.1. NCBI lineage: Eukaryota > Metazoa > Chordata > Mammalia > Eulipotyphla > Talpidae > Galemys > Galemys pyrenaicus. The sequence goes on along the minus strand of JAGFMF010012163.1, from coordinate 453,405 downwards.
CCGGGGGCTCCCCAGCGCTGGCCTCCTCGGGGGGACCGAGGCCCGAGGCTGCCGCTGGCTGCTCTGCAGCTGGCTCTGACCCATGGGATGTGCGCCCTCTGCTCTGGGCGCCCGGCCCGCAGGCCATCCACGGCCACCTGGCCAGAGGCGCGACCGACCTTCTCCAGGCCAGGAGCGGCCTGCGGGTCTCCGAGGTCCTCCGAGGTCAGCGCCTCCGGGCAGGGAGGGCTGACGCGGTCACAGTGGACCTCAGAGGGGCCCTGGCCACACAGCCCAGAGGCACCAGGACGGGTGCGGGGGGGGGGGGCGCTTGTGTGTGCCCCAGCCCTCCGCAGCCCTGGCTGTCATCTTTGGGAACACAAACTTGTCTCTAAAAGTAGATTTCGAGGGCCTCCCTGGTGGCGCAGTGGGTTAAGCAACGCACTATGAAGCAAACCACAGCCACTGCAGCATGAGTTCGATCCCTGCCGCTGGCCAGGGAGAGACCCACATGGCGCAGCAGACATCTCCTGCTGTGCCCGCTGCTCCCCTCAGCAGTGTACTTCTGTTGATCTGCCTGTTCTGCTCCCCGCTCTCTGTGGTGAATCCTCTCACCGCCCCCACACACCTCTGGCCTGTACCCCAGTGCTTGTATGCATAAATAAATAAATCTTTTTTTAAAAAAAAAGTAGATTTTGAAATCAAAACGACTCCGAATTTCGAGAAGACAAGAACGGGTGGCAGGACACACAAACAAGGTCTCTGGGACCCAACAGCCACTTCCGGGTCCCGAACCGCCCGCCGATCTGCACGAGTCCCCGCACGCCCCTCCCGGCCTCTTCTCCGGCATCTTCATTCCTCCCGCCTTGGAAACAAGCCCCACTCACAGCAGAGCAGCGGACAGAATGTCCGTTGAGTAGACGAACAGTTAGACTACGGTGAGGCACGTTCAACAGCTACCAGCAGCTCACGGGAAAGGAACACACGTTTGAAAAGATCAGCGTTTATGTGAAACTCCACAGAGACGCTTACAGCGAACAGGAGGCGGGAGCTTCCCAGCGTCCGGGCGCCCAGGCTGTGGCTCTCACCCTCACCCCTGCGGGCGGCGGGCCGGCCGTCACGGGCACTTGCGACGGGCGCGGTCAGTGCCTGGCCATGAACACCCCTGACACAGCGCTGAGCTCCGTGAATTCACCCCACGGTACACGCGTACCGTGTGAACACGCGTGTGTGCGTGCAGCACAGACACGGCAGTGACCGCAAATGGCTGTGAGAGTGCCACTGGCCATCACGGACTACCGTGGCAAAGGCCCAAGACCACACAGGACACACGTGGACGCCGTGTCCAACGCCAAGGGACAGGCGGGCCGCAAGGCCAGCTGCAGGGCGCGGGAGCTGGTGGCGGGGCAGGGAGGAAGAGGAGACTTTCACTACACACCCTTGTTCGCTGCTGAATTTTAACCTGGAAACCACCCAAAGGTGATCTTTGAAGACTGGTTGTCACGAAAGCTGGAGTTTAACTATGTTTCCACAAAGCTTCGTTCCCACGTCACAGATTTAAGGAAAACCTGAAAACGCCTTCCGTGGTGCCTCCGATGCAAGACCATCTCCTCCGCAGCCCGCACCTGCCCAGTGGTCGCGGCTCCCTGGTACGTGGGCCTCCGGCCGCCAGCACAGGTGAGGCCGAGCGCGGGCGGAGGGAGCTGGTTCTGCACCACGTCTAGTCCGGCACGTGTCCAGGCATGCTCTCCCACGGCGGGCAGGAGCAGTGAGCGCCGGCCCGTCGCACGCCGCGTGGCCAGCACAGAGAGCCAGCCCCACCCCCACCCGCCCGCCCCGACGCACCTGGCCCGCCCCGGCCTGCAGACCTGCTGCGGGTTCCCGCGATGGGCAGTGAGCCGCGCTTCCGACAAGAGCCTGGTAACGCGAGGGCGCTGGCGGCAGGGCACCGAGAAGCGGGGCGCCGACCCCGCAGCCCGTCAGACCCCGGCGGCCTCCACGTCCGGGCCAAGGTGGACGAGCAGGCCCGGCGTGCACAAGAGGGGAGACCGGAGCCCAGAATCCCACTCCTGACACTGCTCCCCGCCCAGCACCGTGACCGCGGCCTGCCTGCCCCCTTGCAGAGGCCCCACACCCCACTCTGGGGGCGGCCCAGCAGCAGAGGGGGGCTCCTCAGGCTTGTCAACGCCCTCAGGGCGCGCTGCCCGGCCTTGGAGACTGACCACACATGAGTCTGGCGGAAACCCCGCTCGCAGCCCTCCCAGGGACCCACACACACAGCTCCCCGACTCCAGCCCGAAGGCCGACACGGAGGCTGCAGGTGGGGCTTCCCCACCCCCTGGCCCCGTAGTACGAATAACTAAGAGTCGGAGCCAGAGGGGTCTTGCTCGGGAAGCGGACACCGGTCAGATGTGGGGCCCCGCCAAAGCAAGCCTCAGGCCCTCAGCCCCGACCGCCGGGGGCGCCGCAGCCGACTGCTCCCCGCGGAGGTGGGGCGGCCCGGCGCGGGGCAGCTCTCAGGCGCTGGGGCCTCAGAGTCTCACCAGAATGATCAAGCGGAGAAGGGTAAGAAGTAGGCTCATCTAACTGACTCTGATCATCCCAGCTCTGCCCTCCCCTGCCCTGGCAAACAAAGCACCATCAGCTAGAAAAACCTAAATACTCTCACAACCAAGGGGCCTTCAAAAGTTGATGAAAGACTGCAAAGTTAGGAGCGATACAGCAGGAAGGACAGTTAGATAGATGCCCAGTTCTCTGCACTTTCACGAAAGGACGGACTCTATCTGAAGTGCTCTGTGTTACTGAAACAGACCAAGTTATAAAAAAAAAAAGTGATTTATGTTTCAACTAAGAAGTGTGTTTTTCTGCACCACTTCATTAGCTGATAATAAAGAACAGATGGCAAGATGGAACCAGCAATAATGTAACAATAGACCGTCAGCTACTCACCCGTCCTGGATAATTTTCAGTTACTTGGTGATTAATAAAAGCAATTAGTTCTCCGACCCACTCTCGGGTAATTCCACAATAAAACCACTAACCTTTACCATTAAACACAACTCGTAAAGCTTAAACCCACACTATCCCAGCTGGTCCTTCGCGCCCCGGCTGTTCCTTTAACGAAGCACCCTCTTGACTCTGTGAAGTAAGATCTTAAAGTTCTTCAACTATGAGGGGAGAAGGGCGAAAACAAATCATGAAATAAGATTCTTCTGTTTTCCGTACTGAAAACTAGAATTTCCTGTGATGAGCTACAAAGGCTGACAGAGCAGCAGACCCAAGCTCACAGGCGACATTCACGACCAGCTGCTGCCAGGCCCCCGGAGCCCCCACTGCCAAGGGCAGGCCCCCCAGCAGCAGAGACCACATTACCGGAACAGCGCTGCAAACAACAGAGAAGAGCAACGGGGTATCACCGGCTAGCACGACAGGCCCCCGACGGGAGGGTACCCCAAGCAGGAGACCCCCAAGTCCCAGGGATCAGCGAAACGCGCCCAGGACTGCCTTCTCGCTAGCGGCTGCACGGGCTGGGGTGAGCCCCTCTCCAGCAGGGCGCGCACGGGCTCCTGGGAAATAAGACACGGGTGTACTCTGTCAAGGGAACTACGATGAAGGCGAAAGCCGTGGCAAAATCTGGTCACTGCCGACCCGGTAACACAAGAAAACTCGCAGTCCAATGTCTACGTGAGAACGAAAACCGCTGAGTAAGTGTACAAATGACAACGGTGGAAAATGGGTACTGGGGGTCTGGGAAACCAGGGGAGGAACTGACAATGTCATCTGAAATCTACACACACAAAGAACAAGGCCACGTCTCCGGGAAGAATCCAGTATAATCCATAAACCACACGCAGCCTTCTTGAAGCTTAAAGGGAGAGATCACAAATACACAAAACTGAAAATGAGAAGTAACAAAGAACAGTGAATTACAGGACACTATTCTCTTAACTCAGTGCGCTTCAGTCTGAGAATAAGGTCCCAGGAATAAAGCTTCTAGAAAAACAAGTCAGTCAAACTGACCCAGGCAATGGCAAACTTAGGTGATAACGACCTGGAAGGAACCGAGAGTGCTGAAGAAACAAACGCTGAATTCCCGAAGTCTACCCTGATGGTTTCAGGGGATGTTTTATTTAAAAAAAAATAGGTCACTATAAACCAATCTAAACTACCCCTGCAAACAGACAAGAAAACCTACCAATCCCTTTAGAAAAAAGAAGTGTAAAAATGCATACACACACACACACATCAACTTCTTTATGAGATCTAAGGAATGCTCAAGTAATATTCCCAGAAAACATATAGCAAAACATTGAATAATAAACCTTATGAACGTTTCCATTCCAATTAGATTAAAAGAAATACTTCATTCACCCTTTTAAAAGCACAGAACAATGAGGGATCTACTTAGTAAGACATGTGGGTGATCTATAGTTTACTTAGGACACCAGGAAACTGAAGGAGAGCACATGAAAGAATTAACTGGAACATTATGTTTCCTTCTGAACTGCAAGACTCAATATCGCAAAAGTTCCAATTCACATCTGTGTCACTTATAAATTCAATAAAATTCTAAATAAAAATCAACACGCTGTCAACTCCAAAACCATGCCAACGTTCACCCTGACGAACGAAGAAGCAAGACCGGCCAGGAGCTCCGCGGTCCAAGAAGTGGACACTGGCCACGCACGTGGGCACAGCAGCCCGAGGACACGGTCACATCCGCTGAGACCGGTGAAGGCGCACGCAGAAAGAAAAAGAGAAGAGCCCGCAGGAGGATGGAGGAAATAACACGGCAGAAAACAAACATTCCAACGAGAGCGTCGGTGAGCGATGTGTTAACAAGAACCCCGACCCATTCCCGGATACACGCAACCGAGGCTGCGTGCCCAGCCAGGGCCGGGAAGCGTCCTCCCAGCAGCGAGTCCTGATTCTGGGGCGCCAGCGAGCCCGGCCCCTCGCACAGTGCTGGGCTCCCGCCCCCTGGCGCACGGGATGCAGCGAGGAGAGAGAATGGCCCACACCGGGGTGCCAGCTCAACTGAGCCTCAGAAGGAAGGCTGAACCCCAAGAACTCCCACACGCCGAGGAGAGCCCATGACCGCACCATCTCGCTGGCCCAGGCAGCGCAGGTCAAGCCCCCGGTGCCCAGGGCGGCCAGGGGACTGTGAGGGCGCGCCCGCTGTAGGGTCAATGGGGTGCCCAGGGCGTTTCTGGCTTCCTGATTGAGGGGCTGGGGAACCCTCCCTTTTCAACATTCACTGAGTCAAAACACAGAAACAATCCTCAGGGCCTCTCTGGTGGTGCAAGGGAAACCAGCGCCGCACCGTGAAGCATCCGCAGCCGCTGCAGCGCGAGTTCAGTCCCCAGCCAGGGAGGGACCCCCAGGGCGCAGCAGACCGCTCCTGCCTCCCGCTGCTCCCCTCAGCAGTGTGCTTCAGTGGATCCGCCTGTTCTGCTCCCCACTCTGTCTCTGGTGGATCCTCTCACTTCCTACGACTCTGGCCTGCACCCCAGCTCTTGTGTGCATAAATAAATAAATCTTTAAAAAAAAACCTCATCTTCAAATCCAATCACGCGCTGCACATGTGTGCAAAGGTTGCTGCACCAGTTGAAGGAACGGTATGTCCTTGGCGGCTGCGTGCTCCCTGAGACCCAGGAATATTTACCCCCAAATACTCACACAGTGCAGGAGGTAAATGCACGCGAAGAGCTCACCAAAGGCATTTCTGTACTTATAGGAATACTTTTTGCATTCATAAAAAACATGACATTGAACTATTTTCAACAAGGAACCGGGAAACGCAGCCAAGGCAGCATCCTGGACGGAACCAGCTGCCCGGAGCCCACGCTGCTCCAGGGGCCCCGCGTCCGCTCAAATGCTGACCCGTCCTCACGGAAGTGGGCAGGATGGGACAGGGCACTGTCCAGCGAGCTCGTGATGGCAGTTACTTCTGTGAGAGAGAGTCGGGGGCGCTTGCTGTCTGCACCTCAACTGCAGAGTGGTTTCTGTGTTTGAAATGAGCACGAGTCACGTATTTGTAATCTGAAAATTAGGTGACTATTCAGGAGGTGAAACTATTTCAAGAACGTCTATGCTTAAAAAAACAAACCGACAACGCACCGTCCCATCTTCCTCGCAGCCGCCTGGGAAGACAGGTGAAAACTAACTTGCTCAGGTGGCACGTTCTGCTCCACAGCCCCGCACTCTCGGTCGCTTCCTCCAGATCCCACCGCAGTTTGCAAAGGGACAGCTGATGCTCGAGAAACAGAGTGGAAAGCGGATTATTCAGAGTTCCTTCGGATTACCTGAGCCCCTTCCTCGTCTTCCTCGTTCGCCCACAGTAGGAACGTGCACCCTCCGTGCGTCGCCGGAGCCGGGCATTCCCTCTCCTTAAAGTCACGTTAGAACTGCTCCCGGGGAGAAAAGAACACGAACTGCTTCGCCCCATGCAAGACTCTGAGCGACGCTGTGAAACGAGTTCCCACGTGCTCTGGCTGTTTTCACGATCCATCATCCCCCCAAAGGCAAAAATACTGACTGTTCAGAAAACAAACTTTTGTTCCCAAAGCTGGGGATTTCTCCTAGGAGGAGAATTCAATTTCTCTTCCCTATTTTAAGCCACGTCCGCTGACGCCGCCGCCAAGGCCAAAGCCATCTGTGCGGGGAAGAGCGAGGACCGCCAGGGCCACGTTGACGGCCACAGGAACGGCCACACGCCGTCGGGAACTACTCACATTTTGTAGGGCTGGCGGCAACTGTGCACAGCGATGAACGTGAGCGTCATTTCCAGGGATTTTCTGCTATTTAATCTGTTCAGCATGGCAAGACTTTAATCTCCGTTCAGCGGGGGAAGATCTAACACGATTCTGCCCGTGTGGACACAACGCGACGTCTCCCTATGACCCGGGCTAAAAACTGGGGGGTACTAGCAGCAGAGGCAGCGTCTAGCAACAGGCTGAGCCGGCGCCACACCCATGCACCTCAGCAGCCGGCTGCCAAGCCCCTGGCTAGTTTGGGGGCCGGAGTCACTGGAGACGGGTCCCCTCGCTCTGGTCAGTTCATCCGGCTGTGTGATGCAGCCCGGCCAAAGCCCAGGGCAGCCCTGGCTGGCGCTGCCCCAACCCAACACAGTGTCATGCGCTGATCAGGGACGCGCTAACCAGGAACGCGCTGACCGGGGACGTGCTGACGGGGGACGCGCTGACTGGGGACGCGCTGACCGGGGACGCGCTGACTGGGGACGCGCTGACCGGGGGAAGCGCTGACTGGGGATGCGCTGACCGGGGGACGCGCTGACTGGGGGGACGCGCTGACCGGGGGCCATCCTGCCTCCACTGGTAGAGCCAACGTTGCCTGAGCCTCTGCCTGGGGCTGCCCCAGACGTGGGCATCTACCTGCAGCGAGGAGAGGCCTGAGCAAGTGCAGACGCGCGGTGCTCTGGGAACCCCGAGAGAGGGCAGCCTCGCTCGCAGGGCCGGCCGCGCTGCTCTGCCCCAGAGCTGCTCTGCCCCAGGGCTCCGCCAGGACCTCCAGTGCCTGGACCAAGGACGCCGGCAGCACCTGGACCTGACTGCAGGGACGGTTGGGCCTGCACACGGCCCACTGGCCAATGGTCAACCCCACACCAGCCGATCGCTGTAAACACGCCTGCACGGCCCCTGCCCTGCCCACGCCCCTCTGTTCCGGTCAGCACGGCCCCCCTGAACCGCAAGCCCCTCTCAGTCACCCGCTTCCTTCCCACAGCTCCCACTTCCACGCCAAGCCGTCTCTACCACAAGCCCCGCGGGCCGGCAGCCTCTCCTCCGGCTCCCTCCCTCCCGCCCTGCACTCAACTTCCTGAGAAAGCTTCTGGCTCTGCAGCCCCTGCTCCAGTCACGCTCGCTGTGACGTGGTAAATTACTGAGCCATAGAACTCGAGAGGAAAATCATCTGCACGCGGAGTTGTTAGTCACCAAACATTTCAGAACCTGTAAGCCCAGCACCGTGCCCAGCTCTCCCACAGCTCAGCCCTGAGCTGCCTCAGCCTGCAGCCTGCAGCCCGGCCTCCATCCCAGACACCAGGGCCACAGCTCAGGCCCGGCGGGGTCCCCTCTCCAGGCTGCCGCTTCCTCCTTCACAGGCACGCGGCATCTCCCCTGTGCCCCCCCGTCCACCCAGCCCCTTCCTCGGAAGCCCTGCACCCCAGAGGATGCAACGCTTTCTGTCCTGCTCCCGACCGCCTGTCTCGCCAGGGGACCGAATTATTACAGAGCAAAGATGTCTGGGAGGAAGTTGTAAGAGTCTGAGTGGCCACAAGAGCCCTAAAACTGTGCAAAACCTCACGTCCTGGGAGAGAGACGGGCCCGTGCTCAGTTCTCAAACAGTCCGTGACCCACGAAGGCAAGGAGGGCTGTCCCAGACGAGCCCGGCCCCCGGCCCCCCGCGCAGGAGGCGCCCGTGAGCGTGAGCGAGTCCTCTGGCTCGCCTCCAGCTGACACCCACCGGCCCGGATGACCCGCAGCGCGGGCCCTGCACTCTTGCCCCTCCCGTGCACAGAGACGGGGCATAAACTGCAGGGGCCGCCGAGACGCTCCAGCAATGCTGTGGGAGACACGGACGTCTGGGCGCGCCGCCACCGAACACGGGCGGGGAGGAGCAGAGAGCAGAGGGCGGAAGCGTCCCAGGCCGGCCTCAGCCAAGCACAAAGGCACCTCTGGGCGCGCCCTCTGCAGCAGACCAGCCAGCGGATGGGGGACCCAGGGCACAGGTGCGGGCTGCGCAGCCCACCCCGCCCCGCTCCTGCAGCACGCCCTGCACAGACGGCCCCTCTGCGTCCCCTGACCGCCCCGGCCTCCGAGTCCCTCTCTGGCGCCAGCAGGGCCCGGGTCTACACTCGGCCGGCCGTGTCCGCGAGAGAAGGCCCGTGCGGCCCGGCACCTGGACCGCAGTCCCCCAGGCGCCTGGCCCGCCCTCCCGGATGGCCCCGCCCCAGGGGCCCGCTCAGAGAGGCCGGACAGGCCTGCGCGTGCCTGAGCTGGCCGGATCGGGTGACCGCCCAGGCCAGCGACGACACGCCCTGCACGCCCACGGACAGCGGACAGCTCCCTTCTGCGCAGCCACACCAGCAGGCGGCACGCCCGGACCCCACCCGACAGAACCCCGCACTGCCCAGCGCCCGGCTCCTGGGCCCGTGCTGGTGTGGGCGGTGCCCCCACCCCTAGGCCAGCGGCCTCCGGTCCCCCAGATTTTGAGCAGTGCCAGTTCTCAGCCCCACGGGAACCTCTGTGCTCCAGGGCAGGGCCAGGTCCACGGCCACCCCAGACGCACCGAGCCAGCAGTGACTCCCCAGGTGACCGGGTCAGGCCCAGCCAGCGGCGGCGCTGAGCGAGGCGGGCCCGGCGGGGAGCTGACTTACTCCTAAAAACGCACACAAGGAAGGGGTCTACGCACCCCCCAGATGCTGCCGCTGGTGACTGGGGGTGCGGCCGAAAGCTCACCCACCCCGTCGCTGACGCAGTAGCGGCCCAAAAATAGCCAGGCACAGCCACACAGGGAAACTACCGCGATCCAAACAGACGCCCGTGCTGCGGGGGAGAATCCTGGACAGCTGCTGGAGCAGCCCGCCCGCCCCTCCGCTCGTGGGGACGCGGGAAGAACAGCAACTCCCAATCCTCTCCTCGCGGAGCCTGGAGAGGAGGAACCATCTGCCGACTGTCACAGGGTCCCCCTGCGGCCCGTCTGGGACGCTCAGCAAGAGCCAGCGCCTCAGCAGCACCGGCCCCTGCCCTGACCGCGCCCCCGTCGCGGCCGTGCCTGCTCTCTGCCGTCCAGGCTGGGCCACAGCCCGCTCACTGCCCAGGCCCCCACCGCGAGAGCAGGGAGAGCGTCCTGTCGCCCCCCACACGGTGAGATGCAGGAGCCGGGGGGGGGGAGGGGGGCAGCTGCACCGACCCGCCTCTACCCCAGCGCTCAAGACATCTCAGTTCCAGAACGGTCGACGTGAAGAAAATGAACATCTCCACACAGAGGAGTCAGCTCCTATTGCTCAGACCAGATGTGCCCTGTCCTGCTCAGACCCTGCGGCCGGGCCTGGGAGGGCGGGCGCGGCCACTCCCGTCCAGCTGGGGCAGGCGGTTGCCAAGGCCTGAGGAACAACCCTGCCAGCGCAGCCCGCTTCCGCAGATCAGAACAATCACCCAATCTGCGGCTGATGCCTGTCTGGGGCTGGGAAGGTGGAGGAGAACCCCCCGCGTCAAGATTCTGAAATGTTACGACGGACTGGACTCTGGCGAGACCTACGGCAGACCCGCCCTGAACAGCCAGCCAGCCAGCTGCGCGGACCGACCCGGCAGAGCCCCAAGAGGTCGGGACGGGAGGACTCGCATCCCCTGGCGCTCTGGCGCCCACAGAGCCCGAGCTCAAACCGCCGTCTCTACCACCTAAGGACAAGAAGGGCCCTCCCTCCTCGCGCTCACTTTTAAGACTAAATAAAGACTCGGACATACCCACGAGGACAGAGAGTCCTTCCACCATCTCCTCCCTCCCTCGACCACCCACCCACATCTCACAGCTACCGTAACTGCCTCTCCCTCTCCTCTCCACCGCCCACTCCCTGTCTCACACCTTTGCCCATGATGGACCTGAAAAGGAGCTTCAGTAACTCCTTTGGCAAGGGCTCAAAACCTGGCAAGAAGTGCCCAACACCCCAGGCCTGTGGGCAGGCCGGATTCGTGACTCCCCTCGGTAACCACAAACAAACACCCTCGCACAGCCTGGGGCTCTGCCGGGACCACTCCCTGGAGAGAGCCTCAGCACCGTGTCCCTCTCACTGGTGTCCCAGCTCCATGACGCCAACACGCAAGGGCCCACGGCTCTTAGGTTGTTGGGTGCGGCTTTTTTTTTCCTGATTAATCACTCACTTTAGAAGCTCTCACAACCCTTTCTCAGTTGGGTTTAATAGTTAACACATTTACATAATTGTAAAATATGTACTAAATGATATCAGCGGGCCTCCCTGGTGGCCAGTGGGGTTAAGGCTCAGAACTATGAAGCATCCGCAGCCACTGCAGCACAAGTTCAATCCCCGGCCAGCGGGGGCCCCCAGGGCGCAGCAGGCCTCTCCTGCCTCCCTGCTGCTCCCCTCAGCCCTGTGTTTCAGCAGATCCATCTATTCTGCTCCCCTCTGTCTCACCCCAACACCTCTGGCCTGCACCCCAGCTCTTGCATAAATAAGTCTTTTTTAAAAATTATATCATCAGTGCCTGCAAAAAAATTCCAGTTCCTTTTAACTCACAAACGAGGAAACGGAAGAATAAAGAGTGAGCCTGCCTTTGTAAAAAGGAACCGAACTTAGTTATCCAGGTCACAGCAAATACACACAACTGAGGAAGATGAAAACCAGAAGGTGCACGATTGCTGGAAAGTAGCCTGACTCCACTATATTTTACATATAAAAGAGTAGCCCATAAAAACTAAGTGACATGCCCAAGATAAAAAAGCTCTTTGTTTTACAAGACAGGACATACCTAATTACACAGGAGAGCCCCCTGAGGGGGTGGACCTCAGGCCTCAAGCGAGGGGCAGGCGGAGGGGGGGGGCAGCACCGGTGGGGTGGGGGGGACAACAGACACGCCTGCCCCAAGGGAGGCAGCAATGTGCCCCAGGGAGCCCGAGAGTTTGATGCTCGGACGCCCCAAGCCCACTGAAGCTCCATGGCCCTCATTTTCTAACGTGATTTGAAGACACACAGGTCGCAGGATAAAGCAGAGCGGTGCGGCATCAATAGGGAGGGGAACACACTTTTTCCTTTGTAATGGGGAGCTGCTGGAGAAGACCAGGCCTCCGAGACAGCAGGGGTGCTCCGGACTCCACCCCATGCACCCTGAGCGGGCTGCTGGGAAACGGGTGGACAGAGGCCTCTGGGGCTTGACCATGGCGCCAGGCCAGCGCCTCTCCCTTCTCCCCAGCAGGCTGGCTGCCTGGGCTCCATGTGCGGCTTCGGCTGGGACCCCAGGCTCTGCGCAGCGGCTGGCGCAGGCAGGTAAGTGAGACAGCTCCTCTGCCAGCCAGTAGTTCTTCCTTCCTCCTCCTCTCTCGTGCCCTTCTTCCTTCTCCTCACCCCCTTCTTCTTTCTCCCATGGGTCTGCTTTGAGCAGTGTCCTACGTCCGTTAAGTACACCCCCAAAACAGGGTCGTCCTGGTTCCCTGGAGACTGCACAGATTCAGTTTTATTTCACATTTCATTTAAAGCCCGCTGATTTCGAAATGGCAAATGGTTTTGTACTGACACTGTGACCGTGAAAATTTGAGAACATTCGTTCCTTTCCACAGATTACAAGAGAAACTTCACCTTCTTTTGTTTTAGCATCTATCAAGACTGACTTGAAAACGTGAAGACAGCCCTGGTGGACACACACGGGCCGTGAACACCGAGGCTTTGCGATGGCCGGTGTGGCTGGCACCCGGGAGCCGAGGCCGAGCCTGGGCCAGCCGCCAGGTCGAGCCCCTTCGAACACGTCCACGGGCCGTGTGGCCGCCGAGCCCCGCAGGACGGCGCGGCCAGCCGGAGACACTCATGCACACTTCCACGCACGCGCCACAGAGCTCGTTCTCCTTCCAGCCCCTTCTCAATGACTGGTCCAAAACTTCCCTTTAAGAAAAAGAAAACAGTTCCTCGTCGAAGGAAGGGAGTGCTTTAACCCTGTGCATGAAAACCGAAGATTACTTGCTATTAAAAACCAGGATCATTCAAAATGCGCAAAACCCAACAAATCTGTCCCCGTGAGAAGGGTTAGAAGTGATGAGACCACGCTGCGTGAGGGCCAGTCCTGGTAACAGCGCTTTCCTCAAACGTGAGCGCACTTTTAAGACCGTGGCTCTCTGCGAGGCGGGTCAGCCTCGTGTGGCACCTGACAGCGACGAGCCACGTCGGAGGCTGTCTCTTGTGACGCTGTGCTGTCCACGTTCTGACCACTATGGGCTCAAGTTGTGCGTGAGCCTCACCCACCCGGCCACACAACCAGCCACCTCCTGCATCTGCTGACGGGCCGTCACGGCCAAGTTAAACCGCTCGCTAAATTCTAAAGGCAAAAGTCAACAAGCGAAACATGAGCACGCGGCGCGGTGAATGAGCAGAGGCCCGTCTCGGGGACAGCACAGCACCTGCTCCGGCGGCGGCCTGGCCCTCTCCCCGTGGCGGCCGCGGCGGCGGGGTTCTGCAGTGCCGGCCCTGCGCGTGTGGCCTCGGCCTCCGAGTGGCTGCCAGCTCCAGGCGCCTGGGACCACAGCCTCAAGTGCAGCAGCTCAGGACTCATCCCAGGTCTGAGAGGAAAGGACAGTTTCAAGTTTCACTTTGTTCTAGATCCTCTCTGCTGTCCTGGGCCCAGCCCTCAGGAGAAACCAGGCAGGGCAAAGTGCAAACAGGCATCAAAGGGCCAGCTCTGCTCCCGCAGCCCCCAGTTCCAGAGGCCTCTGATGGGGAAGTGGAAGCTGGAGGAGCTGCTCAGTCTCGGCAGTCTGCAGCCTGCAGCAGGGAAGTCAGGGCCGGTCCCCTTCGCCTCCCCACTGAGCCGCCTATTCACGGCCCAGCACTGGCTTCTGACTCAATCCAGGCAGAGGAGGGGTTTGAAAGCGCCTCAAGCAGAGCCATCCTCTCTGATCCTTTACGTTGTGGCTGGCAATTGTGTGTCCCGCAGCCAAGGAGGTCAATTACTCCAGCACTCCCAGACTCCCCTCTCCCCAGCTCCGGCTCTTTTCCCAGCACCTATCAGAGCTGGCCCGGCCTTTCCCCTGGGAGCCGCTGCCCCCACATTTATGTTACTCTGAGTCCTTTCCCTCCGGATTCCTGTGGGGAGGATGAAAGGTCTGAAAGGGAAAAGGTAAAAAATAAAAATGAAACGAAAATTCCAGAGGTTCTTATTTTAAGTCACTGTTCTAACAGGTATAACATAGCCTTGCTGCTTTCAAAAGAACCACGGAGTAAACTATAAGGAATGTGGCCTAAATACAGTAAGTGACTAGACATGCCCCCACCCCTATATGCCGTGACAGTGGGGGTTCCGCGAGCCCTGCGGATAAGGAGGCCCCAGTTCTGTGCTGCGCGCTGGTTTCCCGCTCTCCTCTCTCCTCGGACCGCGTGACCCGCTGTCCTGCAGACTCCAGGTGGCAGGTGTGAACATGAGACAGGCCTCCTCGCTCAGCCTCGCCTCTCTCCATCTGGGAGCACCCCGCCCCTTGCCCACGGGCCCAGAGGAGCTGTGTGTGAGCACAGCAGATGCAGAGGCACGGAGAGATCAAGAAGAGCCTCAGGCCAAGACGCCCAGAGCAGCGCAGGAACTAACGAAGCAGGGAGGGCAGGTGGGCGCTCGGCCGCTACAGAGAACGTGACCCACCATATTTCTGCTGCATGTGGGAAAACAAAGTGGGACGGCAAGGCCGCTGGGAAACCGGCGAGCAGGCCAGGGTCACGGTAGCCTCAGGGCCGCTGAGTCACAGCCATTATTCACCACCAACTGGCTTTCTGCTTTTCTCCAACTCGGTCTTCAGAATAAAGGCACCGGGAGGACTCACCACGTCACAGGGAACAAACAATCCGTGGACACCTGCGGTAAAGGCTACAGGTGAGACGCGCCACCCACTGGGGATGAGAGGCAAGTCCCAGGAGGCACCTCTGGGCAGCGGGGGCCCGGCTGGACCGCTGCATGCCTTCTCCAGGGCAGGCCCGGGGCGCAGCAGGCCCGTGAGGGTCCAGGCGCTCTCTGGGGAGCTGCGTGCCTGGCAGTATTTCCAGCGTGGACACCGGCGCAGAACTAGCCTGCAGAGATGAGAGAGGCCTGTTCGTTCGTCAGCTGCCGGCATCCTAAGAACCTCAGCTGGGCCCTGCAGGAACACGACGCAAGTGAAGGGGTGGGTGAGCAATCGGCAACCTCGCAAGGAAGAAAGTCCAAGACCGTTTCCTGGTGAACTGTGACCAAACTCTAAGCAACACAGCAGCAGTCCTTTTCGAACTCTTGCCAAGTCTTAAGAGAAGGGACACTTCTTAACTCACTCCGCAAGGGGCTAAAATACGCTCACGTCAAAGAAAGGCAAAGACGTCCCAGAAAGGGAGCCCAGTCCCTTGGGATCTCACACACACACACACATACACACACACACACACACCTGGACGAAGCACGCTGAACCCAGTGGCGTGTTAAGGAGATTATACGCTGGGAACGAGCAGTATTAATTCACTGAACGTCAGGATGACCCAGCACACAGAACTAAGCGGCATCAACCACATTCACAGACGGAAGGACCGTGACGGCAACTGATGCAGAAAGGTACTTGATGAATGAGAGCTTTCTCAGCATGGTAGAGGGTATTTATGAGAAGCCCCGGGCCACAGCACAGCGATGGGGAAAACATACCGAGGCCAGGAGCGAGGTGCGGGTGCCCCCTCCACCCCTGCCGTCAACAGGGCGCTTGGAGCAGAGCAGCCGGGACAGGAACGGGGCAGGAGCAGTGCCCGCGGGACCGAGACGCCCTGGCGCCACACAGACGCGCGCAGAGACCAGCCAGTGCCACAAACAAGCTCAGGGGAGTCGCAGGATGCACTAGCGACGCACAACAGTCGCTGTCGCGTGCACCAGTAGCAGACGTTCTGAAGAGGAGCCTGAGGAAGCGCCACCCCCACGGGGTGGAGAAGAAGCGCAACCAAGGAGCTGAAACGACACGCGTACGGGCGGCGGCCGGCACCTAAGGAACGGCACGGTCTCGGCACGGTGCGTGCGAGTCCAGACGCACGGCCCTGACTCCAGGCGAAGCCCCTGCAGGCGGCCCGGGGCGGTCGGGGTGCTTGGCGGGTTTGTGAGGTTGGGGCTGCCAGGGCTTGGCTAGCACCTTTGCTAGTCAGACGCACCCAGGAAGGGCCAGGAGAGTACCCGGTCTGCGTGCCAGCAGGTCCAGCGCGCTGACTCTTGGGTCTGGACGCCCACCTCCAGAACCGTGAGACACGAGTCTGCCGTGTGAGCTGCTTACTGTACGGTGTTCGGTTACATCAGCTCAAATAACAAAGGCTAAATAAACGACTTTATGATATTAACTCGGCCGACACTATCCAAAATACAAACTCGCTGTGCTCACTATCGAAACTCCAGAAGGTCTTTCCACACTAGTGGAGCCAGGCAATCCTCAATTCACATGGAATTTCAAGGGGCCCTGGAGAGCCAAATCAATTGTGAAAAAAAGTGTAACAATTTTATAGGCCCCACTGCCCAATTCAAACTTACTACAAAGCCACAGTAATCAAACCAGCGTGGCACTGACTTCAGACTAATATAAACCAATGGAACCGAACAGTGCCCATGAATCCCATACATCTATCTATGGCCAAGGAGTTTTCAACAAGGATGATGAGGCCATTTAGTAACAGAAATTAATGACAATGAAACGACTGGATTTCCACTCACCAAAGACGGACCCTGGACCCTACTTCCCACTACGCAGAAATTAACTCAAAATACATCAATGCAGAAGAAAAATCTAAGTATCTAGAAGAAAACATACAGGTAAATCTTTATGACTTTGACTTAGGCCAAGGATTCCTTGATAGGACATAGAAAGTATGAAGAACAAAAGAAAAGTTGAATCAATTGAACCAGAAATTAGAAATCTTTGCATCAAAGGCCCTGATCAAGAAGGAAGAGGAAAGCGATAGACACACTGGGACAGGCGTGTGCCCCGGACACACGCATGTGCGTCACTGTGCAGGCGACACGGAGAAACCCCACGCGGGGCAGCAGCAGGCGCTGCATGCCTGGGGAAGGACGTGAACAGACCCCAGGAGGAAACACACCGCCGCCAGCAGGCCCACGAGGCGCCCAGCACCTCAGTCCTGGGAAGCGCTTGCCAGTCCCGAGCCTGGGACGCAGTGACGCAACACCAGGCTTGAGCGAGCCCAGCAAGGACGCGGAGGAGCCCACACACGTCCACTGTGCCGGGAACGTCAAACAGCACCGCCGGGGAGGGACAGTCTGGTGCTTGCCCAGAGAGTTAAACACAGAAGCACCAGATGGCCCAGTGTGTCACGACTCAGTTTGATCCCAAAAAAGTCGAGAGCTGCGGCTCAGGCAGACTCCCCAGGATGCACGGCGGCTCCGCTCGCCAGAGCGGGCACAGAAGCAGCCCAGCGTCCATCACCGGCCAGTGCACAGAGGGCAGGGGTGACGCCCACCGCTCTGTGTTAGTGGCTTAGGAGGAAAGCAGTTTCGGCACGTGCTGCAGAACACGCTGAGAGAAACATGCCAGCCCAGGTAGGTCTTGAGCTCACGTGCACGAGGCTCGCCCAGGGAAGCGAGCACGCAGAGGCCGGAGGTCGGACCACGGTGGCGGGGCCGGAGGGAAAGAGCAGGGCGCGGCGGCTGGTGGGAGCTTCACCTGGGACCATGAGACGTTCTGGAAATGGACACAGGCGAAGGCTGCACAACAACCTTCATGTTTGACGCCACTGGCCATGTATTTTTAGAGTATTTTCTTAACCTTTAAAAAAGGTGGATGTGATAAATACGATGTTATGAGTATTTGCCACAAGAAAAGAAAAATGGTTACAATGGCAAATATTAAACTGTGAACACTTTACCGCAGTGAAAAAAACCAAGTGGCCAAATGCCATATATTACGTCAATATGTTTCACCACACTATTAGCTGCAAGAGAACCCCTGGTGGCACAAGGGGTTGAGCACCGCACTGTGGGGCTTCCACAGCCACTGCAGCACGAGTTCGATCCCCTGCCAGGGAGGGGACCCACAGGCCGCGAGGGCCACCCAACGTCCACCAGCCGATGTCCAGCTGGCCCCGTAGGGGTCTTGCAATGTTGGAGAGCACTGGGCTAATGGCACGGCCCTTTGCGGCTCTGCCCAGCGCTGGTCTGCGCGGCTGCAGGGGGCAGCGGGAGGCAGGAGAGGGCTGCTGCGCCCAGGTCTCTCCCTGGCCGGGGGTCGAACTCGCGCTGCTGTGGCTGCGGACGCTTCACAGTGCGGTGCTCAGCCCTGCGCCACCAGGGAGGCCCGCACATTTATTCTCATAAGTCCCTAAAGCCAGTGTTCTGAGGAACGTCACCTGCCTGGCCAGGTGCAGGTGCAGGAGGAAGAAGCAACCGGGCAGGAGGCATCGCGGAGGCCACCATGGGCACCCACAGCGCTGACCCAGAGCCGGCCGAGGAAGAGTGCACGTGGGCCGCAGCGCCCGCCCGCGGGCCGACCTCCCCATGCCCACGGGCGTGGGGAGCACAGACCTGCAGGACTGGCCTGGACGCGCCGGCACACTGGCCCCTCGCCCGCCCTCACAGGGGCGCCACCCCCCGCCCGAACACCGGCACACGCCCCCGTAACCCCCGAACACGGCTTCGGTTTACAGGGCGGGCGGTGATGCGGGACGTGGCTGGGCGTGGGGCACGGTCCGTGGGCACAGAAAAGGCTTCCGCGAGACATCAGCTTTAACGTGCGAAGTTCCCTTCCCTCCAGGGAGCAGCTGTCTCCAGATGTTGCTGCTCCGCAGGACGGAGCGCCAGGAAGCACACGGACCCGGAGAGAACCCTCGGGCAGGACGCCCGGCGGCTGGGGCAGGGGCCACCTCGCAGGGCAGACTGAGAGGCGACAGCTGGGCCAGAGCGGCCGGTTGGCGCACGCGTCTCCCCCGCTACGCGAAAGCGCCTGCACCTCGCACTCCCTGCTGGGCCCCGCGAACGGCCAAGGCCCGCACAGCAACCGAGGCCCGGCGCAGCGGCGAGGACCGGCGGAGGGAGGAGGCTCTGGTGCCGGCCGCTGCCGCAGGCCGCCAACCAGCTGGGTGGGTGGCTCTAGAGTTCGCCCTCGAGCTCGGAGACGGGGTGGTGGACTCGCAGCGTGACCGGGAGGGTCCAGAAGGGACGTCCGCGCGGGCCCTGAGTGGAGAGCCGGCCCGGGAGCCTGGCATGCGGTGGCGGCTGTCCCCACGGCGAGTCGGCTGTCCCCACGCGAGTCACGGCCGCGCGTAACCTCCGGGTCACGCCCGGGGAGCTGCCGAGAGGCCGGACCGTCACTGCTGTCCCGTGACCACAAGGGGAGGACCCCACGCACCGCCAGACCCGGGGGCGGACAGGGCTCCTGGGGGGTGACCCCGAGGAGGGCGGGGCGGCGACCCCTAGCCCGTGATGCTTCGCCGGAGACGCTGACTTGGGCTCGCCCCGGGAGACGTCTGCTCCCAGCGCACCAGACCTTGGCTGCATGGGGTCCGCAGAGCCAGGCGGCCACCCCACTGCCAGCCAGCGGAGGAGAACCGGGCCGAGCAGAGGAGAACAGGCCGGCCCACACCAGGGCTCGGCGGGGCCCGCGTGCGCCTGCCACCTCCGCAGCCCTCTCCCTCGGGGGCACGGGGCGCCCCAGCAAGGCCCTCGCTGCAGCAAGCATGGAAACGCTCACGCACGCCTCCCCGCGGCCGCGGCCAGGGATGCCCCACGCAGCAGCAGGGAACCGCGAGCGTCCGTGGACAAGCCGGCCCCCAGCCCGGCCATGCGCTGCAGCCCCAGCTGCCGCCTAAACGCTATTTTCCAACATCTTCTGAAGGTTCCTCGTTACTCAAATAGATTTTTAAAAGAAAATGAACGCGACATCTTGTAATTATTAGAAGATTATTATAATTAGACAGGCTGTGCTTCCCTCTGCTTCCGGCAGCAGAGGCTGTGCCTGGGGCAGAGAGGGCTGCTGGCCGCTGAGTGGGCGGCCACCGTGGGGTGGGGACCCACCTGCCGCCCGCCGCCCGCCATCGGCACAGCCTTCCAGCTCCACGCCAGGCCCCGAGCCTGTCCTATGGCCGTCCCTGGCGGCGTCCAGCGAGCGCCTGAGCGAGGACGGTCGGAGAGGACGGAGCTCCCAGCGCCTCACATGTCCGCGGCCACATCTGGGGAAGACGAGACTTAATCTGAGCTCTGGAGCAACTTGAGTTGACCAGGTCCCCCGTCTTTCTCAAGGGAGCTTCTATCTTACAAAAACAAAGGGGCACGCGGGACCTGCGACGGGCTCCCGGGGCTCCATCTGAGCCCTCTCTGGCAGGTCTCGAACAAACGGTTCGACGCGCGGCCATCTGGAAGAGCGTTGCGTCGTTCAGGCGCGTCCACTGTCACCAGAGTCAAAACACGACACGCCCACACCTCCTCACCCCAGGGACCTGACGCTGGCCCACCCGTCCTGTGCAAGGGCCGGGAGCAGCTCAGGCCGTGCCCTGCCCAGCCCACGCGGAGGAGGGCCGTGGGGAGATGCAGGGCAGGCCAGTGAGCAGGGCCTGGGGCGTGCCCCGGCCGAGGACACGTCCCGAGGGAGGGCCAAAGCCGGCGGTGAAACGATGGGAGGGCAGCTCCGGGACGCGGTCAGCCCGCACTTCTGTCTCCCTCTGCTCCGAGAGACGTATTCGCTTCTAGAAAGTCACGCCGACTCTTTCTAAAACGTTAGTGGGGGTGGCTCCCGCTTCCTTTTCTACCACACACGCCCACCCCGCCAGCCCCAAATCCAAGGACACTTAAGATCTGGGGAGCGGCAGAGCGAGAGCCGCGGCACCCCTGCAGGCCCAGCAAGCAGCGTCTTCTCAGTAAGGCCAGAGGGCCCCTCGCAGCCGAGCCCACCGAGCCGGCAGCACCGAGCCGGCAGCACCGAGCTGCAGGTCTGTGGCCCCCTTCCTGGCTGCTGGCAGTTCTAGGCAGCCCAGCACCCCCAAGACACCCCCTTCAGCATGGCTGAGGGCTGAGCCGGGCACCTGCGCCCCTGCAGCCATGGCCACAACCACCAGCCAGCCCCTGCCCAGGCAGGCTGGCTCCAGGGCGCGGAGGAGGCTGGGGCAGGGGCAGCTGGTGAGTCGCCAGGCGGGGCGGTCCTCGCTGAGTCAGACCTGGCTGCCTCCTGCCAAGGAGGCACGTGTTCAGGCACGCCCAGTGCCCCCTCGATGGCCGGTCCAGCCCCCGCAGGCCCGGGCCAACCGCTCGGCTCCAGGGAGCAGCAGGCAGCAAGGCCAGGGCCAGGGCTCTGTGCACAGGGGAAACAGGAGGCCCCGCCCCAGCTCAGAGCAACTACCGGGGATGGGTCGCTGCGGCCGGCAGAGCTCAGAGCGACCACTCGGGGGTGTCAGGAGAGGAGACTCCATGCTCGGGGCATCCCCAAGTGGACAGACGCGGGGTGGTGCTGGGACGGGGGGATGGCCTCTGCCTTGGGTGGGCCGGCGGGGCTCCCCAGTCCAGCCCCGGCACCCAGAGCCAAGGCGTGCGTGTCTGCGCGGAGCTGCTGCCGGGGACACTCGAGAGGAGCGGAGGCCAGCGCAGTCCAGGCCCTGGCCGCGGCAGGAAGCAGGGTCCGAGGCCTCCTGGACAGCAAGACTCACCTGGCCCCTCAGGCGGGCTGTGACGGACTTGGAGACCTCAGCAGAGAAGCAGGTGGGAGCCAGCGGGGCTCACGGAGCCAGGGCTGCCCGAGAGCCCCACGACCCTGAGGCCGAACAGCTGAGGCAGACCGGGGTGCAGCCCTGTGGGCGGGTGCTCAGCAGCGAACCCCACCCCAGGGTCGCCCCTGGAAGCTCACCCCGCTGGACGGACCTGCGGCGCCGCGAGGACTGCAGCCGCCCGCACGCCAGGCGGGCCCCAAACCGCGGGTGTCGGGAGCAGACGCCTCCGCGTGCCGGTGGGAGGGGCACCCCCTGCCACCCAGCCAGGGACACTTGGAGACGTGCTCGAGGAGGCTGGGAGAAGGGGCGCAACAACATGCCAGCCAGGGAGGCGCACTAAGCAAACACAGCCCTAAGCAGACGCGACTCCTGCGGGGTGCGGGGCGCGGGGCGGCTCTGCCTTTAGGTGGTTCGGTTCCGTCGAGCCCTGAGGGAGTCCAGTGGCCAGAGCGGGACTCGCGGGAGGTGCCACACCCAAGGGGTCAGCAGGTGCCACGTGAAGACCCAGGAGGCAGGTGCTGGCCACCCGCAACCCCTCGGGGAATCCACTGCAGCCACCTCACAGGAACCAGACGACCCTCCAGTGGGTTCAGTCTATCGAAGGCGCGAAGTTAAAGGCCCGGCCTGAGCCACCAGGCCCTGGAACCTGCAGGCTGGGGCCGCTTTCCGGGGGGATGACACACCCGGTTGTCTGAGTTGGGACTCGCAGCTGCACATGGCGCCTTGGGTCTCCCCGTTCCAAACCTCAGTGCTGGAGTCCCGCCCTTCAGGAAACCCCACCCAGGCTGACAGTGGGATCCTCCCCCGCCCATCTCCCGTCCAGCCGCCACCCGCCTCCAGCAGCCCTGGCTGGCCGCCTGCGCCCAGAGAAGGCTTCGGCCACGTCTGTGCACTCAGCTCCTCGTCACAGCTTCTCTGCAAGACGTCAGGTGCGTCAGGCAGAGCCTACTCTTCAGGGTGCGTGGTAAGACCAGAAACAAGGTAAAAGTGAAGAAATAAAAACACTAAGATCTACCCCGGGGAAACTTGAAGTCGAGGGTGGAAATCCGGGTGCAGAGAGCAGGGCCCACTCTCTCCGAGGTGACCATAAACAGGGGTCACAGGGAGGGAAGGCCAGGCGGGGGCAGGGTCCTTGCTGGGGCGCTGGCGTCCTGCTTGGTCACGGCGCTTGGCTGTCGAGTGGCCGTGGCACCCCTCACCCCACCCACGGGATGCCAGATGCTCTCCAGCCTGCAGCCCCAGGTCCCCAAAAGCCAGCGAGAAATACCGGGAGTGGGCAAGGACCTCCTCACTGGCACTGATCAGCCGGCAGAGGGTGTGCAGCGCGGGGCCGGGGAGGCTGTGCCCCAGAGCGGCAGCGTGGCGTGGCCGGCGTGGACTCAGACAAGGCTCCGGCCCCGCGCGACTTCCTCCTCTTGCTCTGAAACTTCAGGGGGTGTACCGGGCAGAGGTGCCGCGGCGGGAGTCTGCTGCGGAGCCTCCAGGTCCCGGCCCCGAGACCTGCCGACACTGCTCTCCACAGCACATGGGGCCCAGAACCACCTACGCTGCGTTTCCCTCAACTGACGCCGGGGCGCTCTCGACCAAGAGCTTACACGAATTTCACAGCACCTTGCTTCCCTAAAAAAGCTCCGATGAACACCGTAAGACTTCTTTTAGTGCTAGATGTTTTGACTCCTACAGTATTTCAAGACACGCCTGCCTAATTTTATCCTTGAAATAGTCTCATTAGACGAGCATTTGTCAATATGTAAATAAACTATCAAGTGACGATAGCTTTCCACTGTTGCACTTCAGAGCATAATTATTGAAGACACGTATTCACAGCTGCTCTCACGTCGGTGCACTGTTATCTGCAGCTTACGTGACGCGCGTGCGCAGCTCTCACACGGATAGAGTGGGCAACTGTCAGCCCAGGGGAAAGGCGGCCACGGCACCCGACACCGTGCCCGGCGGAGGCGCTGGGAACAGACGTCTGGTTCAGAGGACACTTGCCAGGCATCAAGCCTCACCCCCGGACCTCACACGCACCAACTCTTAACTCTTGAAACCACCTGGCGCTTCCTCCTCGAGCCGTGGTGCTGTCTGCTCGAGACAAGCAGTGCTTACCCACGAGAAAACCCCAGACCGCAGAAGGGGCTGTCCCAGTG
Source organism: Galemys pyrenaicus (assembly GCA_019455555.1). NCBI lineage: Eukaryota > Metazoa > Chordata > Mammalia > Eulipotyphla > Talpidae > Galemys > Galemys pyrenaicus. The sequence continues at coordinate 429,855 of JAGFMF010012163.1, read as the reverse complement.
CATGGCTGGTCCGAGGCTCCCAGGGCTCCAGGCTGCTGGTCAGCCGGAGCCGGCCGTCACGCGGAAGGGCCCTCGCAAGGGTCAGCCAGACCCCGACTGCAGGTCGCCCGCGAATCTACAGTTCGGGCGCCGCTGAGGGAGCGACACCGCTGGCCTCAGCCTGGCCAGGCTCGGGCTGGACTGAGAAGGGAGTGACTGGTCTCGAAGTGTTCCGGGGTGGCACGGCAGAGACTGGGCCAGCCGGATGGTCCGGTGAGCGCACTGACAGCACACAGGCGTGAGCTGGAAGGGTTGGCGGTGGGGTGCTTTAGTGCCAGTTTTATTAAGTTGGCCACAGTCCCGGGCGAGGAAGAAAGAGGTTTTGTTTGCTCATTCATCTGTTTGTGTCTAAGTTGTGAGTGGGGTCAGAAAGAAACGGAACTGCTTGGAGGGTCTGCGTGAGCTAAGATCCACCTACCGCCAGACTTACCATCGCCACTTTGAAGTCTTAAGTTCGCCAGCAGGAAGCGCGGCCGCTGTCCACACGCAGCAGCGGCCCGGGCTCCCTGCCCCTCGGAGGGCAGGAGGGCGCCAGAGGCCTCCGGCGTCCGCCCTCTGCCCTCCGTGGCTGGCTGGCCACTCAGCATCCGGCCCTCGAGGCGCACGCACGTGGACACAGGTCTCGGGGCGTCCTTCCTTACACGGTGACACGCCCCTCGCGTGGACGGGCCGCCCTGGCCGCCTGGCCTGCACTCTGGGCCGGAGCACCCGTCTCCTCGTGCCGTCTCCAGTCCCTGCGGGCAGCGCCGGCAGGATCTGCAGACGCTCTGGGTCCGCAGGATTCCGCATCCGACCTAAGGAGACGCCACGGGGCTTCCGGTGCTCTACACTCGGTCCCCGCGCCACACCCCCACAAGAACTGCTCTGTGGGGTTCTCATGGTCACCCCAATGGGCGTGAGGTATCATCTGTCAAACTTAAAAAACTGTTATTCAAGGTTACACGTTTTAACAAAGAGTAATTATAACGTGCGGTTCGGCAGTCCGTCTGCACTTAGCTTGAGAAGAGGGACCAGGACCGTGCTCACGTCGCGTACTGTAATGACTGTGGCGCAGGTTTCTGGAGCAGCTGCCCGCGCGGGTCAGAGATGACGTGAAAGCGAGACGCCTACGAGCACGGCTTCCAACAGCTCTAGGCATCAGGACACCTGCGGGAGCAGAAGCGCTAGGGCCCGCGGACGCAGCGGCACCTATTCTGATGGGGGGCACGAGGGGGCCCAGGGCCCAGGCCCACGCCGCCAGGGGCAGGCTGGCCGGAGACTGGACATCACCCCTGGCTGCAACAGCTGGAGCGGTGGGAGGCAGGACTAACAGCGCACATTAAAGTCACTAAAATTACACCAGTAAGATCAACTAGACAAGAAATTTCAGCTCAGTGTGTATCTGACCTGTAACACCAGCTGCTGTGAAAGGGTTCCACAAAGAGTTTTTATTCTAATTACAATTTGCAGTTTTCTCAAGTACAATAGTCTGAGAAGGTATTAATGACTTATTAGGCATGCAGGTCACCAATTTTGGCTTTCAGAGGAAACAAATAAAGATCCTCATCGAGATCCCCGGTGCAGGCTCCACTGGTGGTGATGCTACGTAGAACTTCAATTATTAAATAGTCCCTATATAAGTACACATCTTTATCATTTTACTGTTTTAGTAACCTGATTTTCAAAAGCCACTTAAGAGTACCAGAAAAACGCGGGGGGGCAATGGGACCTAAGCAGTAGCTCTGAACTAACGGAAGGCACAGCAGCGGCTCCTGCAGCCCACAGGCGAGGCTCGGCCCCAGCCCATCTGCTGCTGGCTGAGGGGTCTCCAGAACGCTGAGGGGTGTCAGAACCCACACTGACATGACTTTATGAAAGTTGGCGTTTCAGTTTCACACTCGATCGGTACATCAAGATGCTTTATAATGAAGTTTTAGATGATGTGATTCCACGCCCAGCGGCTGACAACGTGCAAGCCACACCAAACCCAGTGACTTTCAGTAACTTTCTAAACTCAGGTGATGCTCCTGCACACCTCTTACCTGTGCGGACAATTACCTGTGTGTACCATTAGAGCAAAGGCCGGGAGTGGCCTTGGGGGAAATCACCGGGGAACAGTAACGTGGGGGTTTAGCCGGTGTTCCTCAGCTGAGCTCACACAGAAGACCCCAAACTGTCCAAATCGGATGAGTTATGTTGGAAGGCGTGAAACCGGGCCATGGCCTGGGCCCAGGGCCACAATGATTTCACCGCGCACATGAAGGCTGTTTGTACCTGAAGTGGTGAGATTTTATCTGGGAAAAACTTCCTGCGAGAAGTACAATTGTACTCTTATATTTTCAGTGCATGTAAGTTAGCTTGGCTAGTACAGATTGCAAGAGAAACTATTAAGCTTGTTATTTTTAAACGCTAGTATCGTCGTTTTACCTGGATGATCAGAACAGGGATCAGCCTGTTTGTAAAACCCTCAGGCTAAAAGTGTGTTTCACATTTTTAAAGGGTACAATGAGACAGATGCTTACGGTGACTGGAAAACTCTAAAATGTTGAATTAAAACATAACTCAGTTTCAAAAAGAAATTGTCTCTTTTACACTTTATTTAATAGCAATGTACATTACACACACCCACTCCCAAATCTGGAGGGAAACTGGTCTGAACACACTTAATTTCTGAGTCTCGATCTCCCAAAACGCAGCTCCTGCTTCCTGGGGGTGCGCTGTGGCCCGGGCACCGGCACGCGCGGACACAGGCAGCCACGGCAGGGTCCACTCGGCCGCTGGTGCCAAGTGCCAAGTCGAGCCGAGCTCGGAAGCAGCGCTGCATCTTCCGCATCTTCTGAGGAGCTGCAAGCTGAGGGTGGAGAGCCACGACCGAGGTTAGAGCAAGGCCACCCGGGCCCACCAGCGCCGCCCAGAGGCCGCGCCGAGCCACACACGCCGGACCGCGGCACTGCGGGACGGCCTGGGCCCGCACACACCCCGCTGCCTGCCGCCTCCATCCAGCGAACTTCCACCAAACTTGGACGTCCTCCCAACCACCCTAAAAAACCTCCCTATGAAAACAGATTGTTTATATCGCTGAGAGCCGTCTGTTTATTCTACCCATCAGTCTTTCCTTGACAACTGGGTACGGCTGCTCCCTTTTTTGTTTGTTTACTGTATGCTCAGATGAATTTTAAAACCTCACTACAACCATGATTCAAACGAGCCAAATTTAAGACCAGCCCCGCTCCCGCACGTGACTCAGGCGCCGAGGCAGCGTCAAGAAGTCAGCACCCTCTCCCCCTGCGCGCAGCCCCAGCACGGCGGTGGAGAAGCCCTCCCTCCCCTCAGGGCCACCAAAGCAGAGAAGAGGAGAGACCACTCAACCTCCGACGCCGCAGCGCCGCCAGGACAGAGCGGCCTCCCGGCACGGCCACAGCAGCCCCGCACAGCCTCTGCGCCCAGACCCCGCGCTGGGACCCCTCGGCCTGCTGATGTTCCGAAGCCACAGAGGGGAGCGTTCTCGCCAGCGGCCCTACGACCGAGAGAAGGGAGACTGAGCGCTGAGACAAGCGGCCCGCCAGCGCGTCCTCCAGGACAGACGCGGCGGGGCGGCCTGAGCGCTGAGCACCACGAGCCCACGAGCCCACCGCGTCAGAGCTGCCCTCGGCAAGGGCCCCAGCAGCCGCTCAGGGGCCCTTCAGAATCCACGCGTCAAAGGCGGAAGGAAGCAAGCCCAGGGCGAAAGACCTAGACCCGGTCGTGCCGCGCGCAAGCGCCCGGACTGTGCTGTGGCTCAACTGGGCCGTGCCGCCGCCGCCGATCGCAGACCAGCTCCACGCAGCCCAGCCTTCATTCTATTTTTTCACAGCCTGTTATTTTTAGTGTGAGTTTGCAGAATGAGAGTTCTCCAGGAACGTGTCTATTGCTCTACGGTACGCGCGTGTGCCGGAACGGAGATGGTGAATTGCAAATGCCAAGCAAATAGGAAATCACATTCAAGACCTTGTAATGTGCCAGACAAGTCCCATCTCGTTTAATCCTAGACAAGTACCCACAGATGATGTGAGCCCAGAGCAAAACCCCCAAATATTGTTCACAAATGCTGCAAACAAATCGAATTCTCTATTTTTCCAAATTTACCACTCATCACTTTAAGCCTCAGCTTCATCCTGACTTTTGTTTAATCTGCAAACGGAGTAACGAATCCTCTCTGTAGCTTCGCTCTCGCTCTTCCTCCAGTCCAAAGGCACACTGCCTCCCACCAGTCTAAGTCAAACTGCCTGAGCCTGCGTGAAGCTGGAGTACACAAGCCCTGGATCGGAGGGCAGAGGCAGTCTTTTCCTTCAGAGTCAGCTCTGATGAAAATCGCCTTACAGAAGGCAAAATGGCAGCACCCTAAATATATAGAGCTATTTATAACTACTGTTTAGTTGACTACTCAAAAGCTGTCTTTTCCTTATGACCAGGAAAAATGACAGATCTGGAGTTTTGCTCATTTTGATCCAGAATCACTGACGACTCAGCCCACTCTGCCCCTCCACCCCTCCGCCCCACGCTGCCGCTCCTGGACGGGATGGGCGCAGGCCGCACACGTCCTGGGCTTCCGCGCCAACACCACAGAGATTCCGCGAGGGGCTCGGAGGGGCCGTTTCAGTGTGTGCAGACTCCAGGCACCGGCCGCCCCGAGCTTCTGCCGCCCCGCTCGGAGGGGCAGAGCAGAGGCTGGAGCGCCCCCTCCCTGGACTGGACACTGGCAAGCAAAGGGAGTCAGGGCATCTCCTCCGCCCCCTCCTCTGCCTCCGTGACACCCAGTGACGCCCGTCGGGCCACTTCTCCCCTTGCACTCGCCAGTGTCTTTCGAGGAACCCCATCTTTGGCACTGACTTAACGAATCCAACATTTCTGAGAATCTGAGACATGACATTCACTCTGGGTTGAACATCAATTCCCCTAACACAATAAAACGCCTCCGGCCCGGCCCTCTGAACCCAGCAGTGACCTTCACGTTCGCAATGACCTGACTCCACAGCAGCGCCCAGCCCCAAGGGGCACTCGACGCACGTCCTGCGATCTCAGCGCCCAGTGCCCTCACCGCACTGAGCCTCCGAGTGTGCGCAGCCCACGGCCCGGCGCGTGGCGAGGACAGCTACTATTTGGTCGTCACGCACGTTCTGCCCGTCCATCTGAGACTAAGGTCCAGTCAGAGGCCGTCGGAACACTGGCACTCATTAAGAGCATCAGCACTTCCTGCACACATTCCACCCCCTGAGATGCCTAGTGCCCAAGTTTACCCAAGAAAACAAAAACAAAAACAAAGCTTCCGGTGACTGATATAAACTGCTCCTTGAGAACTACCTCGGGGACACTGACAGAAATCAGCCTGTTTAACTGCGGTTCTCGTCCTCTCCGTGCACTGCTTGGGGAGCTGCCTGGACGCGCAGGACTGTGAACACAGAGTCGAAGGCCCGCCCCAGGCCTCCTGGAGCGCCCCCACTCCCGGTGGGCCCAAACCCTGGCTGTTGGGGTGCGTCCAGAGCACAGCCACGCTGGGAACTACGGCTTCAGGCCGGAAGGAGAGAGCTACTGCTCCTGGCGCTGCCGGCGGGTGCGCCGAGGACCAAGCCCCAGGCAAGCACGGTCTGGCGGTGGGTGCAGTCGCCCAACAGACCCCCCTTCCTGATGAGACAATCCCGAGGCGGGAAGGGGCGTCTACCCCGAGGATGCTACGGAAGAAGCACTGCAGATAACCCCCAGCGGCGGAGGCCAGCGGAGGGCCCACCGCCTGCCTGCAGAGCTCGGTGCGGCCGACTGACGAGGGGGTCCCAAGGGCCTGGGCTCGGGCAGCAGGAGGCGCCAGGGCTCAAAGACACCCCTGCTCACCGCCAGAGAGCTGGCAGCGGAGACCCAGAGCGGAGCAGTGCCCAAGAGAGCCCACGGGCAGAGGAGCCAGCGCGGAGCAGCACGCTCGGCGCGTGTGGGATCCGGCCCGAACCCGCCTTCGTAGTTGCCAGGGACTGCTCAGGTCGCCAACCCGCAGACCACCGGTTCACCCACAGAGTGGGCGCAGAGAACCTTGTCAAAATTATGAGACAGTATTTGGAAAAAAAGAACTCTCCGCGTTTCCTTTCCACCTTGGCAACGTCCACGGACCCCGGCCCCGACCTACATCCCGGCCACACGCCTCGCGCTCCACACGCCCTCCCGGCCCTGCCCCGCTCCGGCCACCTGGGCCAGGCGGGCCCACCTGAAAGCTGTTGCTTGAGCCCAAGGCTAGGGCAGGCTCACAGACTCCTGCCGACTCCCGCCGACTCCCACACAGGCGTCCCGCGCCCGCTCCTGCTTCCCAGCATCAGGCTCCCCTGACAAAGTCTGAGCCAATATCACCTTTCCTGGCCCAGCTCCCTGAGCTTCGACTGCTCCAGCCTGTAACGGGCCCGTGAGCCGCACTGGAACGAGCCCTGGCCTGTCCAGCCAGCGGCCTCTGCCGACCAAGGACGTGGGAAGCCGCGTGCACCTGCCCCCTCCTCCCGCCAGCTGTCCGCTGGCTTCCAAGCCCCGGTTGGTGTCCCCACCTTTGCCATCTCCCCTCACATGCCCAACACAGTTACGAAAGGGAAAGGGGCCAAAAGACGGAAGGGAAAGCTTTCTTCAGGTGCCCGCGACCCCAGGAGCACCTGGCCAGCATGAACAGGGAGGCGCCACCACCCCCAGAGGGTCAGGGGAAGCTGTTGTTCTGACCAGTCTATGAACTACGGATTCTAATTTCTTCTGAGACGGGGGACAACAAGCCCGCCACCCGCGATCTATGAACCGGTGGCCAAGACAACACAGAAATCGCTTCCTCGCGATTTTAAAAAAAGACAGAAACACTGCCTCCAGACAAAACTCATCTTGGAAACCACGTGTTTGTTGGCACTATCCCAAATGGCTCGGGTTTGTTTTAAGGACTATCAAAATAATGCGATGGACCACGTTCTTCCCACACTACACACAGAAAAGAAAAATCTCAGCTGAAGTTTATGTAGAAATTTAATGATATTAACAATACTCACTGAACACGCCCAGGAAATTCCAGCTCTCCCCAAAATTCACACGGAACCCAAAAAGTCAATGCCGTAATCTAAGGGGGAAAGTCTGTTTGTAACTGTTTCCTAGAATAGCTTATAAATGGAATGGATGCTGCTGTCGTTTAAAAAGCCTTACAAACGGTAACTTCTCGGAGTCAGAAACTCTGTGCCCAGCAACGAACCGCAGCAGGTGACGCTGCGGTTCGAATGCAGCAGACCCCCTCAGTGGCCACTCAGATAAGCTCCAAAATGCACACCTTGGCCCAACAACGTGCTGCTTTAGCTTAACCGCAGCAGCTTAAAGTAAAACCTCTCAACAGAAGACTACAAAAAGTGACCCGTTTGCTGAAACTGCAAACTCACAAGGCCAGTCGCCGGCAGCGTTCCCCAGGAGCCCAGTCCACTGTGGGTCTGGACGTCAGAGACCTGTGTAAATCACGCCCGCAGTCACCAAGGTGATTGCAAATAATGAGAATTAGTTCAGTAAGCCAAAGTAAGAGAACAGGACTGCAGAAAGGCACTGAGAGACCCACGCATCTTTAGCTATTTGAGCTGTGGAGCCACCGCTGCCGAGCCTCTGAGCGCAGACCCCGGATCCCGGGCTTTGCTTTACCACTGAAGGGAGCTTAGAGACCAAAACACAAGGAGCCTGCGTGGGACCCCCGGAGGACGAGCCGACTCTCCACGCAAGGCTCCAGGCCGGCCGCTGCGCTTCCTCCACAGCAGCCCGGCGCCGAGCAGCCGGCTGTCCCTGCAGTACTCCGAAGCCACTCCGCTCGACCCACGAGGCTGGACTGTCCTCATTTTTTAAGAAGCGCTTCATTCTTTCAGAGCCGAATAAGCCAGAACTCAGGGCCAGAAGACAGCGGGCAGGCAGGCCTGCGTGGGAAGGGAGCACGCGTGTCGGCTGCACCCGTGGGAGCAGGCCGTGGCCTCGTGGGAGCGCTGCGGCTCCAGCAGGCTCCTGGCTCCGCCAGAACACCTGTGTGTGCAGCGAGCCGCGGGGTCGGCGCCCAGCGCCGCCTGTCAGGGGCCTTTTCCATCCACAGACGGGACACGCACCTCTCCCACCGATCAGCCCCCCAGACTTGTAGCTCACCCTTTCACTCAGCTTCCCCACTGCCTGCAAGCCCCTCCGCCATCACGGCCCGCCTCGCAGCAAGGGCTTCCCCTTTTTGACTACACAAACACATTTCCTTTCCTCACACCATTTTTACTATGTCCCCTCAAAAGTCTCACTGAGTCTCTTCTAAACGAAAACTTTGTTCAATTTATGAATAAAAGAGAAAAGGACATTTCTACAGCGCTGAGATCCCCGCCCCGCGCACACACGCTTTCAACCTGCCTGGACCCGGATGGGGTCCACATTTGTGAGCTAACATTTTCATTCTTTCACCGCAAAATCTCACAGGCACCAAGACATGACCCTCAGCCAGCCCAGCGCCTCCTGTGAGCCGAGCTAAGCTTCCCAAAGGCCTGAAGAGTCACGTCAGGCAAAGGTCACCGCGCCATCTACGTGGATGCGGCCCTGACCTCAGGTCTTGGGCAAGGCGAGGGAGGGGCTGCGTGTGCTGAAGGCTGCTCCGGACTCGGGCCTCCTTCTAGAATGAGATCTCACTTGAACGCTCAGAGAAGCCACCAAGCACCTTAAGTGCGTCCACTTGAGACAGCCGGTGCGCGCCAGGCTCTCAGGCCCCCGCTGTCCCCACGGCGCTGTCCTGGGCCAGCTTCAGCATGTGCGGCCTTCCGCTCCCAACGTTCCACAGGTTGGCTGAGAACAAAGAGCAGTGACTTCCAAAGAGCCACCCTGGTTTCGCTGGGCCGCCAGAAACCCAGCTCCCAGTGCGCGGCCCACCACCACCTGCTGCGGTCTAGCGCGAGCCCACGGCCCAGCCAGCTCAGGTGTTTCTCTTGTTCTTTTTAAAGCTGTCGTAGGGTCTGCTCAGTTAAGAACCACGATCTGAAATAGCCAAGAGAACAAAGTCGTCACTAAAGGAGAGGAGGCGCAGGACAGTGATGTGTGAAAGCACCTGCCCAGCTCAGCGGCAAGCGCACGTCCCGCTGCGAGACTGCGGCCTCCGCAGCAGGCAGGAACGCCAAAGGGAGCGTCCTGCTCCGCTGCTCGGACAGCGGGCCCAGGAGCGTGCAGGGGACACCTTCTTTTCTCCCTTCAGAGCAGCCCTCCATCCCGCCCCACCCCACCTCCCAAGGCCGCTGACATTCACTGTATAAATTACTACTGCTACTGAGACGCGTCCAGAAAGTCCACTTCTACTTGGAAAGCACAAGTGCCTGCCCGCCCACAAAATAAGTGAGAAAGACAAGTGACTTGGCTATGACCTGGTGATGTCAGGTGAAACTTCAGGCACAGCAAGCCCTTCCTGGGAAAGGAGGACGCCACCATACGAAGGCACGAAGTCGAGGAGAGCATGTCGGCAGAAGGAAAATACTTAACCCAGCAACACAACATGCAAATGAAGTCAAACCACCCCTGCCGCCTAGCCCTCTAAGAAAGCGATCTATCTCACTTTCTAGTAACGACACGTTGTAGGCACTCGAAGCTCGGCGGACTCACAGTCCTGGTCTGGATGACTCATCCACCTGTGAAGTAGAGCGCCGAAAACCGGGCAGGGACAGCCCTCCACCTGTGGAGCCGGCAGCGGGCGAGACAAGCTCACACACCTGCGCCCAGCCTGCTCAAGCAGGGTCCTGAAGCCACACCTGCCACAGACAATTCCCCACACTCCAGCCCCCGCCCGACCCAGAACTCCCTGCACCCCCACGCCCCAGACGTCATTAGGGCAGAGACATCATTCCAGCTCAACAGAAAGAGCGACATGCACAGAAGTCTGCCACCTTGCTAGCAAGGGAAACTAAATCTACTCAACCAAACACTGTGGTTTATCCAAGCAAGAGATAATTAATCTCACTTTTAAAAAATAAAGTGCAGGTAGAGACAGGTGTCCATGGCCTAAGGGGACCAGCTTTTAGTGCACGACTCCACCGACATCCTCCCCAGAAACGTGGCTCCAATCACATGACAGATCGTAACCTTTATGTCATGTGACCACATGAAATAGCAAAATTTAAGTAGCAAACAGGATGGATGGAACAACTGTGACCCCAAAAGATCTGCAGTAAAAACTGAGGATGTTTGTACACGCAGACAAGGAGTTGTTTGTCATGAGGGTAGGAACAAGAATAAAAGCCTTTCTCCAAAGCTTTCACATCGGAATGGTTTCCACGCCAGCCACATGCCTGGCAGGTATTAAAGAGCTGACCCGACTCCTGGACTATCTCCAGCAAAACCAGCTTACTGAAAAACATTAAAAATAAAAAAAAATAAAATCCTTCCTCAGTACATAGTTCTTCTGGAGCATAGCTATGTTGGCAGAAATAAGCTGAATTAGCATGTCTTTTAATAACCTTAGCTTTATGAAATATTTAGATAGAGGCTAATCTTGAAAACGACTAAAAACAATTCAGACATAGTAAACCCACAGGCCTCTTCATTATATATACCTGTTAACTCATCAGATGTTCCAAGTGACGACCAGGGTAAATAGTATGTTCCCCTATTTTAAACAACTTGTAAAAGCTGAACTTGCACTTCAAATTCTTTCCAGGTTGCCCAACTTCTGGACGTCAATCTGCCCAAATATGATGGCAGTCATGTACGTAGGGGGTAAACAATTCTGCCTAAAAAAAAAAATCTGAAGTTGGACTCCCATGTCACTCTGTCCGGAGAATGACATGATGAACACCTGGACCAGGTCCCGCTGGAGCCAACTCTCCCAGACACTCAAGTCTCACACCAAGGAGGTGGTTCTGGCTCCCACGGCCCGTCTGTACTCAACACCTATGTGCTCCCACGCTTGACTAGTATTTCAAAACCTCTCCTCCCCATCCTTTTCTCCCTCTCCTCCTTCATCAACCTGCAAGAAATCAAAAAGTCATGCCAGATTTGGGTGTTGAGAGGTGCTGTAGATTGAGACTCAAATTCAAGACATTTCAAAACTTTCTGTGACTCCAAGCTAGGCCCGTAGAAGCTGAAAGTTGGCCAATCGCTTCTCTGGTTTGTTTGATCACCCTCCCCTGTTCCTATAAACTCAGTAGAAAGCAAATTATCTGCAGACAAACTCATCTCAAAGAAAGGCAGCTTGGCTCATCCTGGGCAGACCATCACACGGCCCTGCAGGGCCAGGGAGAACAGACGCCCCTGTCCTGACCTGCGTGTGATTCTACAGGACAAAGTTCTGGCTTCACTGAGCTGAGCTGACTTAATTCAACCCCTTGCTCTCCGGAACGTGTTTTTTATACATTCTGAACTCAGCGCCTGTTAACAAACAACTTGAAAGACAACAAACTTTCTATCTCAGCCCACCCGTGAGCACCTCTCAGTTAACCGCAGCCCAGAGCCCCAGCCCCTCCCAGCGTGGAGGCTGAGATCCAGGCAAGATGTCTTCCAGCAGAGGCAAGGCACCTGAAGAGCTCAGTGAGTTATCTCCAGCGGGATTTTCTCTTGGAGACGCTCAGACCTGCACCCACTGCCCCCAGAATCCCGGGGGGCTGACTGCAGGGGGGCACCGGTGACCAGGCTTGGATGGGATGGGCAAGCAGGCAGTGAGGCCGGTGACGAAGGAAACCTGCAAGTGGTTTTGGGAGATTCGGCCGGCACAGGGCACAGGGCACAGGGCACAGGGCAGTCTGTAGAAGGGAGAGGGCCGCAGGGCCAGCTGGGGTCTGAGGACAGGTACCAGCCGGCAGCTAGCGCAGGCGCCTGGCAGTCCTAGTAGGCGGCCAACTGATTTTTCTGGAGGTGAGCGTTACCCACAAGCACTTCCACGCCCGACACACCGCACAATTTCACCTGTCACAAGCAAAGGCACGGCTGCTGCAGCGCAAAAAACGCCAGTAACACCAGTAGTAATCATGTCTCTTCCAGCGAGAGGGCAGCGGCCAAGTCCTTTGCAGGGCTGGACTGCAGGGAGGGGGAGGGGGCGTGGAATCGGGAGGGCCAAGGAGCGCGGCCTGGGCTCGCGCGGCCCCACTGCGGAGAGGGCGCGGGAAGGCGGCTAGCCGGGCGCACGCCGCGGGCCGGCCGGCTGCGAGAAGGCAGGGCCCCCGGGAGGCGAGCCGGTGTGCGGCTGGCGGCTTGCTGGCTCCCCGGGGCCGCCGGGAGAGGGGCACGTAACACCGAGGTCCACCGGGACGGCGGCCGGCAAAGGGCGCCCGGGTCTCCGCCACCAGGGGCCCGGCGCTGCAGCCCGACAGACAGCAGCCGCGGCCACCGCGGGCCAAAAGGCGTGGCCGGGACCCCGACCCGCGAGTCGCCGGCCGCCCCGAGCCCCGCACGCCCGCCGGCTCCTCGAGGGCCGCGCGCCCCGGGAGGGCTCGCCGGACCCCCGCCCCGCCCGCCCGCCCCGCCCCGCGCTTACCTCCACACCTGCCCCATCTGCAGCAGGTGGATGACCGACTGCCAGATCCACACGGAGAGGCGGCACAGGCGCTGCGCCCCCGGCGTGGCCGAGCCCCCCGCGCCCGGGCCGCCGCGGGCCGCGCCGTGGCCGTAGCCGGCCCCCATCATGGGGGGGCCCCGGCTGCTGAGCCCCTCCACGGCGCCCAGCCCGCCGCCCGTGTAGTCCTGCACGAACCAGCGGAAGCTCAGGCTCTGCACCAGCAGCGACGGCACCAGCACGAAGAAGAGGGTCAGCCCGAAGTAGCCGTAGTCCCCCTTGCGGTAGTAGTCGAGGGCCAGCCACAGGTCGGTGCCCACGTCCCCGAAGAAGACCAGCAGCGCCAGCACGATCCACAGGCAGTCGAGCCACGGCCGCTCCGCCTGCGGCGGCGAGGGCTGCGGCCGCGAGGGCGTCGGGGGGTGGCGGCCGGCCCCGGGCGGCTGCAGCGGCTGGTCCCCCCCGTCGGCGGCGGCGGCGCTGCGGCGCGGCTTCTTGCCCAGCAGCGAGCGCAGGCAGGCGGAGCGGCAGCCCCAGTAGCACGAGGAGGTGTTGCAGCAGTGGCAGATGTGCAGCGAGCTGCTCTCGCCGGGCTCGTCGCCGCCGCCGCCGCAGCCGCCGCCCCCGGGCTCCCCGTCCTCCTCGCCGCCGCTGCCCACCGCCTCGTCCAGGTTGTGCAGCTGGGCGAAGCCCACCCCCACGCCACCGCCATCGGATTTCGCCGCCATCTTGACTCTCTTCCCAGCTCCGGAGGTGGGGGGGAGGGACGGGTGGGGGGGAGCAGGCAGGGAACGGGGAGGGGGAACGAATGGAGAGGAAGGGGGGCGGGGAGGAAGCGGGGGAGCGGACGCGCGCGGGGGGAGTGGGCCGGGGAACCCCCTCCGCTTCCGGGTAGTCGGCGTCACTTCCGGGCGAGCCCCCCAATCGCACGGCGCCCGCCGCTCCCCAGCCCTTCCCTCCCGGCCAAGATGGCCGCCCTCCTGGGCCTCAGCTGCTGGGCGGGGGGCCGGGGGGTTCTCCCCGCCAGGGCTCCCCTTCCCCTCTTCCGTTGACCCCGAAACCCATCAGGTTGACCCCTCGGCGTTTCTGAATCCCGCCGGGCCGAGTGAGGCGGTCCAAAGTGGTCCCTGGAGGGGGCAGTGCCAGACGTTCGGGGGTCCCCTTCCTCAGCGTCGCAGCTCACAGCTTTCCTCCTGGAGAAACGCCCCCTAACACCCTCCCGGCTGCTGGCGGAGGGGCGGGACCTCTGGGGGAAGGGGCGGAGCCAGGGCCAGGCAGGTGATTGCGTGTCACTTCCGGGAGATAGGATGACCTCATTGTGTAGTTAGACACCACCTCCCCCCCATCAAGATGGCTGTGTCTCCCCTCTTTGGCTGTTTCCTTTCTCCCACCCCCCCCACCCCCCGCTAAACAGGTCTCCTACTTTCTCACTCCGAAGGTCTCTGGAGAGTGCACAGTCAGCTCAGCTTCCCACAAACAGCTCACTGAGTCTCACTGCTCTTTAGACCTTCCCTCCTCTCTTACCTCTGCTGACCCTGATATTCTTGTCACTGACAACTCTACCACCCTCTGTAATAAAGTTTCCACTGGTCCCTAAACAAGACTTCAGGCAGAATCCAGTTAAAAATCAGCCTGACTGTGACCTGAGCTTTGGAGGGAGCACTGAGCTGGCATTATTGTGACCTTGGGTGTATTTTCTTCTTCATGGTGGAAAAGTCGTCCTACCAACATTTTTTTTAAAGTAAGCGATTTTTAAATCCTGTGACCTTAATTTGGAAGTATCACAAGTAGCCAGAGCTTAAGCTGTGTCAACTACTGTGAGGCTACTGGGATGTGTGAAGAGTTCCTTTTAGAATTTTTTGGTGCTAAGTCTCTGTCAGCAAACATGGCTTTAAATAAGTGAAAATGTTATTGATGTGCTATATCATTAAACTAGGTGCAGGGTACACTATTTAATTTGAACAAACAAATTACTAATGTGAAGCAGCACTGAATGGATTTGAATCACAATGATCTCCCAGTGAAAGCAGAGTGAAGCCAGGTAGAGGCTCACCTCGCTATGGTGCTTGCTACTGATCATGGGAAAGGAACATTTTGAAGTTTCCAGCCTTGAATTTTCTCATTGACCTTCCATTTACTTCCATGTACTCAGTTCTGATTCTGTCTGTTTCTCCCTTAGTAAAACCTATTCATGCCAATAACTTTCTTTGGGATGCTGAAGACAAATTAGTTATTTGTTAGTATCTTTGAAATTTTCTGTACTGTTATTTTCGGGACTATATTTGATGCTATAGCACTTAGTTGAGTTTCCGGGTTGGCAGGGCAAAGCAAGATGAGGATTCCACATTTGAGGATACAACTTTTCATTTATGCCAAGGTAAAACCTGAAAATACTTCACAGAAAGTGCTCACAGAGAATTTTTACCCAGCCAATTGGAAGGATAGGGCAACAGTAATTCCAAAATCTGCTCTTGGAAATGAATCACAAAATTGTATTCTTTTATTTTATACTATGATTGAAGGCTCTTCGGTAGTAAAACATACAGACAGTTGGTAAAGATTATTATTGCTTATAAATGGGACTCTATTTCTTTCCTGGATTCAAATTAACAACACCCTGGAAAGTTGGCATTAGTGCAGAGTGTGACTGCCCAAGTGAGGGTCCCAGTTCCACTGGGAGAATAATGTGAGCAGAACAGTTCATCTCTTTAACTTCAATGTCCTCCATTATCTAATGGCAATAACAGCAGCGCCTTTGAGGAATTGCTGGGTGGGTTAACAGTAGCGACGCACTCAAAATTCTCAACATGACAGAGGACAGTGAGCACTAAATAAACAGTAATTGCCACTGTTGTGGTTATGTTTGCTTAGCACCAACACATAGTTGCTTAACTTATCGGTCAGTACATTTGGAATGTCTAAGTAGTCTGGAATACATGTGAGGCTGTGAAATGAGATACAAAAGCAGGCAGCAGAGAACAAAATCTACCAGTGGAATTAGCCAAGTAAATTATACTCACTCTATAAGGCTGGCAAGTGGGGCTGAATCTCAAACGTGTTCTTCGCAATTGAAGTTCCCAGTAGCTAGATCAGATCTGGCGACTGGCAAGTGATTTCAACTTTACACTTGCTATTTCAATGATCTCATTCTGCTGTCTTTGAAAGGGACACATGGTAGAACCCAGAAGTTCTAAAATCAACTTACACTATCACTTACAACTATCACTTACAACGATAGCAAAGTTACCACAAGACTCACTGAAAGATCAACTTAAATTTAAACTGTACTATGAATGGCAACTTTTTTACCTAAAATTTCAGGCTCTTGGATATCCAAGTAAATCCAGCATGTAGTATAGGAATGAACACACAGCCAGCACTCAATAAATACTGGTTAGATGAGTACACAACTTGGTTAGATGACTGAAAGAACTTTCTAGATAATTGAAATTTAGCCTTTCAAGTACCTAAAAAGTTGTATCTTGCACTTTATAATATAAATCTTCAGAGCACAGGCTCTATTGCTGGGACAGCTCAATTCTCAACCACATGGGGGCACAGGGCAGCATGGGAAATGCCTCTCCAAGGTCTGCTTTCTTCAGACACCAGGACCCCTTTCTAGATGACTTGACCTTGAGGTCCCCTTATGCTAGGAGGCTGCAAAGAGTCCACCCAGGCCTACTAAACACTTCTGTTGTTTCTTTCTAAATAGTAATAAATAAATAAATGAAAATTTAAGCTCCGCTTCCAGAATTCAGTCGTTGCACAATGTTAGCACCTATAACTTTATTCTGATATAGACAGGGAAGCCTAGGCACACGTATGTTGGAATCACATGTAAAATAATAGGAAACAGATTCCTACAGTGTCTGCTATGAATCAAGTAAGACCAAGGTAATACATGGAAGCTGAGGCATACGTTTTCACTGATCGGGGAGGACTCTGGTGTTCTTTTCCAGTTCTCTGTACTACATTTGAGAAAGATGCAGAGGGGTTACTTCATGTTGAGTGCTGTTACATATTAGACACCTCCCAAGACATGGGGATTGGTATCCATAGTCTGAGGGTCTGGGAAGCAGCCCCAAGTCAGCCAAATGACTCACCCAAAGTCATGGGAGGTAGCTTCACCTTGGATTAGAATCCAGGCAAGTCTAATTAAACCCTAAACCATTGACCCTACCTACCCTGCCTGAACCAGGCAGCACTGGGACCTCTAAAAAGCCAGGGTTACTATAGTAGGCTCAGAAAGGACCCTATTATGATGCTAATCCACCTCTGGGAAAATTCCCCAGTGGCAGTTTGCCCCCAAAGAGCATTATAAGGGGCTTCCTCATACACAAGGTTTTGCCTATTTGAGTCTGGCTAAAGACTCAAGACTGGTAGGTGGATGGCCTCTCCCCACTCTCTCTTCTACTGCTTCTACAGGAACAGGAGTCTGAGTACTGCAGGGCAGGCAAAGAGAACCGTCCCTTCCGTTTGCTGTAATTGCTGAAATTGCAGCGTGCATTCTCGCACGCTGTTGCTGGTGTCACAAAGTGGCACAGCCCCTATGGGAGGGAACCTGGCACCTTCAAGATCACAGTGGGAGGTCCCGACAATGGGGCACTGTCCTCCCAGCCAGCAGGAACACGAAGGAGTTGCCTATGATGAGATGACTCATGTGGCATTGTTTATAATGGCAAGGGGTGGGGGAAGTGGAGGAGGAAAACCCAAGAGAAAGGAATTAAATGGTGGTACATCCACAGGACAAAATAAGACATGATGGTGGTACAAATTTTAAGTTTTCTTTTAAATGATACAGGAGTTGCAGTATAACTTTTTATACAAAGAGAACTGAGTGCAAGATAATATAGAAAAAGCAACATTTTCTCTAAGAAAGGGATAAAGGCATTATTTCTCCTCACTTGTATTTGTATGAAGCAGCTCAGAAAGAGACCCAGGAAAAAACAATTAAAAGTTTTTTAATTGTTTTAAAAAAATCACACAGGGTGTGGTCACAGTGGAGAGAACTATGTCCTCAGGGCAGGGGTGGGAGAAGGACAGTAAGTGCTTGGGAGACGTCACCCAGGTAGGTAAGAAGGGGAAGGGGCTTGCATAGTTCTTCTCAAATAGTAACACCCTGAGGATTATTTTGTAAAGGTTCTTGCCTTTTAAGATCTCCAACATCTGTGAGTTGACTTAAACCTTTCTAGAAAGTCCTTATATTTTCACCCACTGTAATGTCTAAATAGGAACAAGGAGCTCTGTGAGTTAACTCCCCAAAGCCCACAGCTCGGTGTAACTCCACCATCCAGACACTTACATGAAATCAATTCTTTGTGCTTCAACAAAGAAAATGGGGAGCAAGCAGCACAATTGGAATCAGACAGATGCCACATCACCTAATGATTGCACAGAAGGAGCACCTCCCCTCGCCCCTCCCCGCCCCGCCCCGCCTGAATGCAAGATGGGAAAGGGAGTTATTCTAGGTCTACTATACACCTTTGTCCCTTAGCTTCTTGCCAGACCAAAGGTTATTCTAGAATTTAAAGACTTGCATTTGTCCTCTAATATTGTTACAGGGCACCCCTAATA
Source organism: Galemys pyrenaicus (assembly GCA_019455555.1). NCBI lineage: Eukaryota > Metazoa > Chordata > Mammalia > Eulipotyphla > Talpidae > Galemys > Galemys pyrenaicus. Next base: position 411,755 of record JAGFMF010012163.1, on the reverse strand, counting down.
TAAAATGGGTTTGCCTGACTGGGTCCTCACCCGCGCGCTCGAACAGCACTTATAATGCCCCACTGCTGGCACACACAACAAAGGTTGATAAAGGGTTTTATTTACAAGGGAAGGGGAAATAGCGTAGTGAGTAACACAAGGGGAAGAGAGGGATGCAGATCTGTAAATGTCCTACCAGTTCCTCGGAGCTGGACCCCAACGGCGCGCTGAGAGCTGGCTCCCCAGGAAAAGAGAGACCCCCCAAGGCCCACATGTCTGCTTTTATACTCGGCCTGGCTGCTCAGCTCCACCCTCAGGTCCCAGTGATCCGCTCTTCGATAATGACCTTATGGGATCTGTAGTTCTTGGATCTTGTAGGTCTGGAATGGGGGTCGAAGTCAATAACCTATTCGTGTAATCCATTCAGGAGGGTCTTTCCCCCCAACAATATGACCCCCAAAGTGATCACCCAGAAACATGGGATTCAATCAGTTGCTGCAGGAAATGCTGGTTGAATTTGCCCTTTGGCAAATGACGTGGTGTCTCAATGCAAAGAAAACACACACCGCTCTCGGCTCAGTGCCGACCCCAGCCCCAGCCACCACCCCGCTCCACAGGTGATATGGCCACCGCAGGGGACCCCTCAAGCCTGACCTGACACGTCTCCTGGTTGTATTTCAGAAGGCGGCAGATGCGACATTAAATAAGTCTGATTCATCAAGTGTTGCTAGAAAACATAAGATTCATCTGACTTCTTTTGGCACAAAGAAATATGACATATAATTCCTGCGGTTCACAATCCTACAGGAGACACCTCCCAACAGCAGCTACAAGACAGTATTATATAATAAGTGAGTCACGAAGTGATGCTGAGATTTATAGGGCAGTTACTGACTAGAGGCTGTTTCTTTACCAACAAACAGCGGAGCGCCCACGACACACCGGGCACCCTACTGAACGTCGACAGTAACGTGGGGCTGGCCCCTCCCGGCCAAGCAAAGTGGCAGACAATGAACAAGTCAACAAGCAAACAATCCCAAAGATGAAGAAAACAAGGAGTTTATAAAAGCTTCTCCAAAGTGGAGAGAGAGGCGGTTCTGGAAGTGGTTCTGCCTGCCTGCACACGAGCATGGGAGGGGGGGACACCTCTGACTGAAGGACGAGGAGACAGTCCTGGCGGGCACTGGGTGCCGTGGGAGAGATGCTGGAAACATGCTTCCCAGGTGGGAAAATCGATTTGCCTGTGCCCAGAGCTGAGCTGAGACCTGATGAGAGGGAGGCCGTGTGTGCTAACAACTGGCAGGAGCCCAGGACAGCGAGGCAAGGGAGCCCGGGACGGGGACGCCCAGGGCTGCAGGGTGGGCAGAGGGGGAGCTGGTCGGCAAAGACTGCGGACAGTGTGGCTGCACGCAGGCCCGGAACTGGGACCCGAACTGGGCCCTGAATGGTACGTTCTGTGTTGTGTACTTTACTGTAATTTTAAAAAAGACAGTGATGAGAAGGAAAAAAAACGTGAGATAGAAGACAAAAGCGTTTGAACCGCAATGAGGATTTGGGTTTTATCGGAAGCAAATAACAGGTCTTTGTGACTGCTATTCGGGAAGAAGGGAGGGCCAGGTGGGAGAGGGAGGGGCAGCCAGAACCACTGGCACAATGGAGGAGGCGGAGCTGGCCAGGGGCCAGCAGGCTGAGGAGGTCCCGAGGCAGGGGAGGTCATGAGGCTGGAGAGGAAGCTCCAGGGAGGGGAAGTGGAGGCAGAAAGTGAGCCTGAGGCCGAGGCCAGCCAGAGCCAGTCCATCACTGCAGCAGGGCGTGAGCAAATGCTAAACTGAGTGTCCACCACGGCTGGGGCACAGGGTGACCAGCCTCTGCCGGCTGTAACTCATTTTTTAAAAAAGATGTATTTATTTATGCACACAAGCACTGGGGTGCAGGCCAGAGGTGCAGGCTGTGAGAGGATCCACCAGAGACAGAGTGGGGAGCAGAACAGGCAGATCAACTGAAACACACTGCTGAGGGGAGCAGCGGGCGAGGCAGGCGAGGTCTGCCGCACCATACGGGTCCCCTCCCTGGCCGGCGGCAGGGATCGAATGTAAAGTACCGAGTTTCCGTGGGCACCCCAAAAGAACAAAGAGCGGACACAGGGCTGCAATGGTCATGTAGAGCTTTAGTTACGCCAGCATGCTGGGGTCAACCGTTCAATCATGACATGCAGGTCTGGCTGAGACAATCGACCCAGATAGGAAGTAGGATTGAGCTTTTATAGCCAATTTAGCCAATAGGCTGAGAGATCAAAGCCCGAGCAATGAGCACAGCAAATAGCTTTAAAGAGAGACATGTTTCAAAAATTTAAACTTACAGGAGATCCATTTTGGGCGGGCTCAGGCTTCTGCCCCATACCTGGGTGCACATTCTAAGATAACATT
>JAGFMF010012163.1:393001-409317 GCA_019455555.1 Galemys pyrenaicus | reverse complement strand
GAGAGCCTAAGGTATGGGACCAGCTGACCTACTAGATAAGGCCTGTAGGTCATTTTTCAAGTTTCAGTCAGCTAAGTTTAGACATAAACTCTGACTCTAACACGAACTCGTGCTACAGTGGCTGCAGTCTGCTTCATAGTGCGTTGCTTAACCCACTGTGCCAGCAGGGAGGCCCCCCGCTATACCTCTCGTGCATTCCCGCTGAACAGGAGTGACTGTGTGAGCTCGTGTACAGTCACCGCGAGCTGGGTGAGCATCTTTCGGTGCACGTGTGTATCAAATCCACGTTCACTTTAAATATGTAATTTAAGTCACTTACTCCCCGGAAAGCTTTTAAAGACCAACATTTAACTTAGAAACATACACTTATCATATTACAGTCCTGGGAAGACAGAGTGGTGGCCTGGTGAGCAGGTGTTCCCCAAGACTGCCCTCCTGCAGGTTCAGGGGACACTGTTTCCCCTGTTGGAGAGCTCCTGGCACACCTACGGTGCCCTCCCTCTTCTAAACCCGCCCTGGCTCCTCCCACCTCTGCCTGTTCCCAGCTTTCCTGCACCAACTCTTCTCCCCTCCTTCCCCTAGAAGCCAGCCAGATCACCCAAGAAGCTCCCATGCACCCTAACACCTGCACCCTGATGCAAAAGTGGTTTTTTGCAATGTAAACAAACTCAGTCACCGGTCAGGGACCAGCAGGGTCTGCTTGGGGGCGGTGAGCCAGCCTCACACTCCCACTCCCTCCAAACCGCTCCTGACTTGCTGTGCTCACCTGGGCTCGTCATCCCTGGCCCTGGAACTACTCTGTCCTCCTCCCGGCCCAGTTCTGTGGGTAACAGACCGCTAGCTGGCGGCTCACGTGGGCCGAGATGCATGAGAAGACATGTGCCCGCCACCCCGCTACAGGTGGGGAGACGTTCACGCACGGTCACGCCAGCTCACATCGTTCAAGGACTGGGACCGACAGTTCCCGAAATCGGCCTGCCGCTGACAGAATATAAGTCACACGGATTCCCTGAGCTGGTGAGGCAGCTCAGAGTCTTCATGTTTGGTGTTTGCTCTTTTCTTTTCATCTCTTCTTAATGACACCAGGGGGCTTAGAGGTTAAAAAGGGGGAAAGTAGGTCTGAAATTGAATGACACCTTTGACCAGCTCTGCGGATTTAAACAAATCAGACTCAGGCCAGTTCTCACTCAGAATAAGAAGGATCACCTCTGCCCCACCCTCCTCCCAGGGGCATATCGAGATTCTGTCCTGTAGACTCCCTGAGGTATTTCTAACCCTTAAGGAGATGTAAAAGAGAGAGAGAGCTATTTTTATCAGAGTTGAGGCCTCCCACCTAATCTCCTGAATTTCCTGTTTCCAACCCAGCTTTCTTACCCCGAAACACCTCAGCCCAAAGCCCATCAAAGTCAAAGGTGGCTTTCATGTCAGAACAGCACTAGCCGAAAACATCCCGGACACACAACCTGCTCCTCCCATGCTGCCCCTCCCGGTCTCGCTTCTCCTCACTCACAGTCTCTTCTTCTTCCGTCGCCCAATTCAAAAACTCAGCTCCGTAGACTTTTACTGAAGTCCTGCTTTGAAGAACATGTCCCATTAGCCATGGCTCAGAATCATTCTCCTCTTTCAACACTGACTTCAAATTCCACTTCCTTCAGCAAAAGCGTAGCTATTCCAGCAGGGAGGGAGGCCTTCTTCCTCTGGACTCTGATGGCACTGAGAATCCCTACTACACATTTTGATATTTTTAATATGCAGCCTTACATTCTCACTTGTGTAAGCATTTTTGAACCATAAGGAAGTATCACTTCATCCAACCTCTCATAAATCAAGAGTCTCAGACCAGGAAAATCAACTACCAAAAAAATAAATAAATAAATGAGAGCGCAAGGAAATGAGCAATGACAGCCAAAAACAAACAAACAAACAAACAAACAAAAAGCACAACAAGAACAGAAGGTCAAAGATAAACCAAAGGGATCATTGGGGGGAGGGTGGGATACAGATGGGGATGAAGGAAGAAAGTGCACAAGGGACTGAGGTGCTGGCGCACGGGTAAAGTGGTGGTGGGAACTCCCTGGGGACCTCAAATAATGTCAAATATAATTAAATAAATCTAATAAAAAAAAAGCATCTCAGACTCAGTTGTTGAGCAATACCTACTGCTGACTGATACGAAGCTCTTTGCCCAAGGAATCTGGTGGCCAGAAAAGCCAAGTCTCTGAACACACAGAGAAGGGGTGGGCATGTGTCTGGTAGAGGCCAGACACAGGACACGGGTGAGCATCTCAGATCACAGAGCTGCTTCGTGAATCCACAGGTGCAGGAAAACATGGGAAGGAGAAGATGGGAAGTGTAGACTGGAGCCAATAAAACTCGAGAATGACCGCCTCGTGACTAGAGCTGATGCAGGGGTGAGTCATCAGGGACTGCGAACCAGAGCAGACGAGTCAAGTTTGTGCTTTAGATACATGATTTGATGGCAGGACTAGCATGTGTCAACGAGAAGGACACTAGGAAATACATCACTACGAGGTTTCTTCCTGGTGTGACTTACAGATGCGACCACACAAACCATGGTGGTGTCATCTGCTGGATGGGAAGGCTCACTGGACTCGGCACAGTGTATTATGTCTGCTGGCGACTGAAAAGTCACTGCCACATGATTGCACAGAAGCTGGAGTGGACAGTGGGTGTCCTCAGTTGACTAATTGGTGTCTCTATAAATCAGTATTATTTGGTTCCACACTTACTCAGTGGAGACAGGGAGTAATAATACTCAGATAAAGGTCACATTCAGAAACAGATGGATTTTTTCCTAGTCCAGACAGAATCAACAGTCTTCGTGAAAACTGGAAAAATAATTCCTTCCTTCATGGAATTCTTTTTTTACTCATGAGTTATAGTTTATGATTTTCTGAATAACATCACTTTGGGGAGATAATAAAGGATTTTAAATTTAGTTACTATAACAAGTCACTCCTTTCAAATATTAGTAACTACACAATGCATTATTTGGTTTCGAAATTTCAGAATGACAAATTAATTTCAGTTAATTATAATCACACCTAATCTTTGGGAAGAAATTTTGACAAAACGTTTCTACCTGAGTAGGATTTTCCCCCTACTCCAAAGCACTGTTGCCTTTGACACAAGTAATGCACAGAACCAAAGAGTACCCCAGTGACCCACCTCCTGGTGTCCACTCCTTCATGTAATCCCCACTCTAGATGTGGAAGGGAACCGAGACTTGATTCAAAGCCACCAGATGCAACTCCAGGTGTACTCCTGGAGTACATCTGATTCTCTCAGGCTCCACCCCAGTGAGTGAAGCCAGAGACGAAGTTGAAGAAGCCCAGATGGTCAGAGGCCTCTAGAACTGGGGAGGTGCCTGAGTGGACTCTGCCAACAACCTGAAGAAACTCAGAAGTGGACTCTTCCTCAGTCGAGTCTCCAGATGAGAACACAGTCCAGTCAACACCTCGGTTATGGCTTCTGGGATGGTGAACAGCAAAACTACCCAGAAGTGCCTGAACTCCCACCCCGCAGAAACTGAGTAATGTGTTTTGAGTTGTTTAGTCTATAGCAATTTGTTATTCAACAAAGAAAACTGAACAGGAAGGTAAATGGGATCAGCTTGTATTTTGCTAGTTATTTGGAGTTTATGAAAATGGAATTCATTGGCACGGTATTTCTAATTGATTCAAATGTGTACGTGCCTCTTTCAGACCGACTCCTCCCACTAGAGCATCCCCTTTATCCAGATCCCAGCTCTGTCTTGGGTGACAATGGAGACAGAGAGACAAACGAGGGGGCTACTGTCATAGTCACAATGAGACCCTGGGAGCCTGGGCCATGGCATTTGGGGAGGAGAGTGGACTTCATGTTTTGATAAAAGTGTTACCCTGTGCATCGGCAGCAAAGCACAGTCATAACTGGTACTCTGCAGGAGCATGATCCGAAGACAGGGTTGGTGGGCATCAAAGAAATGCTAAGGAGCGCCCACGGAATTCTGAGTATTCTAGTTTTGGGAGGTGGAGTTGCAGGTATTCACTTGTATTATTTTGTTTCATAATTTACAGATATAGATTATACACGTTCCAGTCTATATCTAGCAGGGACGATTTAAATGTATAAATAAATATCAACAATAACCTGACATGCTTAATTATTGATCTCTTCCAGTCATATCACCTCCCAGCAAAGGGCCTGCTACTTGAAGGAGAGGAATGTCAGCTAAACACCAACTCTGCTCACCAGAATATCACACTCCCTGACGATCGACTTCTCGAGCTTCCTTTGTCTCCCATCATTGGTGGCGCAGGTGGATGAGAACAGGGGAAGGAGAACAAGCAAAACAGATCAAGACGAGAGGTCAACAAAAGGCAAAGCCACTTGAGAAACTCCTGTTTGCTAACAATGGAAAGAGAAAGATCCTGGTGAAGAGAGGCTGAGCTGGGTGGGAGGGAGAGGAGAAAATGCAGCATTATACTTTGCAGAGCCAGAAATCACCACGCGCCACATGCAAGCTGGGAGCTGAGCTGCAAGGCTGAGTCAGTCCAGCGTGGGCTGCTGTGGGCGATCGTGAGCTCTCGGGGACCTGCCCCCAGACACAACAGCCCCTAGGGGCTCTACAGAGCCAGACCCTTCTCCAGCACAGCGCCTGCCAGCAGACTGAAGGCTGAAGTAAGATGCTAGATGCAGTGCAGGCCACAAGATGGGTGAGACAGAGGCTCATCCTCCCGGGACTCTCAGATTAGGGAGGGGGCAGAAGGGGGTGCGAAGCAAAACTTTGGGGGCTAAGTTGGGATCCATGTTGGTGGCCAAAGCAGAATTGGGCAGGCAGGCTGATTATGGGGGTCAGTGTGTGTGTGTGTTGAAACACTGAGGCACCTTCCTTTTTGACCCAATCCCCACCACTCCCAACAGTCTACCAGGACAGCTCAGGCCTTCACAACCCTCAAGGTCCTTGGAGGCACCGGGCTTGCATCTCTAGTAAGTGGACACATTTGACTCTTGGGTGTTTGTCATTCTCCTGGCACCTTTTTGCATGAGAATGGCTAACTCAATGGTATTCCTGAGCAGACCAAACAAGTCCTTTTCGGACTGGCAAGCGCCACCTCCAGTGCCTGGGCCTTCTCTGCTAATACTGTATCTGCCTTTGTTCCCAGACCTGTGCACTAGACTGATAGTTTTAATGATTTCTCAAGAACAATCCCTAAATCCTTTTCTTGATCTGTGTGCTAGTGGATTATTTTCTGCCGAGCCACACCCCTGCACTGGCCTCCTTGCGCCCCAATTAATTATTCATTTGTCTACATTAAATTATACTTGCCATCTGCTGATAAGATCACAGAAGTCTCTGAGCCTTTTCTATTTCTTTCACTGTTTATTGATGGTTTGTTCTGCCTCCTATCAGTTGAATCAGCTGCAAACTGGGGGATTTGGTTTCCAGTTCTTTCTTACTCTCAAGTCTCTTCTCTATAGTGGAACTTCTTTGTGAAGGTTGCCAACAGGACATGTATATATACATGGCTCTGAACACTTAACACACAAATCTGTGCAACCAAGCTCCTTGGAAAGAATAAAGAAGCGAGTAATGTACGTGGTAATTGTGAACAACCTCACAATGGGTCCTAATATAATAAGTTATAAAAGAGATACATAAAGAAAGAAGAAATGGTAGAAATAAAAACAGATCCCTCCAAACAGGTGTAGGGTCAGAGAGCAATCAGGTCTTTCCACCCTCCCACCACTGTGATGACAGACATCTGCGCTGCTGCGGGCATTCCAGGTGGGCATGTGCAAGTGGGTGCACCTGAGTTGGACACGGGCATAAATGGGCAGTATCATGAGGACTCCAGAGCCAACAGAACCACCAGGACCGACAGTACTGACGAGCAGCAGCAGTAGAAAGCAGCCAAGAGAGTGAGATGCGCCGGGGGCTGGGAGGCCTGCCAGTCCCCCGGCCCCCCGGCACCCATGCCTGCCATGTACCTGGCCACCTCTACTAAGAAAAGCATGAAAAGCCACTGAGGGCTCCAAGACTCTCCTTCCTTGACCCATCTGCCCAGAACCATCCCGAACCTTGCTCCTGTGCCGCCTTCCTGCCGCTACAACAGGATACAGCAAAATCAACATGAGACAGAATAGCTTGAATCAGAGTCCAGATTTTGGTGCAGAAGAAAGAAGGTGCTAGCTTATTTTCCATTAAACAATTGAACCACATGGAATTACGTGGCTTCGACGGCTCTTTTAAAACCACAGAATTCAGTTCCCAGTCACAGTGCAGAGGGGACTTTCAAATGACCAGGGCAGGTCAAGTTGTCCCCTTGGCAGGACACCAGGTGACCCACCCCCCAGCTGCCACCCAGCGTCCTCACCTAACACCAAAACACCTGCAGCTGGATGCCAGCCCCGAGGCTAGTGAACCTCCACCAGCCTGGAGGGCCCCCACCGCAGTGGAACCAGGTTCTGAGGCCTCACGTCGGGCAACGCTGGGCATCAGCTGCCAGCCTGGACACTGCAGGCCACGGACGTCAGCCAGGAAAATCGGTCTTGTCACAGTTCTGGAGACGAGGGCTGCGTTCCCCTGGGCCTGTCCTCGCTGATGGCACCTGCTGCCTGCCCTGGGCGTATCTCACAGCTCACCCCTCCTCACCGCGTTGGCTCGTGGAGGACCTGGTCTCCAAACACAGCTGCACACGGAGCGGTCGGGAGTCAGGTCTCAACCTAGGGCTTCAGGGGGGACACAGCCCCCTAGATCACATCTCCTAGGGCAGGTTAGCTCTGGCCGCCGGGCTGGCTCCACGGAGACCCAGGCCTCACCGCCGGCTGGCGGTGCCGGGCCCACTGGGCAGCTGCGCTCCAGCAGGGCCGGTGCTGGGTGAGTCCACAGGCCAGGGGCCTCGCGCACCCACGGTCCACGTGCCAAGAGCACCACAGTCGTGGCCGCCCCTGCACCCCAGGTGACCGCAGTGCAGCCGCTGCGATTCCAGCACCCACCTCGCCATCCTGACATCCAAGTGGGAAATTTTTCTTTTTGGTAAGAAGCTGACCGTAGCCCTCCACCATGGCTCATGGGTAGCCCGGTCCTCTCACAGACTGCCTCCTGCCTCTCCTGAGGTGACAGAGCACCTGACTGAACTGAAAGAGACGAAGCCGTGGAAGAACTCGGGGTCGTAAGCCACTTACGACGCTACACGGAGGCACCTGTGCCTCTTCTAATCTCAGTTCCCTGCAAGTTCCAGTTAGCACTTCGCAGTGGTGTGTTCTGTTCTTTCATCTTCCCAATCAGGAATGCCAAGGTCTTTGAAATGGAAAAACTATTCACAAATGTCACGCCAACTCGTATTTACTGAGTTTAATGTATTAAACTTTACTCTGGGGACACATGAAATATTTCTTGGCCTTGGGATATAAAACACAAGAATAAACAAAAACCAACATATAACTGTTGCATCTGAATGTCTCTCTTTTTAGACATGCTTTTTGGGGATTTAAGTAAAAGGATCCGTGTTGTCCTTGGTTGAAATTTTGAAAACATGAAGGGAAAATGCCTGCACCCCACCACCCAGAACCAGCCCGGAGCCCGAAGCCGCAGCTCCTGTCACGCAGGCACCCTCCCTACTCCAGCGCTCTTTGTGGGGCCACCTGCTGTGCTCACGGGGGGGGGGGGGGTGTGCCAGGAAGCACTTGGCTTCTGTCCCGTCCGGCTGGTGCAGGAGTCCTGACAATCAGAGCCGACTAGTGCTCCGGGCTGCAGTTTAAGCCGCTCCATCAAGTCCTGGATGACAGAGGCTGAATCAACACCGGGGCCCCTGACCCGCCACGGGCCGCGTCCAAGACAACCTCCCCTGGCAAAAAGGCGTCTGGTGACCCCAAGACTCCGGGCAATGTGTGACGCCTCTGCCCCGCCGTCACAAGAGACCGTGTGCCATGGCCTACATGAGCCCGGAGTGGCCCGCAGGGGCTGGGTCCTGACCTGGGCCCGCCCAGACCCGTGTGACCTTGGCAGGTCATGTAGCCTCCCCGTGACACTGTAATGATTATGCAACGGGAAGCAACTGCCCTGATGTAGATTGTCGTGGACATCAAATTAGCTGAGAAGTGTAAACTCTTAGAACCGTGCATGGCACGTAGAATAGTGTAAGTTTCACTTTAATTTTGCTGTGCCCCAGATGTTCTGAAACACACACACTCTCTCTCTCTCTCTCATATTCTGTCTTCTGTACATGGGCCAGTTGGCAACGAGCAGCCAGCCAGCCCAGAGAAAGTGAGATTGCAGGCTGTAGCCCGCTAAGGGACACGGGATGGTTTCCTTCTGTTACGTGTAGACCGGCTGGTTTCAACCAACTACCTCCCGAGGTGGCGTTTCCCAAATCTTCTCTGGAGGACTCCTCTCTCTCCCTCCTTTATTTCCTTCCTACCTCCTGATTCAAAATGCTTCATTATCATAAAGAAAAGCAGGGCCCTGGTCTGTCAAGTGCAGGAGAACAACAGGTGCACCGGGAATGGGGGTGGGGTGCCCGAGACTTCCAAGAGGTAGGAGACAGGACACTGTTGTCCCAAGTGTCACATTGTGACCACCAGAAAAATGCTCTTTGACCCTTTTTGCTGAGGTTGAAAATCCTACAGAAAAAAAAAACTCACGGCCCCACTTCCTTCCAGACCCATCTTCCAGGCTGGCCAATTAGGACGGGCAGAGCGAGTAAGGTGAGAAGGTTGTAGGGTCGAGCCCAAGGAGACGGGCTCCCAAGAGAAGAGGGCACAAGGCAGAAAGCCCCACAAAGGTCCAGCGCAACATCACTCCAACACTGGCTATCCAGCAGGCCTTCTATACTTCCACTGTTAAAAAATAAATTTAAGGCCTCCCTGGTGGTGCAAGGGGTTGAGCACCTCACTGTGGGGCTTCCATAGCCACTGCACTGCGAGTTCGATCCCCGGCCAGGGAGGGACCCACAGGGCACAGCAGACCGCTCCTGTCTCCCGCGGCTCCCCTCAGCAGTGTGTTTCAGTGGATCTGCCTGTTCTGCTCCCCGCTCTGTCGCTGGGGTGTCCTCTCATTCCCTACACCTCTGGCCTGTGCCCCAGCTCTTGTGTGCATAAATACATCTTAAAAAATATATAAATTTTAAAATAGACTCTTACTTAATTTACTTAAATGTGCTTAAAATTGCAACCCAACTGTCTTTTAAAATGTTTCTCTCAAAGCCCGAAGATTCCGACTTCTGAAGTGAGAGCTGCCGTTTCCCGAGGGACACGAGAGTGACTACGGCAGCTCTCGTCCCGGAGCCCCGAAACAGAACCGGCTCTCACGGGGTGTGATGGAGAGGTTCTGATTTAGGATGAGCATGTGGATGTGATTTGTGACTCGAGACGGGGAGCGCCAGGAAGACGGTCCCGGTCTGCCTGTCTGTGTGCTAGAGGCAGAGACAGAAGCACCCCCGTGACAGACTCACCGCACCAGCTCTGGGCAGGGCTAAGGGACGCGCACCACTGCTTCATTCTACCACCATCCTGAAGACACAATGACCCCCATCTGGCCACAAGGAAACAGCTGCAGAAGCGCAGTGGCATCCCCTGTGACCTGCAGCATGCGCTGGGGCTGGAGGCCAGATTCCCAACAGGTCAAGTAGAGAAGTAGGACTGCCCAGAGCCAGCTGGGAGGGGGTGAGTCAAGCCGCAAGCCTCTGCTGGAGTCAATGCATTACTCTTTAGCCCCTGAGACGAACTTAGGAGCCCGGGCCTCACCCCCACTCTCCTACAGAGCTAGGAGGCTGGCGGAGGGCGCAGCCAGCAGAAGGGACGTGCCACCGAGCAGCTGTCCACACCTCAGACGTCTGGCTGCTGCCGTTCCAGTGATGCTTGGGAGCAAGCCCCGATGAAGGACCACAGGCTTCCTGGCGGATCTAGAGAACCTCCAGAGAGTAAAGCTGGCTCGGGCTAAGCCACACAGATTACTTGTCGTCTAGGGTTTTAGGGCTTTTCTGCTTCATATTTTCAAGGTCTGGCAAAGTTGTAGGACTTTTCTGAAAGTACAAAGTCATTGTCAAGACCGGCACTCTTACAATTTGGGCACTATAAGTACCAATCATATGGAATTGAATAGTTCCTGCCTCGGTTATTCTGTCTCAGGATTTGTAATTATAAAAAGACTGAGAAAAATGTCTCATGAAAACATGAAAGGACTGTCAACATTTATTAGAAAGCTCTATGGAGCCTTGCGGATGCTCACCTGCTCACCAGCTCACCTGGCCGCGGGCCCCGGCTGGCAGGATAGTGCACATGGGCGCTGCCCCCTCCCACACGTGCTGCGCGGCTTTCGCAGTCTCTGTCCCCACTCACGCACTATTTCTACACGCAGCGCGAGACCAAGGCTCCCTCCCTCAGAAGCATCTTCAGCTGTTCTGCAAGAAAGATGATGCACAGTTGTCACGCTCTCCCCGCCTGACGTGGCGATTCTAGGGTGTCTACACGTTGCACACAAGCTTTGAGTTACTTGCATGGATGTGCCCTTCCAAAAATAAGTTTCAGCTTCAGCTTCAGCAGCGGAAGCCACGTGCAGCCACAGCAGGCGCCGCACGGAGGCCGGGTTCTCCCAGGAAGACAGGGAGTGGCGGGAGCAGGAGTCCAGAACACGCTCTCCCTGCTCCCTACGCACCTGCCACTGCAGTGTGGGGACCCTAAAATGCAAACGCCACACGCAGTACCGGCTCCCCCATCCATGCTCAGCGCCGCCTGAGCAAGTCACAATAATGTTTGGAATTGACAAAGCAACTGCCTTTCAGGCATCCCCGGCGCTAAGACGTCCCCCATTAACACGCTCCCACGGAGCAGGTGGGTGGCAGGCAATCTCAAATCCTTTTCTTCTCTACCTACCAAAGAGCTTGGCTTTCAATAGCCCACACAAACGAGGGGGCCATTTTGGTTATAAGATTATGATTCGCCATCACCACCCATTAACGCTATTAAGACAACCTTTGTCCTCCGTAAAATCTGTGCAGCCAAGTGTGTGCAGAGTTTAAACAGAACACAGAGACCGTCCCGGACGTGTGTGAGAGCAAAAGGGCATTAGAGACCGTGTCCTTTGTCTGGCTTTGGAAAACCCCAGAGGACAAACAGGATTAAACGTGACCCGTCCCTCTCCCCGGCAGCCTCCTAACCCTCACCCTTCCCAGCCTGGCTCCTGGACTGAGTGCAACCAGCACCAGGCCCAGCGGTTCCCGACTCTCACCCTCCTGCCCCACCAGGCGGAAGTCACGATTTCTAGTACATAAAAGAGCGAACAAACAAGCCAGAAGTCAACCCACAAAACTGGGGGCATCCTGGGTTCCCCATTTTTGCATCGCTGCTGGAAAAATGGACACAAAGCCATCCCAAGTCTGGGTAACAACCATAGGGGAGCCTGGAAGCTGCTGAGGGTCAGGGCCCAGGTATGTTCCAGCAATGAAGGTGAAGAGGAAACCAAACAGGCAAGCCACGCCTAGGGCCGAAAAGCCACCAATCACAGCTTGGCAAACTTTCCACCATTCAGAACTGCACTCACTGGACACTTAATCTGCATAAAGTGGACCCAGCCCTCCCCTATACAGGCAGCTCTGCAGAGGGCAATCCTGGCAAGTGCTTCCTCCTTCTGATGCTCCAGGGCTGCAGGGCTGGATCCTGGAATAAGCTGAATGCACCAGCTAGAGCTAGAACAAGGAGTGTCTTGGAGTCTCAGAGGAAGCAGCTGTGACCGACAGCGCAGCAGTTCTGCTGTGAGACGGGAGGCGTCCTGCTGGGTTACGCGACCTGGACCTGCTGCGTGCCCAGCTCTGCAGTAGGCGCTGTAGTAGCATTTCATCGACATGCTGGCACCCGTCTTGTGTTTCGCTCCCAAAATCCCACCACAAGGGTTAGTTTGTGATCACTTTCTAAACATAAGCTTCATTCCTCTGCTGACTGCTCACCGGGAGGAGAGGCCACTCCCCAAGCGCCCCGGGCATCGTGGTCATCGCACAGAAGAGGGAGTCCGGAGAGGCGTGCAGCAGCTTGGGGCCGCGGCAGAGCCACACCGCACGGTCCAGATACTCACCGGCCACCTGACGTGCTGCAAGGGGACAGGAGACGCGAGAACATTCTGTGAATACCTGCGGTCACGGCAGGGTAGTAGGAGTGTACCTGCCAGTAACTGGCCTTCCGTGTCCTCTCAGCACCCGCACCAGACTCTCAGTGGTCACGTGAAACCCCTCTGGCTGGCCAAATGGTACTGGCTTCACTTAGGCCCCTGATCTGGGACACTTAACATACCCCCCAACAACTACCGCCTGAAGTCTTTCACATCCAGGGCGCTGGCGGCGGGGCACGAAGAGGGTGTTCACAGATTCAGAGGCAGAGTCAGACATGTTCACAGATAAGCGTTGTTTTAGTAAAAGGCAGACTGAGGAACAGAACAAGATAATCACCAGGTGCTCGGGGGCGCAGACGAAGTGATCACTTCCTGCCAGGCGCTAGGGGAAGGCTTAGGTGGGGCTTACCCACTTCGGGGGTACTCCCCAAGGGGGAGGAGAGGCAGAACAGCTCGGAAGGCGGTCAGGGTGCTGGGGGCCTTCACGGTGTGGCACAGAAGTGGGTACTAGAGGGAAGGCAGGAGAGATGAGGCCAGGAAATGTGGGGGTTCAGGGGGAACAGGGGACCTGTGAGCCCCAAGCCTGAGTGTGGCGCTTCTGGGTGGGGCGGGAGCCCCATGCAGGGCCCCCGAGCCCAGGGAGGCTCCGGGAGACCTGGACACCCCCAGATAGAGCAGCCATCAGAGCAGTGACTGACGGTTTTCTCTTCCTCCCTCAGGAGTTCCTAGGCTTTGTGAGCATATTTATTTTCCTTTCGTCCTGGGGCTTGTAATCAAACATGAATCTCATCTGCCTAAACACACACACACAACGGAGGCAAAGTTTCTATTTTATCCTAAGCAGCGTGCAATCAGGTTTTCACACTCCTACAGCTTCTGGGGTGTTTCTTGTTTCTTTTTTTTCCCTCTTCAAAATAAATATTCTTTTAAAATAAAAGATCAAGGAACAGGTCCCCACACGGCCGTTCGGTGCTGTCCCGTCTAGGCTGAGCTGTGTCTCAGCAGTAGCACGAAGCGCCAGCTGACCGCCCGCTCTCTGCGTGCTGTGGCCACACTGCCGGACTCTCTGCGTTTTGAATCTTGGCTGAGTAGGAAACAGCACTTACGGATTATTTGCTCCTTCCTGAGCAAACATGGATGAAGCACCTTCTGCAGCTCAGGAAGTGCCGCCGTCACAGACAGCCTCACGAAACGCACCTCTCCCTCTTCCCAGGAGACGAGGCGAGGAGAGCTCGGTGTTACTGCTGCTGCCTCAGCTGTCCGGGGCCACGCCAACCACCCCTGAGACTCCCACGGGGTCCCGCTGTCAGGAAGCAAGGGCCACCCCTCGGCTTGGCTGGTGAGGGGCAGACCCACGAGGGGGCCGTGTGCACGGGAGGCCACAGTCCCGAACCAGCCCACCCAGCGCGAGGCTCGGGCAGGAGGGCGGCCTTCCCCACGGCACGGTCAGAGTCGGCCGGGCTCAGTCACACTCAGCGGTGATGGGGCGAGGCTCAGCTTGGGGTTCCCGGCCAGCTCCCTGCTCCAGGTGCCCCTCTCCCACCAGGCCAGACCCGGCTTTCTCCAGGGCGACCGTCTCTGGAGGACCCCTCTGAATCACCCTCGGTCACTCCCCTTAACCGCTCGCCATTACCCGCGTTCCCAGCCCTGCAATAAGCCAGGAGAAGGGCGGCATTTTCTAAGACATGTGTGTTTAGTGCTGCTGGCGGGTTTGTAAACTTATTAGTGCCTCCACATACCGTATAATTAAGATCGAATTACCCCCGAGTTTAAAATAGGGCCTGCTGCTATGTGCTGCGGAAAATGCCAAGGAGAAACTACTTGCCTTTTGTTCTTCTACACAGAAGTGGCCTCTCCCGGCCGCCCCTGCAAGGGCACACGCGGGACCCGAGGGGCCACTGGACTTCGGCGCCAAACTCTGCTCTTAGGGACGCTGCCCAGAAGACACAGAGGACCCTCTTCTAAGATGCCTGCCATGGCACCTTCTAGAAGGGCCTCGTGCCAGCAGGGGAGCACACAGGAGGGGCATTCGCACATGGCAGGTGCTCAATGCTGCACCCGTGTTTTGGTGCGAGAGCCCATGGCCAGGGCTTGTGCAGGAGGGGGCGCACAGCTGCGTAGGCAGCAACAGCTGGTGCCACCAGTAAGCGCAGGACACCTGCACGGGGTGGGGCCGGGGGCCGGGAAGAAGAGACAGGAGAGGGATTACCCAGGCGCTCGGGTGAAGTGCTCACTCCAAGCTGGTATCTTCACAGCTGAAGGCTGTGGGGACAGGACTGAAATCGGGCTGGCGCCTGGAGGGTGGCAGCAGAGGGGGTAGGGCAGGCGAGGAGGAGCTTCCAGACCCAGGCGTTCCACTAGGAGTTACCCAGGCACAGGGGAAAGGCATCTCAGGAGAAGGAACAGCATGAGCAAAGCCTCAGAGCCTGGAGCACAACTGTTAGTCGTTCCGTTGCAGGCAAGGCCTTCCCTGACTCTGAAGTCAAAGGCAAGATCGCTGGCTGAGTTTAGCAGTTTCCAGCGAACAACTTTACTTTCCTTGTTCAAATCCAACTCAACCTCTAGTGAAGCATCAATCACAAGAAGCAGCAGGCTCAGATCTGCCATCAAATGCTAAGACACGCGTCCTGCGAGCCAGCGAGATGGTGAAAGGCGAAGCAAAATAATCCCAGAGCCCAGAACCCGCCAGGCACACAAGGAAACCGGCAGGGAGGCTGAGGGGAGGCCCACGCTGCAGCCTGCTGCAAACCCGCCGTCTGGGAGTCCGCTGCCTGCACCTGCGCCCTGCCGCCGGGCACGCGAGCAGACCCGCCAGGCAGCAGGTGGGAGGCCGTCGCGGGCAGCGCACGTGACTGCTGAGTCTAGCTGACCGTGACATCCCGTCCCACCTTGCTCTCTCCTGCTGGGGCCTCGAGGACCATCTTGGAGAGGTCCGGGGGGAGGCGCGGGGGCTCCTCCTGACAGCTGGCACCCACCCCACAGCCATGCAAGGGTATCCTGGAAGTCCATCTCCAGCCCTCTCGAGCCTCCAGCGAAGGCGGTGCTGGCCTCGCCTCGCCCACGCGTGGCCCCAGCGCCAGTACCGCCGGGCCAGCTGCGTACGGCCGGGCCTCCAGGAGAGCCTTGCAGTGACTCTTCCAAGGGAGCGATAACCGGTACCGATGGAGACATTTATTAAATCCCGAAAAAACTAACACGCTAGCGTGTGGCTCACACAATACACGTCAGCGTCATCTGCCGCCCCAGCCAGCGCCCTGCCCGCCTCTCTTTGCTCAAGACGGCGAGGACACCCGTCTTGGCAGCCCCGCAAGCGGACGACAGCGCCGGGGCCCACAGGGGCAGCCGCGGGAGCAGAGGACTCGCACCTGCCCGCTGAAGCTCTACACTCCCGCCCCCCACCCCCACCCCAGACACCACTCCTCGGCTTCGCTTCCAGGTGTCTGTTCCAGGCACCCAAGGAAGGGAGCTACGCACGTTTTAAAAACACCCTCGGCTTGGATGCGGCCGGCCGGGCGCCTCCGGGCTGACCCACCACAAGCCGCCCCGAGCGCCCGCCACAGTCTGTCCCGACATCCTGCTTCTCCCCTTGACGAGCACGTCTTGCTCGCTGGGTCTCTGCGGAAGAGCCCGGTGCAGGAGCCAGGCGCGCCTCCGGGCTGCATGGCCAGCCTGACCAACAGGGGCAGGGCCTGCCGCGACCACCGTCCCCAAGCCGCGCCAGCAGCTTCTCCACTCGACGTACAGAGGCTTCCCTGGCCGGACTGGGGTGCGGAGGAGGGGACGTGTGGCCCTGCAGCCGGGTCCTCCCAGGGGCAGGGTCGACACCGGGGACTCCCACGGCACACCCGCACCTGGTGGGGGCCCTCTGATAGGGGTCAGCGCAGCCAGGGTGGGCAGGAGACATTCCCAAGAGTAAGTGATGCTTGAGCCCCATCCCAAGAGCCACTAGGAGTCTGCCCACGTGCACGGAGAACGGGCGCAGTTCTGGAAGTCAGAAGGGCCGCGAGTATGACAGACGGCATGGAAGCACGTGGAGGCTGCAGCAGGCCAGAGGGGGGAGGGCTGGGGTGCATCCTGCCACTGGGGGAGAGAGCTGGGGTTCATCCTGCCACTGGGGGAGAGGCTGGGGTACATCCTGCCTCCAGGGGAGAGGCTTGGGTGCATCCTGCTGCTGGGGAAGAGGCTGGGGTGCAGCCTGCCCCGGGGGGAG